>OX381629.1:4990157-5302833 GCA_947459985.1 Diloba caeruleocephala | reverse complement strand
CAGGCAACATTAATTATAAGTACACAAGTTAAGCCGTACATACTCATGAACTCTAATATCACTCCCGAAAGTTGGGAAGTTATTACTTATCTCGTACAAGATGATGTATGTCAAATAAATGATACATAATTACAGTCGAATAAAGTCCACAGCTGGACACAGGGCTCCCTCAAAGATCGCCACAGTGACCGGTCTGATGACAGTGCTTTGTGTGCTCATTGGGGGGTTTCGCCATTATCACCACGCTTGGCAGGAGGGTTGGCGATCGCAGTCGAAGGACGGTGCTACCCATCCTGCAGATAATCCCATAGTCGCTTTCTACGACATCCACGGGAGAGATGGGTTGGTGCTTTTTCGTTTATTCGTAGCATCCAACGGCTAAATACGCCGCATACGCAATGAATGTTTTATTTTTATTTCGGTGAATATAGTCTGTTGCACTGCTGGACACCGATAAGTGATACGCCTTATTAAAATTAGCAACCAGGTCAGTCAAGAATAGAATTTTGAAGCGGAATTTCTTAATACTTAGGTTCGTTTTCTCGGTCATAAAATAAATGTAATTGGGCTGTGCTGTTACGAAAATTCTTTAGTTAGGTACATATTTTCTAAATTAGAATTGTGCCCGATAATTGGCAATATCTAGATCTTATAGCGCCATCAGAGAAATATGTGTAACGATACACATTTGCTTGACCTTTCGAAAAAAGTGTTGCCTGTTCAGCTTGTTAAATATGATGCGATGAGCTTGTGTGGCTCTATACAAGGTTGGCTTCAGCAAAGTATAGAACAGAATTGTTTATAATATAACGTAACATTGAAACTAAGGGTAGGTATTGCACTAGAATATAATATTGCCGTGTGGTGCCGGCTCAGAATACCACCACCCTATCTCCTCCCGTGGGTGTCGTAAAAGTCGACTAAGGGATTAGCCGGAGGATGAGCAGCAGCGTCCTTCGAGTAATTAACGATTAACAGCTCAACTGCGATCGCCAACCCGTCTGCCAAGCGTGGCGATTATGGCAAAACCCCCCAATGAGCCCACAACACGCCCATATCGGTCGTTGTGGTGATCTTTGGGGGAGGCCTGTGTCCAGCAGTGGATTTAATTCGGCCGAAATGATGAAAAAATGATGATAATCTATGAGAAGAAATGGCTTTTTGAAGTTTGATGATTTTATTTATACAATATTATTGTTTTAATGCCGATTATGTTATTCGCCTGTTGTAAGCGTCACACCAGCTCATAGCAATTGTGGAAAAAAAAACTGGATTAGGACTTTTAAGGACAGTATGTCATTAATTAAAGCCCATAACAGTTGTTTTGCTACCCAGGACATGACTTCCTGCGTGGCACCACACTGCGCTCGGGCCTTTGAGACATTGGTTATTTTGTCTCTCACGCCCAGTGATTTGACTAGCTACAGTGCCTTTCAAATCTAAACACAGTTATGTCTAGTTTAAACACTACTGCTTGGTGGCAGAATGTCTGTCACCGCGGTGGCACAGCCGGACTCTTGGAATAAGAGACCTTTTAATGCACCACGATTGAAATCCTCTTAGACTTCCGCTTCAGAGAAGATCGGCCCGTATTGTCTTGGAAAGTGAAGCGTTTTTCGAGAACGAACTCTGCGGAGCCGCTGAAAATACCTATGAAAAGTCAGCTGGAAATTAAAAAGACTAAGTACTTTCTTACTACTACGAGGTGGACAGACGACTCGGTGAAGGTCGCTGGAAGTCGTTGATGATAAAGTACTCCCTTGTAAAAATGTAATTTAAGGAAATATTTATTACTGAAGGACATACGAGTATAAATATCATTTATCATTCAATAAACAAGTTCACCAAGTTATAACCGTACTACGCAATTTTATTTTCTCAACAAACACGAAATCTAGCCCAAACTATCATTTTTCATTCCAGGTTTAGACCAGAACATGATTTATGACCAACACTCACCGGTAAATATTTAACATGTCAGAACCTAACCGCGGTCATCAATCAATCAGAAATAAGGCTTCAAGTTTTGTGCTTAGTTCAGTGAAAGTTGGTGATATTTTATCATCGTATGTCGCCGTCTTTTTAAGTAAATAAGACTGAGGAATGAAGGCTCACGTAAGTTAGATTATTTACGTTAAAACCTCATTGGTTCACAAGTCAGGCGGCTTAGTGACGTAGGTTCGAATATTTGGCAGTTTCAGCCGGGGTTCATAGCCATTTGCACTCATCAGATCAGCCAAAGAACGTGCACTGCTGAACAAAGACCTCCCCAACAGATTTCCACAGTTGTGTCGTCATTTTGGGGGGAATTTGCCAGTACTAACCACGTTAGGCAGGCGGATTGGTGAGCGCAGTATGGCTACTGTTCCACACGAGGGACGCTGCTGTCCATCCCTCTGGTTTAGAGGCCCTTAGTCAGCTTTTACGACCTCCACGGGAGGAGATGGAGTGGTGCTTTATTCTTAAACCAGACCTGAACGTATTGAATTAGTCCTAAACAAAGAGAATCATAGTGATAATCAGAAAGTCACAGCCATTGACGCCACGTTTGGGAATAATCGCTTGCCTTCCTGAGCTGGGTGTCGCGGGTTCGATACTCAGACGGAGCAAATTTTTGTATGACAGATAGGTGTTCCGGGTCTCGGGAGAGGGCCGATCCCGCTCGAAGAAGAAGGAGACGGCGCCGGGGTAACAACCGCCCTGGCGCCTAATTCCGATACGCCTGAAAACCCCTGCCGTTGCTATAAGGTGGGGGACCTCTGGGTTCGCGGGTGCGTAGATTGGGGAATCTGCGTGCCCCCACACCAAGCGACCCAAGAGAAGACGGTAGCACGCATGTGGTCACGCGCTGCCGTGGGACGCACTGGGGGATCCTTTACAATCCCCCTGGGGGGGTGACCGCTTTACAGTCACCCTCTCCGAGATGTGCCAATAGGCGTGGCACCAGTGGGTGGCTCTAGTGTGATCATACGAGGACCTGGAGCTTCCCTTAGGAGCCGAAGATGACCGCTCTAGTGGTTTTAGCCGGTAGGAGTCCGGCATACCCCTTCGTCCTTCCCCGGGGCGAAGGAAGTTCATGATGAATTTCCACTGGGCACCAATAAAAAAAAAATAAAAAAAAGGTGTTCCGGGTCTGAGTGTTTTTCCATGTGAGATTTATGTCTGGAAAATGTACCCACGACACAGGAAGAATATAAAGGTGCTATATTCTCAGAAAAACACTATGTCTCACATAGTAAAAAAAATCGTACGTTTGTAACCAACCCTAATCCAGCAACTAACAGCATCGTAGTCACATCAGCTCTCACTTAGCGCTCTGTCTTGCGCTCGCTTCGCTTTTCTCTACAGTTTTAATGAGATATTTTTCTGTTTCCAATTTAATAAACGAAACGCAAAAACTATCGAGTACTATTATTTATATTACACGAATACAAATCTGACTGAAAAAGTGTTCAAAGGGATTGCAAACGGAAAATTTTATTTTATCTATGGAGTGGAACTCATTGCCAGAGTCGTGTTTCCAGACCGTTATAACTTGGGAATCTTCAAGTCATGAGTGAACAAGTTTCATCGAGCCAAGCGTGCACCATCACCGACCGCATCGGCGCTTAACATCAGGTGAGATAGTGGTTGGCGAGGCACCAGTGGGCAGCTCTAGTGTAATCATTCGAGTACCTGGCGCCCCCTTAGGTTCCGAAAATAACTGACCCAGTGGTTTTAGCCGGTAGGACTCTGACATGCCCCTTTATCCTTCCCCGGGGCGGAGGAAGTTCATGATGAATTTCCACTGGTACTAATAAAAATAAGGTGAGATAGCGGTCACAGGCAAGCCTATTCAATATATAGACGGGTATATATGAAACCGTGTCCTTGTGCTGTCCGGATTGAGAATATAGCACCACTCCATCTCTTCCCATGGATGTCGTAAAAGTCGACTAAGGGACTTTATGCCAGAGGAATGGGCAACAGCGTCCCTTCTGTTAAATAGCAGCTTTACTGCGCCCACCAACCCGCCTGCCAAGCGTGGTGAATGCCAAGCGTGGTGGGAAAAAGAACAAGCCTCCTCCCCCCGAGATGAAGAAATTTATAGTGGAGGCCGTTGTTCAGCAGTGGACGTCCTTCGGCTGATATAGATAGATATATAAAACTGATCTGCAAATATAAAGCATCGTCTTATTCAGTTTTAGATTATCTAACTAGCCTCTGGACAACTATGTTGGGTCAGCTTCCAGCCTAAACGAATCCTCACTCTAGACAATTAATGACTACTCATTAGTTAACTGGAGTTCGTAAATGGGCTGGCTCGATCGAGGAAATACCACGCCGTCACTAAATACCAGCGTGGAGTAGCAACATTGTTGGTGACAGTGCTGCTACGTTTCATACGGTGAGTCACGAATACCGAAAGCTCTTTGTGATGTATGCGTTTGAAGGAACATATAAATAAGTATGAAAAATATTGTTCAATATATGTGGGTAGGTATCCACAGGAGACTGATAAACCACCAACACGAGCATACCCAAGGAGGGCTGGTGTCCGGTAGGCGGACGCCTGTAAAACCTTTTGCCAAAACCTTTTCAATATGACGACATACTGCGCCAATCCAAAACAACTTGGGGTCCAGGGCAGCAAGATGATGATCTTCAAAGGAACACTATCTCACTTCTCAATGATCACCCTCCTAAAAATCTAAAACACATCGAATAAACTAACACGGCCCAATAACAATTGCCAGTAAATTAAAAATCAATTTTCCAATATGGGTCCAGGTAACAATTATATGTTTAAACGGCCGGGGTAGAACGTTGGGGGCTATTACAAGCTATTTAATAGACACCAAATAAAACACTAGGCGAAACGATTCTAGTGGGCTGTGTGTTATACCGTGGTGTAGCGCTGAAAAGTAATTATTGTAATCATCATCATCATCATTTCGGCCGAATAAAGTCCACTGCTGGACACAGGCCTCCCTCAAAGATCACTACAACGACCGACATCGGTGTGTTGTGTGCTCATTGCGGGGTTTTGCCATAATCGCCACGCTTGGCAGGCGGGTTGGCGATCGCCATTGAGTTGTTAATGTATTCGAAGGACTTTTATACATAAGTTGCGCAAACTTTAGTTCACCGTGTGTTTCTTCGATTCTGCCCTGTCCCACTCAAATCCCCCAGTACATCCTCCTCCCGCATCAGTAATGACCGACCACCCGAGGCACGTTCTGGTCGACCGATACAGATCGGACGATAAAATTAGGATTCATCATTCAGGATCACTTTAGATCACATGAAGACCTCGCGCTATCTCATTCATTGAACACTCGACCGGCTTACCGCCCTCGCCCACGAGGATGCCCGCCTCACCGACTTCGCGGAGGCCTATCGCCGCGACACGACCATCCCAATCAAGTAACTTCTTCTAAAAATACGTAGTCGGGTCCAGTCCATTGAAACGATCGAAGGATCACATTCCAATCAATGTGGTCCTTCGAAGATTTAAATGTTCACCGGTCAATTTCTAATGCTGTAGCAAGGCGATGTTAACTGCGCGTAGATAAGAATACTTTCCCACTCATACACGCTGTTCATACGAAACGTCATCGAGTCAACACCCCCATAGTAACGGGGAGGTTTGTTTTATAAGGATTACACAGCAAAACAAAATTTCAACTATTGTCCGGTTAAGCAGACACATTTCCCATGAAATGTTAGAGAGATGCACATAAAAAATCCACACAATTTCAATTAGCTAACGAACAGCCTAGACAGGTAGCCACTGCAGTCCTCTACTCAGTCGAAGGTTGAAGGAATACGGTAGCCACCGGCAGCCTATTCCAACACAGTCGAGGTTACGACCTAGATAGCCGCCTGCAATCCGCTCTTCCACCTGCAAATTACGAAGCTGTACATTACCCAGCTATAACATAAGTTTATATGTTTTGTTGCTAATATAAGTATGTCATTGATGATTGGCGTTTCACTTCTACTTCCTATAAGGCGATTTATTTCTTCTTTTCTTATCTCTAAATTCCTTCCTCAAATAAACTGTTTGACTATAACGATGTCCGATCAAAGAAAAACAAATTTATCCCAATTAACGTTACTCCACGGTGTAACAACGGCGTACATTAAACGTTTTCCCATTAACCTGTGAACAAATTATCGTGCCCCACGTTTGTACATCCCCTTAAAATACCTCCCTTTTATTTTACGAGTCCCATGGATCTGTTAATACGAACTTGTTAGTGTATATATGTGATTAGATGGTTTGAAATTGTTGTTTAAAATTTGTATTATCACAGATGCTTGTAATAAATTACTGCCTAAATAAGTGACAGCGCATCACGTCTTTCCCCTTTTTGCTGTCGTGGGAAAGCCCTCATCGACTTCCACCGCCCCGCACAAAGGCGGAAGGGCATGACGGACTCTTACCGGCTAAAACCCTACAGTGTTCTTCTACTAAAAAATTGGCGTGTTATTTTATACCAATAAAGTTGCTAACACGCATACGGCCTGCCTGGTTGTTAGCGGTTACCACAGCAAATAAACGCTTGCAACACCAGAAGGCCAATTCTCGTAATTAATTTACACTATGACTGAATATTGACCGAACTGAGATTAAATTATGAATTGACCGAAAAAATGGTATTCTGCTACTCATAAAGTTCAGTCAGTTTTCAGTATAATCTCGATCTAGTCTCATTTCAATCTCAATTTTGACGTTTATTTGATAACAATTTAGTACCTACATGTGACAGTTCGAAATGTTAGCAGAATACCGTTTTGACTTCGATCAACTTTCGACCCATTTTCGATCTCATCACAGTGTAAGTTCACGTTTGACGTTGTTTGTTAGTTTAGTAGAATACCATTTGTGACATTTACGACACTGAGACTAGATCGGAACTATATTTTGAACATTATTAAATTACGAGAATTGGCCTTTAGAGGTCTGACTCGCACGTTACCGACCCAATAAAAAGGTTGAGATGTGGTATTCTTAGCCGGCACCACACGGCGTCACGTCTGCTCATAACAATTGTACCTAATTCTAACCACTTTCTCAATTTGTGCAGTGGCAATCCATCGTGGACTTCATCCACCCCGGGGAAGGGTCAACATTTAGACTCCAATTTTCATACTCTACATAGCAGCACTAATGCCAGTCAGCCAGGATCCGCTGCTCAGCTGCCCACGCACTAGTCCTGCGCGGCACCAGATTGCTCTCGACACCTCCAGGCATTAGTTATTTAGTTTCTTATGCTAAGTAATAAGTAACGTCTAAAGTTTAAACACTGCTACTTGGCAGCAGAATTACTAGCACAGCGGTGGTAACTACCTTTTTTTTATTGGTGCTCAGTGGAAATTCTTCATGAAACCCCTCTCCGTCCCCTCCTTCTTCGAGCAGGATAGGCCCTCTCCCAACCCCGCTCTGCGGTCTCCTTCTGGATTATGACGCTCTCACAGAAGGAGACCACTGAATTCCAATTTTCGTGCTCTGTCAATATAGCCGGCAGAGAGAGATTTTGCCCGATCCGATGGACCAGGATCCGCCGCTCGGCAGTCCACGCAGGGCGCGCCTCGAGCGTGTGCTGTGCGGTGTCCTGGTCGTGTGATAGCACAATGGTGGCATTGTGCCGTGGCCTCGCGTCCTATCCTGTGTAGGTACGCACCGAAACAACCCTGTCCGGTAAACACCTGCGTCAAGCGGTAGGCGCGTCAGGCGTTAGGGCGGTGGCAACTACCTGACTGAAAAAAAGCGCCGCAGCATTTTTCTTTTTTTTAAGTGTCGCAGCATTATGCTGAGATAGGGACCTTTTTTGGCTTTGCGCGGTTGTTTAAAGTTTATTATATGGATATCTTATCTGTACATTATCTGTAATTACCTGTGTGAGTCCAAAATAACACTGTTTTCTTTTCTTTCTTTCTATCTTTCTTACCTAGCCGATTTTTTCAACAACATTAAAGACCATCGCCAGTAAAATTACTTTCATAAATAAATAATTATTAAAGATTTGAGCAATATTATTCTGTACGAAGAAGCAGCGACAGGCACCACTTTAATAAAAACGGCATTTAATTTCCAGCCTACTCTCGGACAAGCCGCGTGATATATATGGAAATTCCCTTCAGGCAATTTGGTCAAATCTTCTCAAAATTACGAGCGGGAGCAAAGGTGACAATTTGTAACCTTAATTCAGTTTATGTACTATCATAAAATAAGTAGGTACTGTTAGGCGCTTGATTTATGACGTGTTTTGATAAGTTTTGTCAAGTGTCACTTGTACAACTTTGAATTCTGGGTATTAAGGATTTAAGAGTGTCTTTTACCTGCTATACATTAGGATATTATACTATACCATAAAGTATACTGCTAGGATTAGCCATTTACTGTTATTCTTGGCTAAGTTGGTTTCCGAAAAAAAAGGTCATATTCTCTGTAAGTATCGAGGCCACTAAAGAGTTAGCCAAGAAGATGGCCCGCAGCATTCTTCTTCTCATCACCATCATATCAACCAAAAGACATCCACTGTTGAAAACAGACCTCCCCCATGGACGACCGTTATATACCGTGATACCGGGAGAGGGCCCATCCTGGTTTACAGTGTGTCGTAATTTTGGGGGAATTTACCAGTAGTCAACACGGTTGGTAGGTGGGCTGGTGTGCGCAGAATAGCTGCTGTTCCTCAGAAAGGATGCTGCTGTCCATACCTCTGGTTAAAAGGCGCTTAGTCGCCTTTTACGGCACTGACGGGAATGGTGCTATATTCTTAATCCGGATACCACACGAATTCTACGAGATATGCTTACTTACAAAATCTGAAAACTTATTGCACTCAGGTAAATCCGAGAACAACATCTAGAAATTATATAATTTTATATAAATGCTCAATTTTATGCACGTAGAATTATATAGTTTTCTATAAATTCCAGATTTTGTGTTCGTAGAACACAGATTTTTATGTTTTCGTATTGTACTCACGTGAGTGTGGGTACAAAGAATGCGATTTCTGGAATGGAGTAGAGTGGAATTTTGCTCAGCCTATGCTCTCCTGCGTCGTCACCATTTATTAATGTGATGTGGAATATATGAGAACGACCATTAGGTTTAGATAATCATGACTCTAGTGTGATCTTACGAGGACCTGGAGCCTCCCTTCGGTGCCGAAGATGACCGCTCCAGTGGTTTTAGCCGGTAGGAGTCCGGCATACCCCTTCGCCCTTCCCCGGGGTGAAGGAAGTTCCATGTAGAATTTCCACTGGATATCAATAAAAAAATAAAAAAAAGGTTTAGATAATCATATAAGTACAATCCTGTAGACATAATCATATATACCCATATATCTTTCTTTATCTTTTCCTTTTTTTTTTAAATCGTTGCCCCACGCTGGGATTTCTCCTGTGTCGTGGGTGCGCTTACAGACATGAATTCCACATACAATACACCCAGACCCGGAACAGCTACCTGCAGATCATACAAATATTTGTTCCGCGCGGGAATCGAACCCACGACCCGGAGCGCAGCAGTCGACTGTATCAGCCACTGCACCAACCGTGCCGTATGTATATGTATTTATGCACGCCTCTAACGCGTTCTTCACTAAACATTTCTTTGAAATATAATTAGATTTCTATCAAAATACAGCGCCACACAAAAATTTCACTTTAATATTTTGGTACAACCATCATATTATACAGATATACTTGGCTGGAGGACTTTTAGGGATTATCGTACTATTAAAAATGTCAAGCCAATTTCGAAAGAAAAGGCCAAGATAAATCGAAAAGACGTACTCTTTATAGTTTTTAATTCAATTATCCTTCAATTAAAACTCGGACGCCGACTTATCGTTAAAAAAAAATTGCTTAAGACTACCTACAATGTTGTTACATAGAAAAATAAATCTCCTACATGTTTCGCAAAACTGTTGGCATACAAAATCATATGTAGGTAAATCAAAACGTTATTGTAAGGCAATTAATTAAATTGGTAATAAATTAATAATGTAACAATTTTTTTAATTTATACAATTAAATAGATGAACACTCCGTAATGTAGAAAGCGGGGCGGAAGACGCCGCACCTTTAACGTAAGACTCTTGGAGGAGTGTCTGGGGAGTTCCGGCTTGGTAGGCACCACCGCAGTACCAGATACCTGCCAAGCATTAGTGCTTAAACTTCAAATATTGCTCCGCCTGAAAGGGCACTGTAGCTAGTGACATTACTGGACATAAGATACTTAAATCCTAATTTCTCGACATGAGGAACGCGGGGTGGTGGCACTAGGGTTGCCAGATGGTCAAGATTCATCTGTATTGTCCCGACATTTCATATGATGTCCAAAATCCCGACAATTTACTAAATGTGCCGACAAACAGCGATTCGTAAAGCCACGAATGCTGCAAAGCAATCGAAACGTCAGGAAAAACAAGAATCTATAATATTCGCGATGTAATCCGTTGACAGTTGTTTTATTATAATGAGTCATCGACATTATCACATCACCCATTTATACGTCCACTGCTGAACAAAAGCGAGCGAGAGCCGTCGCCTCCATTTGCGAGGACGTAATGCACGCAAAGGTGGCGGCGGAGCGGTGCTAGGGAGGGACTAGTCCTGGGTAGCAACTCCAATTGTTATGGGCAGGCGTGACTAGGCGCCTGCCCATACTCATGCACCATCAGGTGAATGAGTAGCTCGTCTCATCACTAGGTAGTGTAAATAGTTCGAGTCATACGAGGATCTGGAGCCCCCCTTAGATGCCGAAAACAACCGCCCCAGTGGTTTTAGCCTGTGGGAGTCCAGCGCATACCCCTTCGCCCTTCCCCGGGACGAAGGAAGTTCATGAAGAATTTCCACTGGGCACCATTATAAAAAAGGAGTCCGTCCTGCCTCTTCGTCCTTCCCTGAAGCGGAGGAAGTTCATGATGAATTTCCACTAGGAACAATAAAATAAATAAATAGATGGTAGTGTAAAAATCCCTCACCCCAAATGTTTCAGGGAACGTATACCGCTTTCAGTCTTCGCTCATAATGACATATGTAAGCACGCCTGCACAGCTGTCACCCCGCTATCGACCCGCGTTCCATATTTCGGAGCCTTGAAACCACACTTAAAGTACATAAGAACCGCTAGTATCAAAGGGACTCCATATCTTAATTTTCCCAAACGCTCGAGGGCCTATTCACGGTATGGTTTGCGGGTAAAAGGTGTTTGCGACAACGAACACCTCCGGGCGACAAAGCTATATAGTTTTATAGGCTCTCTGTAAACTATACACGGGGTTTAATTAAATACGGTTGTCTCGGATCGTGGAAGCAAGGGGATGTGTTATGAATCTCAACTGATGTAACAAAACGGCCATTTTTTCCGGATGGCCCAAATTGGGCATGTCGCGGTGGCGCGGTTACGCCCCCGTACCACTTCTCCTTATTTCCTATTTCTGTGGTTTTACACACGCATATCACCCACGTGACAGTAAAAATAACACAGAGCGTGCAAGCAAGCGTGAGGGCAGCACGCAAGTGGGCAGTACCCTACTTCCCCGACCTGCGTGCGTTTGGCATCACGTGACACTAAGCGTATTTATGAAAATGGCGCCACGCTTGCGGACCAGAACTGCACGCGGGCGCAAATTCGAAGCAATCTTTTCTAGACAACATTAGTAATGTAAGACCTGGATAATATAAGAGCATGCCAAAGGATAAGAGCATACTAAAGCCTAAGAACATACCAAAGCGGTCAGTGCCGCATTCCGATGCCGTATCTCCCCATTTCTATGATCTGCGACGTTGTCCCACAGCGCAGGAACGCAAGTTATTTACAACGCCCCAAATTGTCTAATCATTTTACCGTTTTTGACGTTGTTTAGATGTTACTGTTGTTAAGTACTCGCAATTAAGCTTGGTGTTACGGTAATAGTCACCTGAATTAACGTAGCTTTGTTCATATAAATTTCTGTGTGGTTCCCGGCAAAGAATGGATCACCCCTCTCCACAGGGTGTCGCAAGAACCGACTAAGGGTTGATATCAAGAGGATGGGTAGCAGCATCGTCCCTGCTTACTAATACTACTAATAACGTACTGCGATAACTAATACGTCTGCGAAGCATGGTGATCTTGGGAATATCCCCTATGACCGGCCATTATAGTGATAATTGACCCATGTACAGCAGTGGACATCACGAGCTGATGTGCATTTTTATTCGACGTTGCCCCACACTAGGATTTCTCCTGTGTCGTGGGTGCGTTTACAGACATAAATTCCACACACAATGCCCCCAGACCCGGAACAACTACCTGCAGATCATACAAATATTTGGTCCGTGCGGGAATCAAACCCGCGACCCGGAGCGCAGCCGACTGTGTCAGCCAGTGCACCAACCTTTTTTTTTCAAAAATGTATTCTAAAACAGAAGTCGCCTAAGGTAATCCTTATAATATCAGCTATCTGCTAGTGTCTTGCCTTGTCTTGCAAGCCGTTGAGGAGATTAGATGGAACAAGCAGACAGATATACAGACTGAAAAAAAACGACGAAGAAGAATAAAAGAAGGACGAGACGGCGCCGAGGTAACAATCGACCTGACGCCCAGGTCCAACACGTCTGAGCTCCCGTCGTTTATGGTGGGGGCCTCGGGGGTCGCGGGCACGCAGATTGTGGAGTCTGCGTTCTCAAACCGAGTTATCCCCGGGAAGACGGTGGCGCGCACATGGTCACATGCCAAGATGTGCGCAGCACAGCGCACAGCGAGACTTAGGGGGATCCTTTATAATCCTCCACGAGAAGTGCCTGGGGGGCGGCCTTTTTACAGCCGCCTACTCGCCACTAGAGGGGGTAACTGCTTTACAGTCATCCCCTGTGAGATGTGCCTAAAGGCGTGGTACCAATGTGCAGCTCTAGTGTGATCATACGAGGACCTGGAGCACCCCGTTGGTGCCGAAGAAGACCGCTCCAGTGGTTTTAGCCAGTAGGAGTCCGGTACCCCTTCGCCCTTCCCCGGGGCTAAGGAAGTTCATGTAGAATTTCCGCAACTACTTTTATTTCAGAAAAATAATTATGGATTCGCGCAAAAAACCCATGAAATCCAATATATATACTCTATGTAAATAACCTAATTTTTTTTAAATTGAACGGCGGGTGAAACCGCGGGGCCCAGCTAGTTGTAAATACAATATTAAGTTATGAAAAATAAAATTAAAAACGCACCGCTATGACCTTTTAAAGTATATAAAAATAAAAGAATCACTTTTTTTAAATAAATCACTACAATTACAAAAGAAAACAATACAAAATAAAATCTTTTCATAGAAAGTACTCTGAAGTTTTCTGAACTCTCCATTGATTTTCAGTGCGACCTAATGGTCTCGAGTAATTAATTAACAAAGTCAAAACTGTCATTTTTGCTTTGAACACCAATAACTCTACGAACAATCATTGTACAGAGTTTCAAGACCACTCAAATTAAAGGAAAAAACAGAAGAGTTTTCAGATAGAATTACTGAAAAAATAGCAGAAGGCGAAACGAAGTATTTTTTTCTTTCGTTGGCTTTCTATGGAATCTATACTGGTCAATAAAAAATAAAAATAAACTTGGGATGTCATAACTAGAGACTTCAACTGGCATCTGTTTGTTGCTCTACTAATATTATAAATGTGAAAGGTTGTGAAGATGTTTGGATGTTTCTTACTCAATCATGAGGAAACGGCTGGACCGATTTGGATTAAATTGGGCACACGGATATGCTCAATTAATCTTTTTATAATACGCCGAGTTATACGCGGGCGAAGACGCGGGAAAGTTTAGGCTTTCAAAATCAGCAATAAAATATTTTTTGTGACTAAGTCAATTTAGTCGTACACACTGGTTGTCTCATAGGTACATATCGAACAAAACTGCGTTCAATATCGTAAACTACTTAGACCGTCGAAGGTTATCAGATGGCGATCAAGTTACCAATAAAAACCATCACTATTTCAACCTAAAAATAATTGTATGTCATCTCAGAACACAGAACAGAAAAGACATCTCAAAATGGCGAACACATCAAATAAATACGTAATACAATTCCATAGAACATAAATTTCGTATAATTCCAAGAGGCCTAATTAAGATATATATTTTCGATAGCGTATTCCTCATAGCTTAGGTTCGGAGAGTGCTCGACGGACGTGTACAGTCGAACACAATTTTATATAAAAATACCAAATAAATTTTGTTGGATGTTCTTATAAAATATATTTATTTCGTTTTGAAATGTAACTTTCTCTGTAACAAAAATCTTGAAGACAAGACATTGAAAACCTTACACATGGAAACCGCATATCGGGTCATTTGCAAATATGATGATGATGAAATTGCAGTATTCTGAAATTGAATTATTCTCATATTATAAATTAAAATATTTGCACGCCGAAAACGGCAGAATATTATGGATTCCATGTTTTGTGACAACTGTATTGTACTATATTCTCTGACAAATAAATGAAAAAGCATTTAACGACGCAAATAAATATAAAATTAAAAATGTATAACTACATTTATGTCACAAGGAAAATAAAAGCGGTCTTTTTCTAAGTGTTCCGTGGGTCCGAGTGCACGTCTGCTTTTTAAAGATATAGCTAGACGGTCCATGCTTCACGTGATCAGAGGGCTGGCATTTTCTTTGGTCAAAGAATAAGCATTGCCATTCAACGTGGCAATGCTGCCAGTCTTCTGGGAACATTATCAGCTGATAGCCATGGGGAGGAGTACTTCGACGCCTAATTACGTGTGCAAGTTTCGTGCAAGGATCGAACCCGCGACACGTAGAAAGCCAATCGAATTACTAGTACAAGTATCAAAATTACAAAAAATATGATATAACCAGAAAATGTTGCCAACTGTACCGCAATCAGTATAGTGAGATGTTCTATTCAGGCCAAAGATGAGATGTGACTAAAGTTTATTTATTTTTACGAAAGATACCATGCCTATATACTGGGAAATATCATTTCAATTGAAATAGGGCTGCGATCCACTGGCAAGAGATACAAAGATACGAACGCTTCTTAAAGTGAGGAAGCGGCGATAAATCTTATGGTGATACACAAACATATTTTGTACTTGGCGTCGCTAATGTCGCTTACTGGAGAGCGCGACTGCGCTAGATTAGCAGCCCTATCGACAGCGCGCACCTGAAATGTGGCGTAACCGTCTGCGGATGCAGTTCGCGACCAAGCGCGTCATCGAGGCCGCTCTTCGGAGCCTGGCTCAGAAGGAGTGAGCGCGTCACCTCGGCACGGTTGTTTCGGTGCGTACTTGCACAGTACGCGCTAGAGTCGTGCCCTGAGTAGGCTGCTGAGCGGCAGATCCTGGTTGATCGAATCGGGCAAGATCTTTCGATATGTCGGCTATGTTGGCAGAGTAAGACTGGAATGCAGTGGTCTCCTTCTGTGAGAGCGCCATGCTCCAGAAGAAGACCGCAAAGCGGGATTGGGAGAGGGCCAATCCTGCTTGAAGGAGGAGACGGCGCCGGGATAACTATCGCCCTGGTGCCTAATTCCCAAACGCCTGTAACTCCCTGCCGTTGATATCGTAGTAAGTCGGGGGGCCTCTGGGTTTGCCGTGTGCACAGATTGGGTAATTTGCGAGCTCATACCGAGTGACCTACGAGAAGACGGAAGCGCGCATATGGTCACGTCCGCCGTGTGCGCAGCATAGCACAGCGCACAATGAGGTTTCGGCAGATCCTTTACAATCTCCCGGGGAGCGAGACCGCTTTACAGTTACCCTCTCCTTGAAGTGCCTATAGGCGTGGCACCAGTGGGTGACTCTAGTATGATCATACGAGGACCTGGAGCCCCCCTTCGGTGCCGAAGATCACCGCTCCAGTGGGTACTAGTCCGGATACCGCCCTTTCCTGGGACGGAGGAACTACATAATTAATTTCCAATGTGCGACCAATAAATAAAAAGGGTCTTTTTGCAAATTTTCGGTAACATAGGTACCACCGCAGTGCCAAATATTTGCCACCAAGCGGTAACTTTAAACATAACTGTGTCCTGGTTACCACGCAGGCTAGCCCTGGGTTCCATTACAGTTATTATGGGCAGGCATGACACTTACCACCAGGCGAATGACTCGCAAGTCTAGCCACCAGGTTATATTAAAAAGAAACACCACGACACAACACAACAAACCAACTATTCAAACAATAAAAAAGTCGCAACGCTACAAGAACTGCAAAAGTCTCCACCTTCCACAACCAAGGTCGTTTCCTTACCCTCTAGGCACACCTGCACAAAACACCGTACTCAATATAAGTACAACGAGCGTACAGTTCGCGCCACGTAATTGGATACGTGGATAAAATGAGCGAACTGGGCCACACTCTGATTGTTCTGGGCTTTTTTAATAACAACCTCGCTCGTATTGTCAGGGAATAAGGTTGGATGGAAGTGGTAACAAGACGCTGAATATATAGTTAAAGTTATATGCAGCCAAGGTTCAAACATTAAGAGACTGACGGCCGAATACTGAAACGCCAGTTAATGTTAACTTCCGATTTAACTATTTGAGCCTCTCGGTTTCCAATTGAAAACAAGTTTCTCGAATAGTTAAAGCGGGACTTAATGTTAATTGGCGTTTCAGTATGCGACTGTGAGACTATATGTAGGAATATTATGTCATAGCTACGATAGTTTCACAAAATGTTTGATTTATCGTCGTCAAAAACTTGTAAATGTCGACTGCTAAATCACTCCAAATCGCCACCATGTCCGGCCGTGAGGGAATATTTCGTATAATCGCCAAACGGATTGGTGATCGCACTGCTGTTCTAAAGTGATGATGAGAATCTGGTTTCAATAAAAAAATCCGCATGTCTGGTCATGAGCATATATCGCCAAACGGATTGGTCATTACAGAATTTTGTTATTATACTTATAAGTTGAGTGTCTGGTTTCAATAAAAAAATGTAAGCGGATATAAAATCAATATAATAATAGTAATATAAATTATCTCCTACACTTGGTCGGTCATACAAAGAATGCCTCTTTATAGATTTTGGAAACACTGTGATGTGTTTCTGAAGTAATATGTTACTGGTACTCTGAAAGCCTATACTGCTGATATATATGGTAAATCTTATTACACAAAACTTCGATATCTGTATAAATTTATATTACATAAAACCTGAAGTAATCCTCAAGATAATTGACCTTTCAAATCACTCTTCAAAACTTACTTGACCAACCACGCCCAAGCCTCTTCTAGAGCGCTCTAAATCTATAGCAACAGTATGTGGGGCCCATCCGTAGCCCTTTATTGGCCACGAGCGCCTATAGTCTGTGCCTTTCTTGTTTAGCACTTTGTATCTGTTATTATATTTTAGTTTGGACAATGCTTATGTTTCCATCCCCGTTATTGTCTTGAGTATCTTTGTTCGGATAACTTCGTATTTTTGTTGGTATAAAAGGAAAGATGGAGACTAAAACTATTTATTATTTCGTTTGTGATGGTTTATATTTTTACTATTTTTATTTTCCTTTTGTTTTATTAATAACATGGCCGGATTTGCTTTCGTTTTACTAGATGTAGGGGTCCACAAGATTGACTGTGAGTGTGGATGGTCATACATAGGGCAAACAAAGCGTAGTATAGCAACAAGAATAAAATAACACATAGCTGACGTCAAGCAAAGACGCTCCACAAAGTCTGCAGTGTGCGAACCCAATCGTTTTCTTCGTTTCAATCAACCTCAAGTCCACGCGAAAGAGACCCGATATGTACCAAGAACATTTGTGAGGCTATTGAAATTAAAAAACATACTATTTTAATAGAGAAGATGGCTAGCGGGTACCATCAGTTTGGAATCCTGTTATTAAAATCGGCTTTCTGTCTAACGTCAGCGATATGTAAATGAGACACGAAGAAACTCCATGCATTTTGCTTTAATAATTGTGATTACAGTATTGATTGATTCATCATTCCAGCCGCAAGACATCCCACTACTGGATACGGGACGCCGAGGACGAGATATTGCCGCAATGACCGGCCTCTTTTTTTGTCGTGGGAAATCCTTATGGTCTTCCTCCACCTTGGGAATGGCGGAGGGGCGTGCCGGACTCTTACCGGCTAAAACCCCACAATGTCCTTCCAATCACCTCTGGCTACTTGAAGGACGCAGCTGGCTGTCCTCCGGCTATCTCATAGGAGCCTTTTACGACAGCCAAGGGATGGGATGGAGTGATATCATTTTTCGCCGGAGTACAGTACGAAAAATGTAGATCAATCTGTATAAATGGGTCATGCTACAATATAATAATGTATTTGCCATAGCAGTTAACGGCTGGCCGGAGCCAACAGACGGCACCCGTTTCCGATCACTACGCATGCATCAGCATTGCTAAGCTCAACCACATTGTAGGGAACCCAACGACCACCACAATCCTATACCTACACCTACCTCAACATAAAATGAAAACAACGTTCGAATACCCAGGAATAGGTACACAAAACAAAACGAACACGGTTTAGCGACTTTCAAAAGTGTAGTAGCAGCCGATATTTTTGTGCCTTTAGCAGTGACGTGTTGCAAAATGTAAACAACTGACGGTGACGTCAGACGCTTTTTATGGCCACAGCTTTTTGAGGGTTGAACAAACGAATAGGTATTTTTGAAAGGAACAGAGGAACGTATCGTGTTCGCCAGTTAGTTAAACTGTGTGGAAACCTATAGTGTCAATTATGTTATATCTTTTTTATTGGACTCAGTGGTAATTCTACTTGAACTTCCTCCGCTCCGGGGAAGGACGAAGGGGCATCCAGACTCCTACCGGCTAAAACCACTGGAGCGGTCATCTTCGGCACCGAAGGGAGGGTCTAGGTCCTCGTATGATCACACTAGAGCTGCACATTGGTACCACGCCTTTAGGCACTTGGAGAGGATGACTGTAAAGCGGTCACTTCCTCTGGTGGAGGGAAGGCGACTGAAATAATGTCACCCCAGGCACATCTCGGGAGGATTGTAAGCCTCGCTGTGCGCTGTGCTGCATACACGGCGGCATGTGAACACGTGCGCGTCTTCCCGGGGGTTGCTCGGTATGAGTACGTAGTATCCCCAAACCGCGCGCCCACTACCCGTGAGAATTATTTTATTTAAACTGAAACTTAGGGGAACTTTAGTGATGGCTACACAATGCAGATATCTTTCTTTCCCTCTTTTCTTTTCGTGTGGTTATTGGCCAACCTTGTGTCAGAGTTGTTCAAGCTGCCCAAAGGCTGTCTAACGACAACAACCGGGACCGACCATTTAACGCAACCTCAGCAGCACGGAGACGCTCAGTTGAAATACAACTATGCGGTCACCCATCCTCAGACTGACCGTGCCAAACGTTGCTTAACCTCGTCGATCGTTTACCGATCAGTCAGTGCAACTGGCTATGCGCCTCTTAGATAGATTTAATATGCATGAAATAAAATTACTAGCAGCAAGAAAACTAACTTCTGTGGGGTCTCTTTTGGAGGCCCCGAGGCTAGCTGCCCCTAAATCCGGCTCTGACTAGCGGATTCTACCGCCCGTCCCGTATATTGCGCCGAGAAGATGAATATTCATATATTGAAACAAAAAATACTATGGAATAAGCAACAAAGTGCAACGCAAAGTGTGAACTAAAGAGCCAAAAGGGCCGTCACGTAAATGGCTGCCTATAACAACATCATCTATGCACTTGTGTATGTGACGGCACAGCAGAGACTATCCTTCTAGGTGTAATTATTGTAAGTATATCAGAAACATGACCGAATCGTATGCTTTCAACATCAAAGTCGGCTTTGTGAGCTATGATACCCATGTATCTATGCCTCTTGCACCCGCAGTGTGCATCTGTCTGATCGAATTTCCACCTAAATGCAGATTGATGCTGACAGGTGTATTTTCACCCTCATCTCACCAGCAACCATTGAATTTCCATTTATGATATAAAGCGACCGCACGGTTGGTGCAGTGGCTGATACAGTCGGCTGCTGCGCACCGGGTCGTGGGTTCGATTTCCGCACAGAACAAATATTTGTACGATTTGCAGGGAGTGGTTCTCTAATTCTCTAATTTGTGTTCGTAAACGCACCCACGACACAGGAGAAATCCTAGTGTGGGGCAACGTTTTTTCAACAAAAGAAAAAAATAGGTTCAAGAGTTCATAGTTTTCCGTGTCAATTTAATAATTTGCTTAGGTAACGCCGATTTTTTAATGGGATCTTTTTTCAAGACTTTTTAATATTTTGTGTTTAATCTGTATAAGTTTTTAGTTACTGTATGTGGAACGACTGCGATCCGACTTACACAGCCCAATTACCGAAGTTTTTTTATGAGAAGGTGAGAAGGAAGAAGGGCGAAGGACATGCTAAACTCTTACTGACTTAAAGGGTGACTGTAAAGAGATCAGCCCCTTTAGCAGAGGGGGAGGATACAGTAAAGGCCATCCCAAAAGCTTTTCTGTTGGGATTAGGGGGATCATAAAGAATACCCTAGAAAACTCGCTGTGCGCTGTGCTGTATCGCCGTCTTCCCGGGAGTCGTCGCTCGGTGTGAGCACGAAGAGTCCCCACTCTGAACATTATTATCCTAGGGTCAGACCAGTTGTCACCGTGTGGTGCCGGCTCAGAATACCACCACCCCCCGTTGCTCCCGTGGGTGTCGTAAAAGACGACTATGGGATTCGACGGAGTATGGGCAGCAGCGTCCTTCGAGTACAGTAACAACTCAAATGCGATCGCCAACCCGCCCCGGTGATTATGGCAAAACCCCCCCAATGAACACACAACACCCAGACCAGTCGTTGTGGCGATCTTTGGGGAAGGCCAGTGTCCAGTAGTGGACATTATTCGGCTGAAATGATAATGATGATGATATATATAAAAATTGATGATACACTTTTAAAAGAAAGAAAGAAAGAAAAAGTCTTTTATCTACAACAAACGACGACTCGATGCAAAAGCGAAGAGCGAACGAATTAAGATGCCTGCTTTCTTCTTTTGAATTCCAAGCTGCACGGTGGTGATGCCACCGTGCAGCTTGGAATTCAATTTATATTTCGCTTATAGTTCATAATATAATTATATTTACATATTCCTATTGATTTAAATTTAGTTGTTCGTGTAAGATATGTTTAATTAGATTTAATTTTAAAATTTTGTAGCGCGTAACACTTCGACACAGTTTGACCGATCACTATGAAAATTGAACCAGATATGTATTTTTTTCATGGAGAAGGTTTTAATGCTATCATACATCGTTGTAACTCGCTACTAGATGGAGCCGCAGCACTGCAGCTTCTATACCCTTCAAACGTTCGCTATGAATAAGGCAGGATAAGTTCTGCCGGGTTTTGCTAGTAAAATATATAGGTAGTGAGTACAATAACAGTTAAAGTTACAATAAGAATTCATAAAGAATAGCATTCAGGACTGCAATATAACAAATAATGTAAAGATAACACTGTAATACCAGCCCCTGTGTTTATTTCACATTCTGTTATGTACAGGTTGATTGTTTAATAACAATGTATTGTTTCTACGGCTTTTATTGAATTATTTCTACAAGTTTTGGGGTTATTATTAGATCAGTATACAACTTACGGACTACAACTTTAGAAAATAGTTCGATTTGGCAGCAATTATTTCCTAATTCACGGGCACAAAATAGATTAGAATAGTGTATTTAGGTCCCATCAGCATCATATCAGCCATTTATACGTCGACTTGTGTGGTCATTTTGAAGATTATTTGCCAAAACTCACCACTCTTACAGGCGGGTTGGTGAGCGCGATATATTCTTCCACAGAAGGGACGCTGCTGCCCATCAGCAGGTTTTAGAGACCCTTAGTCACCTTTTACGACATCCACGGGAGAAGATGGAGTGGTGCTTTATTCTTAATCCGGACACCACACGGACATATAATTATTATTTCTTAACAGACACTTTTACACGTCATATTGAAACTATGCCGACATTCCGTTATGGGTGTCATAAAAGGCGACTAAGGGTTGATATCAAGAGAATGGGCAACAGCATCCTTCCGTGTGCTAATAGCCGCAGACTGCGATCACCAATCCCTTGCCAAGTGCGGTGTTTATGGCAATATCCCCTATACACGCTCATTGTAGTGATCATTAAGTAACCCATGGTCAGTAGTGGCTGGTGTGGTGGCAGACATTACATTACATGAGGATCATGAGAAATAGCATTACAGTACACAGATACCCTCATATTGACAATAATTTTGTCTTTTATTTAGACAGTCTTAAGTAAAGCGAGCTTTCTTAGAAAAACATCTAGTCAGTTTTGAGCCTACTCGAAACCGATACCAGCAATCAATTCCATTTCTCAGTCTTCGCCAATTTGTAATACGTAGAAATACGTAGGGATGCGCCCCAAAGGACCAAACTTCAATCTATCATTCGGTCACATCCAAGGTTAGCAAAAACAACGCCTGCGACAATGAGAGCGATATTTTCATCACTATCACATCAGAGAAAGACTGATCAGCAGTGGACGTTAACAGCCGAAAGGTGTCCACTGTTGGACGTCACATTTATACATATTATATAATGCTTTGTAATATATAATTGTTTAAAATATACACGCTAAACTAAATAAAAAACAAAATTAAAACTAACAAAGGGATCAGTTAGGCGACAAAGTGCTTCTCTTCATCGCTATCAGCTGATAACTTGCCTAGAAGACTGGCAGAGTTGCCACGTTCATTGGCAATACATATTCTTTGCCCAAGATAAGGTCAGCCCTACGGTCACTCGAAGTCTCGACTAAACATCTAGCGATGTCTTTGAAGAGAATACGTGCACGCGAATATGCGGACCCCATAATCCAAGCGTTTTGATCCCAAATTATTCATAACAATAATTACCGATGAGGTTATATTATATTTACGCTGTAGGGCTTCTACATCAAAAAGATAACATTTTCGGGATTTCGGGAGAACAGACGACAAATTCCAGGTAATCTAAAAGCGACCATCCTGTACATACGTAACAGTTCTCGAGCATGTTCGCTTACATTAGAGGGACATTAAGGGCGTCTTCCCCGGCATTCAGGTAATATCTTCCACGAGAACACAGCACCAGCTTAGCTGGACCCATCAGGGGTGCGACACTCGTACTTATAAACAGTGAGACAGCGATGTGAGAGGTCTAGATATAGTGGACAGGTGGATAGAATGAGCGCTGGTGGAAATACACGGTGGTGAATTCGGTTCTGATAGCAGATTATAAGGTGGGGTTAACGGTAATCTATACCTACTTATTTCAACAGTAAATTCAAGGTAAATATTTTCATGAAATAGGAGGGCCAATGCGCACGGTGTTCGCCTTATCACTGCGGTACATAATAATCCGCAGCACCACAGGAGTCGCTAATATGTCGCCGACATTTAGGGTCTAACCTTTTCCTTAAAGGCCCCAATTTCGTATATTTTTTGGGGGCTGGGCTTTCAGCATTCATCATTCACCTTAAGAAACGCACTAATGTTGCTACTTCATGCCAATTCACGAGCTTTAGTCAACTAACACATATAGACACGCCCACACTAAAAAATTATAGTTTAAATGTGCATTCGATTTCCGCGCGGAATAATTTTTGTATGACCTGCAGGTAGTTGTTGCGGGTCTGGGTGTATTGTATGTGGAATTAATCAATATTTTTTTTTAACTTTGCTCCACACTAGTATTTCTCCTGTGTCGTGGGTACGTTTACAAACATGAATTCCACATATATATACCCAGACCCGGAACAACTACCTGCAGATCATACAAATATTAGTTCCGTGCGGGAATCGCACCCACGACCCTGAGCGCAGCAGCCGACTGTATCAGTCACTACACCAACCGTGCCGTCTAAAACAAAACTATACTAAACGCACCCATAACCTAGCTAGGCCCGAGTCCACCTGTGGTCTTTTACAAAGTGATATGATGGTCGTGCTTAGTGGTATCTTGATTTGTTTTTGTATTAAGATCACACTTAACTTAGGAACAGACAAATCTTCATTCCCAAATCCAAATAATTTGGGTTAGATTGATTATTAATTTCGGCCGTATGTAGATTTAACGTTGTCCTGGCTTGTCAGTCTCATCGACCACAGAGTCGTCCTTACTTCGGTTAGTATTTTAATTAATGACTTCGTTCGTGTTTGTTGTAAACGCTATTTATTTTTTAAAGGAGAAGAGAGAGCCTATGTGGTACGACCTACAATTATCTCGATGGTTGATTGATATAAATTATGGTAAAACATGTAATGTGAAAAATGCAGGTTAATGCAGTAAATATAATTATTTTGGCAGGACAGTTAACGACAAACCACCCCGACACACGGCGCCTTCAAGGAGCATGATGACAATAAAATAGAATCCCCCGCGGTAACGCGACAGATATACGATCGTATGTTTATGTCGCCGCCACCTCATTTGGCAACCTGTCCATCCAACCTTGACATCTAGCATTCTGATATTTCTCTTTAATGAGGCTTAAAGCGAGTTATGTAAAAGACACGAGATAATATTACGCTAGAAAGATTATTAATATAACACCTATTATATTAAAGCCTTAATCTCGTCAGTTAAAAATTGGTAGCCATTATAAATCAGCCGCAAGGTTGTAATCGGATTATTTATGCATCTCATTTATTAATTTTGTTTCAAATTATACTTGATTTTCATTAGGTAATACCTTCATCTATGAGAGCGAGGACCAACTTTTAAAACTGTTTTTTGGTCTTTTCATATAATTTTGTTCCTACGAGACATAATTTTGCCGCATGTCAAAAAGAGTACTATTTTGTAAAATCATTAATCTTTTATATTATGAAGAGCTTTATTACAGTTGCAGCAATGTTGTTGTTTTTGACACTGTGGGGATAACACATCCACAGCCATTGTCATTAGACGGCACGTTTGGTGCAGTCGCTATTCACTTGGCTTCCTGCGCTATGAGCCGCGAGTTGGAGTCGCGCACGGTACAAATTTTTATGCTTTATACTTTTCGTTTATTTATCACATAAATATTGGTATATTGTTATTGTACAAATTTATTGTGGGAGACTGTATTTCAGGTCACCAGGCCGTTCACTCCTGAAGTCCAATTTCATAGTCCTTTCATCAATTGTGCCAAGCGAAAATTTTCCATTTTCTTGTTCATCGTGTATCTGATTCTATCAAGATGTTTTCTCTTGTTAGGGTTCTCTTGATGAATACGTTGCTATAACTTTATCAGACACCGATACTGGTTGATCTTGTCGTTTATACCCAGTTTTCATCTTGCACCCCATGAATGCGCACTTTCACCGCAGACAACATCTTGATATAAAAATAAACTCGCTGTTTTAATAAAATGTATATATTATGGCTTTGATACACCCATTACTGACGATTTCTCAAAATTACTTTTCAATGTTTCAAATATTTGTATTGCCTATTCCCGGTTTGGTTGTTTGTGCTTGTTAGATATACGTCTATAAACTGTACCCACATCACAGGAGAAATCCTAGCGTGAGGCAACATTGAAAAAATTCATATTGCGTGTAGACCTAATGTTTATAGTACCTCTACTACTCTATTCTACCCCATTACCGGGGTGCAATTCCTTAAGCTCAAACATCCATAAATCCATGAATACAGAATCGATATAACGGTGTAAAACCAATTCGGTATTGGCTAAGACATGATTGAAGCTATTCCAAGACACGTTGCAGACGGTAAGCCATGAAGACCAGTCTTAGCGATTACCAAATTGGGTTATCATCGTTATGTCAATTCTGTATTCAAGAATGTATGGATATTTGAGCTTAGAGAATTGCACCCCAAACCCTACTCATCTAAGTTGCCAGACATTTGAAAGATATGTTTACCCTATAAAAATCAAGAACCCCATCGTCGGAGGTCGTCATATCCTTAGGGTATCTTCATCCCAGTTTCCAGTTGATTTGGCAGGAGCGTTTAGCGAAGTCATCGTCTAATGGACATCTGACGCAGGGGACGGATCCAGACACGACGGTTCTAAAAGGCCTCTGAAGGTTTAAAAAAAGTGCCGATTCAGATCCGATAGGGATTTGTTAGAAACTAGGCCAGATTTTAGGCAAGTTGTCCGAGTTACCGATTACATTTAGATTTCGACTTTTGCAGATTGTAAGGTTTTTTAACATTTACTACAACAGAGCAAATTGCAGGTTTTATACCAAATTATTTAATATATATTTGTTTAGTTTTATTAAAATATACAAATGAGATGATTGCGGAACGAAAGTCCAGTTTCATTAATAATAGCGTATCCTATGAATATCGTTCAGGCTAAAAATATCACCACCTTATCTCATCCCGTGAATGTTATACGCGACGATGGGATTAGCCGGAGGATAGGCAGCAGTGTACTTAGAGTGTATTTACAATTCACTGCCACTTCAGGTTACTACGAGTAATCCTTTCAGCTATATCGGCAACTTTAGTACTTCTACGGATCTTCACATTTCTGACTCGATCTCGTAGAGAAAGCAAAGCTCTCTCTATTGATATTAAAATGAAATGAATAAAATTTAATAAGTAATTCTCATTAGTTATATTATTAACGATTGACACGCTTACACACAAAAGTAGAAGATAAACCAACCCACCCATTGCATACTAGCGTTTCAGTCGACTATTTTACTAAGTACCCATCTTTTTAGATCCAACATTAGTTGTTTGTTAACAAAGCAGAAACTAAGAGGAAAACTTTGAAGCCCTTTAGCGGGCCCGTTTGTAATTAGTACGCTGTTACCGGTATAAAATAATGCAAAATGCTTTTGAAAAAGCAAGCAAATGAAGAAATATACTAGTGATAGATTTCATTTAATATCTTAGGTATTCGGGATTATTACTCATTGTAATAAAACAGTTTTAAACGGATTACATGTGTCTATTATAGTATTTGTTCTCTGACGATTCGTACACTTCGCGGCATTCGATGCACGCAGTAATTACTCAGTGTCCTGATGTTTTTAGTGTGTTTTTTTTGTATGGGACTTTATCATTTTAATAACAGGATTCCAAACTACCACCAGTTTCCTGTCAACCATCTCTTGTTTTTTTATTTTCAATTACCTCACGAAACATTCTCGGTTCATATCGTTTCTGTTTCGCGAGGCGGTTGATCGAAACGAAATATGTTTAATGCTTTCAATAGACTTAGAAGAAACTTAAAGGAAATTTATAGTTACTTTTTCCAAGGGTACATATTTGATTGTAGCGATGCAAACGCGCGTTTGAGAAACGTACGACTGTATCGCAACACTACCGATTTGTAGGCGTATCGATGCAGTAGCTTTTATGAATCAATAAAGACGTGCGATTGTATCGATGCAAACACGGTTGAACCGATGCATACGCACGTCTGTATCTATGCAAACAAGCTGTGCATAAACGGCGATAAAATGGCGCAGCGCAGGAAGAGTGCAGGTGAAGGAATAGCCAAGTGCCGCTACGCATTGCCAACACGACACAGAGGATATAAATCACTACATTTTACGACCCGCCAGCTGCTCGCCACGTATTCACTTCAACTGAACTCATTGCGCTATGTTTGTCAAATAACTGATTAAAAATATTAATTAAATAAAAATTTAAAAATACGTTTCGAGCCTAATGGCGAGAGACTCGCACAGTCACTTGCGCATGGCGACGAGTCACCACACCGTATTCGATGTTTCATACTACATATAAAGTGGCGGCGCATGACGTGGCGACGGCGGCGGTCTGACCCGCCACATTAGACGTTTCACATCAAAATCTCCTGCGTCGTGGCTGTATCACGCTTGCATCGATACTGCAATGAGCATCAACGGCTGTACGACTAACTGTAACACGACAGTATTTTGTACCTAAGTTATGTAATAAGTATCCGGCTTTAAGGGAAGACAGAAAAATTTAATGTAAAATGAGGCTTAGAGGGGTCATTAAAGGGTTGTTTGGATATTATAGAAAAGTAAATAGTAGTAGTTAAGTTAGAATTATAAGATAAATTGGTTTGAAATAAGTAGCATTTAAAGGTAAAACCTGTACAAAAGAGCAAAACGCCTACAAACGGCATGACCAGTTTGGCTAGTAAAATTTATGTATGTAACTTTGAATGTCCTGTAAGATGTATAAATTAAAAAAAAACATTTATTCATTTATTTATTTAAACTTTTATGTACATTGAGTATACATAAGGCGGACTTAATGCCATGAGGCATTCTCTAGCAGTTAACCTTTGGGTTAAACAAAGCACTTCGAAAGAAGTATTAAAGCAAAGCTATATCTAATGTTAAAAAAGGCTGAATTAAAAATAGGAATACATACATATACTAATATAAAAATAGATACTATATTATATTACATAATTATAAATAGTTAAATAGAATACATAAAAATATCTGATATAAATATTAACTCTAATGACGAAGACAAAACTGATTAGGATTGTAACAATTTCAGGAAGTATTGACGCACTTTACGTTTAAACGCGAATTTATTTGGAGCTGTCTTTATATCAAGAGGAAGCGCATTCCAGAGTTTTATTGTTGAAACAGCGAAGGATTTGGACATAAACCCTGTATGGTGGGATGGAATGAACATCGCTGCTTAAAGTGTGTGTAAGTGCGTGTGTAAAGATTAGCGACTGTATTGCTATTGGATCGCGACTGAATCGCTGCAAAAAGTCGCAGTGTGTAACAACTCTTATACGCTGCAAATAAATAAACCGCAGCAGCTGTTACCAACTCGACATCCATTTGTATAGGCGCTTTGACGTCCGCCAAATAGTATTAAAATATCGTCCACACAATGGCTTAAACCGATACAAGCTGGACGACCTTACAACGTGTGGACTGAACACAAATTGCTGGGCAAATATAATGTGCCAACACCACTGGCCCAAATATTGGCCAGCGTAAAGTGGTCAGTGAGATTACAGATGCACTACAACCAAACTTTACAATATCTCTCTGCTTTCCATTGATAAGCGATATTGAGACGTTACACCTCTAGTGCAGAACAATTAGTTTAGTATTAGTCCAAACTAAAGCCTCTACCAAATATCTCCATAAACCGCGACAGTAATTTTATACTGGCGTCTATCGTATTTTTCCTTATGGCGGTAAAATCAGGTGATCACTACACTAAACAAATAGAGGGAATATTCACCACGTTATAAGATCACCACACTTGGCAGGCGGATTGGGGAATCTGCGGTAATCTGCGGGAAGACGGTGGCGCGCACGTGCCGCCGTGTGCACAGCACAGCACAGCGCACAGGTACGCTTCGGGGATCCTTTATAATCCCCCCGGAGTGGGGGGGGGAGGAACCGCTTTACGGTCACCCTCTCCGAGCTGTGCCTATAGACTTGACACCAGTGGGCGGCTCTAGTGTGATCATACGAGGACCTGGACCCTCCCTTAGGTGCTGACGATGACCACCCCAGTGGTTTTAGCCGCTAGGAGTCAGAGTACAGGCTCAGCACAGGCCGGCGCGAGCTAGGGTCGGGTAGAGATGATGATTTAATGGGATGGTGTCGCGGTGTCTCCGCGAAGTCGGTGAGGCGAGCACCCTCAGCGGCAAGGGTGGTATCACAGTCTGTTGAGTGAATGGGACTGCGTGAGACAAACAAAACAACTACACGCATTTTAAAGAAGTTAGTTCATGGAACGCCTTCAGTTCCTTTAAAGCTGAACAATAATAAGATAATCGTCGGAAATACCTTTGCTGCGAGAATCAAAGACGAACTGAGTGACGTCATTGAATATTTATTACAATTATTACCAACACGGTCCGTATTACATTTAGTACTACATTTACAGTGTGTCATAAAAACTTTGCTGCTTGAATTATAGCACACACATTCCACCCTTATTATAAAAGCATTAAGGTCCAAAACTGTTTAATACTCGGTGCGAAATATATCTGCCAAAAACTAGATGGTCTTTCCTTATATGAGACACTTATTTTGTAAGAGATAAAGTTTAAAATCGTGTGTTTCTGTGTGTTGGTGTGTTGTCAGGATTAATAGGATAAGTTGTGAAGTTAAATCACGTAGTAATAATGATCGTGGGATTGTCTAACACTATTGCGTTAGAATGCTTATTATTTATCGTAGAAACACTATTTACTTGACTGCAAGGTTGGCATCCGTCCGTGTGGTATACGGATTAAGACGTACGTGTGGTGTCCGGATTAAGAATATAGCACCACTCCATCTCCTCCCGTTGGATATCGTAAAAGGCGACTAAGGGACTCTATAAACTAAAGGGATGGGCAGCAGCATCCCTTCTGTGGAACAGTAGCCATACTGCGCTCACGCCTGCCAAGCGTAGTGAGTATCGGTAAATACCCCCCAAAATGATGAAACAGTTGTATAAATCTATGGGGGAGGCCTTTGTTCAGCAGTGGATGTATAAATGGCTGAAATGATGATGATGATGAAGACGGTTGGCATAGTGGTTAAGCGATTGGCTTCTAGCACTACGGTCACGGGGTCGATTCCCGCAAGAAACAAATATTTTTATAGCCTACAGCAAGCATTATTTTGTTGAGATGAGAAGATGCTTCCACTCTACGATTACTCGGAGTGTCGATGGTTCACATTCATAAAACTCACACGCACAAACACCCAGACGCACTACAACTATGTACACATAGGTCAATCAAATTGGATGTGGGGACCAAATCCACGACACGCCGCGCAAAAAGCCAAGCAACAGCCACTGCACCAAAACTGTAGTTGCTTTGGGTTTGGTTGTTCGCGCATGTGGAATCTATGTTTGTAAAACCCAACACAGGAGAAATAGAAGAACGGTGTATGTAGGCACTGATAGAAAATGTGGAAGAAACAGCGCAGCGCGCACTGCGATACTTGGGGGGTTCTTTAATAATCCTCCCCGAGAAGTGCCTGGTGAGGAGGCCTTTTAACAGTCGGCTCCGCCAGAGGAGGTGACCGCTTTACAGTAATCCCCTCCTAGATGTGCCTAAAGGGGTGGCATCAATGGGCGGCTCTAGTGGGATCTGGGGGGCTCGCCTAAGGTGAAGAATATAACCGATCCAGTGGCTTAGCTGGTAGGAGTCCGGCGGCATGCCCCTTTGCCCGTCCCGGGCAGAAGATGTTCATGATAAATTTCCACTGGGGACCACATAAAAATAGGCTGGCGTGATGTTTACCCGTGCTTACCACATATGGTGTATCACTCACTCAACTCATCACCATGCTGCATAAAATCAAAAACAAAATCTCGCCTCACAATTCCGCTTCCGAGTAAAACATACCACAATACAATTTTTGGAGTTACCAAAAATTAAAAAAACCGATCACCGTAATACATAAAGCTAAAAAGCGCGAACTGAACGGGAAAAGCAATAAAAATATAATAAAACCGGTATACATAATGAATGTCGAGGTGAATCAGACCCAAATGTATTCTTTTGATATTTAAATGATCGACTAATGAAATGATCCCGGGGGATTCGTCGGGATCTCGACGGTTGTGCATTCGATTCTGTGGAAAGTTTCGGAGAATTGGTTTTTTGTAGATGTGGCATTTTGTTCTTGGTGATTAATGCGTTGCGAGTTTTTGAGTTATATGTTTTTATTCCGTCTAGCGTTTTGAAGACTTGAAGACTGAGTTATTTTTACTGTGTTGGATCTTACTACGTTGCTTTGGTAGTTAGGTTACTGCTAATAAATACGCGTTCAGAATAGAAAACTTTTTATTCGACGCACGATATATTTTTATTTTATTTTTTATTTAAAAAAAACCTTGCCCCACCGTAGGATTTCTCCTGTGTCATGGGTGCGTTTGCAGACATATATTTCACACACAATACACCCAGACCCGGAACAACTACCTGCAGATCATACAAATATTTGTTCCGTGCGGGGATCAAACCCGCGACTCGGAGCGCAGCAGTCGACTGTATCAACCACTGCAGCAACCGTTTCGTCGCACATAGTAAAAAATGAAAAAAAACACATTGAAAAATAAAGCTATTTATCAATAAAATATACCGACTTCAAAAACCCTACCCGATATAAAAATACTAAAACCACTGAAAAGAAGAAAATCTTTATTTATGAAGTCGGACGTGGCCAGGTATAAAATATCTCGTTCTCGTTGGTCTGCATATTTATAAGTATATAGTCGGTATATTTTTTGTTGAAAAACTTTATTTGTTTATTTTTAGTGTAAATAAATGTAATAACTTTTTCCAATTTGGTGTCAGTATTTAACACTAAAAATAAGAATGACTCAAATCGGTTCTCTGATCTCAGAGGAATCGAAACTATTAAGACATCATCTAGATAAGCGCAGTCAAATTAACCTGTTTATTAAAGCTGGATAAAAAACTACTCAATCAAATGTAATGAAATTTATATGGGCCCAACTCGAAAAAAGCATTCTGCGCCTGGTAAAAAACGAATTGCTCATATCGGTCTAAAAATAACGGATAATCGATGTACATACTTAAAAAAACGCCTCGAATTGAGAACCTCCTCTTTGAAGTCGGTTAATAAGTGCGCTGACGAACAAGCCCATGGGTTACCAACCCAGCATGTGCTAGGTGAAACACCCTTACACAATATTCTACCATAATATCAGCCAAAAAACGCCCACTGCTGGACAAAGGCCTCCCCGAAATATCGCCCAACAACCGGTTCGCCATAATCGCCATTCTTGGTGGGCAGCTTGGCGATCTTTGTTGAGTTGTAAATGTACTCGAAGGATGCTGCTGCTCATGCCCCGGCGACTTCCAAAGTCGCCTTTTACGACACCCACGTGATGAGATGGGCTTGTTCTGTTCTTAGCCGGCACCACACGGTAACGAACGAGAGAAGCAAGAATATGTGCCAAATTAAAGAGAGCGGGAGAGGGCATGTGATGTTCGTTCAATATTGCTCAATAACAAGTGTGTTACGGACCGAAGGAACAGTTTCTATCGAGTTTCTAATGAAAAGGTAATATATGATAAAAACTTGCTTTTTTTGGAAACCATTTGCAGGCACTTACGAATAGTCAAACTTTAACTGCCGCATACGAAAATGTAGACTTCTTATGGAGAAGAAACTCTATGTTTACTCTTTTTAAATTGTCATCATCATCATAATATCAGACAAAGAACGTCCACTGCTGAACGAGGGCCACATATTTCCATTATTGTCATTAAATTTTCAGAATTCACCACGCTTGGCGTCGCTGAGCGCAGTATGGTTAGTGTTCCATAGAAGGGACGAATGCCCACACCCATAGGAGGAGATGGAGTGGTGCTATATCTTCGATCCGAACACCACACGGATATTCATTAAACCGTAATAAAAGTACCAATATTTCTGACTACATAGTTCTCGAAATGAATGTAAGTTCAAGTTTTAATAGTCTAATATTAATATACATAAGCTCTTTATAAACCATAAAGTAAAACCTTCATACTTAACCTTCAACTACACGTGTCAATTTCTCCGCTTATAAACCATAATAATAACCAATTTATGTTCAACTTTATAAATAACAAACTACACACGTACGTACGTCTTTAGGGAATTATTATAATGTTTCTGTTGTATTTTTTTATTATTTAACGGGTTGTTGGCACGCGAGTTCTCTGTGAAATATTGTTAATAATGTTCCACTACGCTACGAACTCGATGATAATTCGCTCAGAATTAAGGTTGAAGCAATTGGTTATTTATTTAGACACATTTCCTTTACATGCTGTACGGTGTGTGACACCTTTAATTGTTAATTGTGTTTGATATGAGTACCGCGAACCAGAAAGAATGATAATAAAATAGGTGTGTTCTTAATTAATGATTTATAGGTACTAAAATTATTATGTTAATACGGTAAAAAGCGTGGCATTGCACGATTTACAAGCGTCAGCATAAAATGTAACAAGTTTAGTAAAATGTACGGTTCTGCTCGTACACATGCTTTGCGTTGGAGAGCTTAGCTTCAGTCATTGGTTGACTAGGGCTTGTAAATGGGCTGGCTCGACCACAAGTACCACACCGTCACAGAGAATCGGGGTGAAGTACCAACATTAGCTCGTTTCGTACGTTTAGTGACGAAAAAAATATATCAGATACGACATGGGCCTTAAAAAAGTGTGTTTCGGCCCTAAAGGTCGACAACAGATCAGCATCTGTTGTTGCGGATTCTTATGGGTGGTGGTAATTAATAGCTTAGGCGATCAGTATAGTCGTTTGCGATTCTATTTAATAAAAAGAAAAACCTGACTTCCTTTAATCTAATTGTTCAGGGATTCAATAAAAGGGCCCGAGACGGCGGCGCGTGTGTTTTGAATGCGCCTCTCCGAAGAACGGGCCGATACCTGCCGGGGGTGTGATCTAATGCGGACAAAGTGAACACCTCACCCCCGGCCAGAAGTAAGGGGAATGACACCGTAGGTTTCATCCGGTAAGAGTCGGAGCATGCCCCTCCGTCCTTACCAAAGCGGAGGAAGTCCGTAACGGTCTCAACGTAGCTACTAATATGTGCAATGTAAAAAAATATCGAACCGAACGCCTCCCAATAACCGCTAAAATCAACGGTCATATATTGGCACAACCACCATGTTTGGCAGGTAGATTGGTTAACAATACTGTGTCATTAGCACATTGGAGGCCGCTACTGCACAAAATCTTAACGAATCTAATCTTAACTTAGTATATTCAGGGTTTGTAAGGTAGCCTATTCTGAAACAGAAAAGTACCACCAGACCCATCCAAGGTATAAGAGTATGTAATTAATTTGTTAGTTGTTAATAAGAGTGCAGAAAGTTGAGTATTCCCAATAAAAAACCATTATTCATTTCACGTTGTCTTCGTTCCAATGGAAATAATTTGAAGTTACTCTTATAACTCGAAAGAAAGTCACTTAAACACTTACCTATTACGCTTTAATGTGACAATAACCGTATCAGCAGCAGCTGTATCAGTATTTTCGCAGTGCTACAGTCTGACCGTACAACAACCAATAGCTATAAGAAAAAAAACCAAAATTTTAAAGTTAGGCCAGTTGTTTTTCGTACTTCTTTCTGCCAGTGATAGTTCATTGGTGGTAGCCGGTAGGTCCCTTATTGCAAGAGGCCGGCTAGGCTTTCCTTTACAATCCTCCCCGAGAAGTACCTTGGGCGACCTTTTTGACAGTCGCCTTCCCTCATCCTTCCGTCATCTCCTACAAGATGTGCCTATAGGCGTGGCACCAATGGGCGACTTTAGTGTGGTTGTACGAGGACCCTGAGCTCTCCTTCGATGCCGAAGGTGACTGCTCTGGTGGTTTTAGCCAGTAGGAGTCCGGCATGCCCCTCCGCTCTTCCCTGGCATGGAGGAAATACATGAAGTATTTACATCGGGATAACAAAAATAATAAATGGCATAAGAGACTAAATAACTTCAGGTCTCGAGGTGACGAGCGCTGTAAGGCGTCACGCAGGACTAGTCCCAGGACTACTACCCAGGTAGCATTATAATTGTTATGGGCAGGCATGATGCTTACCACCAGGCGCATGACATGCTCCTCTCGTCACACCAAGTCGTTAAAAAAAAGAAAAAAGTGGGTTGTCAAAGCTGTTCGCATGATAACTGTCACATAGGATGACGTCAAGTCACATGCTGAGTCATGACTCCGAAACGCAGATCGAATCGAATATCGAGTCATAAATAAACATCACATAATCGAATAAATCGGATGTCTGTCCCATAGTAGTGACTGAACACAGTAATAAGAGTTATTTTTACTGACTGTTGTTCATAGAAACACGTTTTCCAATTAATACTGAATTAAAAACCAAACGTACAATACTTGTCTGTTTGGTGTCTCTTGTTATGAAATTAATTTTCTTATTTGTCGTCACTTTCTGACATCAGGGACTTTGAACTCTATTATTTTTATAGTACAATGGTTCCATAATCCCAGGTTACATGCATAAGATGGGTGTGTGGGCAGTGTGTTAGATATTGGATTGTAGTGATCGGATAGCAGTCTCTCGGAGTAAGGCTGCTTTTCCATGAGCACCCTTGACGGTACAAGGAGACAGCGGAGCTGTGAAACGGTATTAGTGAAAAGATTCCGCTACGGATCCTCACACCGGTTAGCTACCTCGCACAGCAATCAGAAGGCCAATTCTCGTAATTTAAAAATGTTCAAAATATAGTTCCGATCTAGTCTCAGTGTCATAAATGTCACAAATAGTATTCTCCTAAACTAACAAACAACGTCAAACGTGAACTTACACTGTGATGAGATAGAAAATGGATCGAAAGTTGATCGAAGTCAAAACGGTATTCTGCTAACATTTCGAACTGTCACATGTACTAAATTGTCATTAGATAAACGTCAAAATTGAGATCGAAATGAGACTAGACCGAGATTATACCGAAATCCGACTGAACTTTAAGAGTAGCAGAATACCATTTTTTCGGTCAATTCATAATTTAATCTCAGTTCGGTCAAGTTTCAGTCATAGTGTCAATTAATTACGAGAATTGGCCCTCTGATGATAACGCACCCAAAGCTAGAAAATCGTCACATCATGGACACCGATTGCAAAGCCTGTTTCTTTTATTATTAAGGGAGCTCTTACATTAATTAAAACGGACGATTTTTAATATCGGTCGCAATTTCAGGCTCTTCTCAAAACTGGTCATTATTGCGTTCTGTAAGTGGAAGTTTCTTTTAGAAGTAGCATTTTAGATGGTATAATTTTACGATACTATGGATGTGATGATAAAATGCTTATGGAAAGTGCTAGATAGACATCTAGTAGGCACAGCAGGAGGTTTAAGAACAAAGGATGATATCGAATAAGATGAAAAGAAAAAAAATATGCAAAAAATTGTTGCTCCACTATTTTATCTTAGCTAGCTTATTTCATCATATCCTACTTACCCCTTTGTATTACGTGGATGTATTCATAAAAACTGGCCTTACCTGTGAAAGAAAACAAGGGCATGTTTAAATAATTGAATATAAAGGAATCTCCAATTAAAACATAACGTTATTTTTTACTAAGCTTTCTTTTTTTTAATATTACGAGCGAGGTTGTAGGACCTTGCACTTCGAGTTACATTTTTATATCTTTTTTTTTTGTTTAGCTTTTTTTGTAATACTGTGTTGTATGTGGCACCACGTACAATAAACAAATTGCCAGATCTTGGATCAGGATCAGTGCAATATGTTAGTGATTTTGCAAAGGTTTTGGCAAAAGAGTTTTACAGTCGGCCGCCTGCCTGACACCAACCCTCCTTGGGCATGCTAGTGTTGCTGGTTTACCCGCCATCTGCGGGTAATCCGAAGTGCTTAATGTTATGCACCGGGTACAGTACATGCATCATTACTGCCAGGCACTGTTCACCTCACCGGAATAACCGCGCAAATTCTACGCCTCCTGCGCGACGTAAGGTAAGTCAAAGAAACATTGTAGTGGCTTTTAAGCCTGTAAAAGCCAGAAACCACTTAGCCTTCCCTAAAGTGTAAAGGCGAAAGAACTCCATCAGAATCATCAGCATCATATCAGCCAAACGACGTCCACTGTTCCCATAAACAACCTGCCGTGTGTCGGCATTTTGCCAAAATTTGCCAGTACTAAACACGCTTGGCAGGCCAGTTTTTGAGCGCAGACTGGCTGTTCCACAAAAATAACGCTGCTGCCCATCCCTCTGATTTAGTCCATTAGTGGCATTTTATGACACCCACGGGACGAGATGTAGTTAGTGCTATATTCTTTATCCGGAGATCACACGGTAAATCAGGATATGCCCACGTAGAAAATAAATTTAAAAAGAGCTAAGGAGAGAGCTATGTACGGAGGACACGTCGCAGCACAGGTTGGAGGAGTGCCCAGCTTGGGCAACGCAGCGCCGTGATCTCGTAGCGGCGGTCGAAGGGGGTGACCTGTCGCTTCCGGCTATGGTTCAGTCCACCGTCCAGAGTGAGAACACGTGGGATATCGAGGACGTGATGCAAGCAAAGGACGTGGCAGAGCGGGGACGGGAGGAGATCACCTCTGATCCCCGTCGCAAAAAAACGCACCATGCGCGGGCGCCGGAGGAGGGCGCTGAATAATCTCCGGCCACCATGAGAAGCGGCCTGCGGGCGACGAACTAAGGGCAGAAACTGGCCTGAGACGGCGGCGCGTGATTTTGCGCGCGCCTCTCTGTAGATATGTGCGGCCAGCCAGGTCAGGCAGAGACGGGGATCATCAAACAGTGACGGGCCGATATCTGCCGAGGATGCGGTCTTATGCTCCGAGCCAGAGGTACGTTGAAGGACACTGAAGTTTTAGCCGATAATAGTCCGTTATGCCCCTCCACCCTTCTCAAGGCGAAGGAAGTCCGTAAGGATTTCCCCACGACAAAAAAAGGAGTTTACTACTAGGCATTCAAGAGTTCCACTATCCACCTCCTGGCTCCACAATTAGATCAGTTCGATGGTACCGGTATTGTATTCTCATTCGGATTACCTATACACAGCTACAACTACTACACCTTACAAAGTTTCAAATCAATACGACAGTTAGGAGAAGATAAAATCGACATCGACTGAACTCGACTTAACTCGACTGAACAAGACTGAACTCGACTTAACTCGACTGAACTCGACTGAATTTGACTTAGCAAATCAACCAAAATACAAAGTTTCACTTCTACCGCGTGTGAACTCACACTCGACAATGTTTTTGTTCTTTATAAATATAAAATATCATATCAGCCTGGCACTGTCCCAGTCCTAACCAAAGGCCTTTTTTCACACAGAGAAAACAAAATTAAATCTACAGAAATAATATTTCCGTTTTTATCTTATCTTTGATGAAGGTATTACTACTATATGTAATATTACCGTTATTAGTAAAAAAAAAAACATTCCATCTGGTATCCCTCAAATACTAACTGACTCAAGACTGAACTAGACTGAACTAGACTGAACTCGAGTTAAATAGACTGAACTCACACACGAATCAATAAATTATCACGAAAAACGGTTATATAATCTTACAAATACTTTTAATATGAAAGTACCTACATAAGTTGAAATGTTTAAGGCTCCATCATCTTAGACTCCATCACCTTAGGGTGAGATTCAGAAACGAGTCTAAGCGTGAACTTACGCTTCCATCTGTCAAAATGCACTACTTACGCCCCTAATTTTGACAGATGGAAGCGTAAGTTCAAGCTTAGACTCGTTTCTGAATCTCACCCTTAGACTCCATCACTCTTAAACAGCAAAACAGATTCTAATGAAATTTGGTAGATTTATTATAGAGGTAGATTATGCCGTGTAATAGAATAGGATAATTATAAAAAAAGAAATCTATTATCTCTAAATTTTTAACATCCAGCAAACTAAGCGGGCAACGGCTACTTAGAAATGCACAAGCCCCTATCTATCTTACTGTATTTTTTAAGGTCGCTGACTTTGTATGAGTACTTAGGCAGTGCAAATAATCAACCAAGGGCATTTAAAAAGGAACGCTCGATATTTGTAAATATACAAAAGAACTGTTAAAATTGATAATAATATTTATTGAACTTAAAACAATTCAAAAAATGGAAATAAAGTTACGGCGGTAATTTACCCATTATCCAGATAGGTAGGTACCAGGATTTATGCCAATGTTTAAATCCTAAATTTATAGAATAACTAGGTATAATAGCGGTCGCTTACAGACATAGTTTCATTTAGGTACATTTTGAACTAGAACACACTTATTTACAGACCCTGTTTGCATTTAATTAGATCTTTCGATAGGTTTTCTCAAGCAATAAGATAACAATTACCGAGTTCTCCAACATACTAACCAACAGACGTCAGAGGGGGTGAGCTGCATGCCGCGCGGGGAAATGCCCGGACGTATGCGTGCCTCGTGGGTCGTGGCGCGCGCCCTCCCCTCCCGCACTTCAGTAATCAACTATATTTCAAGAGGAGTGCACGTATTTTTATTGAAAATGTCTACAGGTAAATATTGCTGTGTTATTATTTACAAATCTGTGTGGTGTCCCGATACTGTATAATGTTTTACTTTCGCGGGCCGTGCTGGCTTTGCCGTTTTCAATATTTAAAAAAAACGGTTTGAATTAGCGCATTGTTGACACAATAGCTTGAATGAATACGATTCTACCTTATATTATAAACTCGTATGCGACGAATAGACTTGTTAGGGATGTGCAACATCGATGTTTTTTTGAAGTGATGTATCGTTGCATTACACGTTTGGCAATTATTACAAGGTAAAAGCGGGCCTCATATAATTGTCATTATTTCATATTAATTTCATTAATTGCTATTTAATTTTAATGAATTAAATCTAAAATAATTAACTTCAATATACTGGCATCAAGTTTAATCACAAAACAGAAATGAGGTTTTTATACTTTCACAACGCATACATTTACATAAAAAAAAATGACATGATGGGTCACTTGATGAACAGAATAGGGATCTCGATGTATTATCGAACAGGCTGCACTTGATTTAACAGAAAATAGGTATTTATGCTGAAATTGTGCAGCGGGCTTCTACACCACAAGTAATGGTTTATCCTGGGGTCTCCAATCTACGGCACCCGGTAGCGAAGAACCTGCCTCCGGTATCCGGCCCACCGAGTCTTTTTGATTACACTGTAAAATCTACATTGGTAAAAATACAATGTATATAAATCATACACAATATAATCAGATATTTTTATTTTAACGATGAATTTAGGCTTTAAGAACTTAGGGACAGGCGTCTGTGCCTGTCCCCAAGTACCATCCGAATTTGCGAAAAAGAGAACGGAGCGAAATCTATCCACGCACGCACGTATCCCATAGATACATCACTGGCCGGCTAGTCCCGAGACGAAAACGTGTGCGTAATTCAAAATTGCAGTGTGCTGGTATGATAAAGCAGCTAGGGCCTAGCCCATCGGTATGAGTGACGCAGTCAGTATAGGCCTTAGGCTAAAGAGTTTGTTGGAGAACCCTGGTTAAACCGATCACAAATTTAATTTTGTACGTAATGATATTATAGACAGTTATAAAAACTGAAAGACGTAGGATCCATATTAATTATTTTTTTACCCGAACGATAGATAATGTAGACACTAAGATTTATACAATTATTTAATGATTGTGCTGAAATAGCATCTTTATTTATTAACTGACTGTCTCCTTGAAATAAATTTCACTATTTTAGTAGGACCCTTTATAAATTTCAAATGCACAAACACCTAGAACCACTATCTGTAGTGTTTTATGTAGCTGTACGCACGGCTACATATCAAGCCATACATTTGCAGTATACGCTAATCTCACATTGTACGGGCTTTCCTTACGATGAGAGATCTGTATAAACTGGATATGTATTGCTTTATATTTAGCCGCATGTACGAATAAATGGCACGCTATTAGGAAATACTTTTTTTACAGCTTCTACCTCCAAGATGGCTTCAAAATCTGACGACCTTCTTTTGGAAATCGTCGACCAAATCCAAATTGCTAAAAGGATCATATCAAAAGTCGAACATATAAACCTTCAAATTCTAACCGATCGGTTTCAAACAATGTGTGATTTCACTGGACTTGAAAGAATTGCTTTTGTCAAATATTTTAGGAACAGTAAAAAACGTATGACATTTGAAGATTGGACTAAAATGAGGGAGACTGAAAACCAAAAATCTACAGCCACATACTTAGAATTAAGAAACATATTGATTGACCAGTACGTGAACAAGGTAAAAATACCGACAAAATTATCAATCTACAAAGCGATCTGTGGTCGTCCTGTTTTTACGACTGCGGCGTTAGACAATAACATGAGTAAACACGGCTTCCTATGGAAACGATTGCCTAAATCAAATAAATTTATTGTCGTTGAAGACACCGAGCAAGTTTCAAGAAGAGTCAAATATTTTCAAAAAATGAAGGAATACAGGAAAGACAATCGAATTATAGTTCACTTAGAACGGGCACTACTTTACCAACCTGATTGTGATGTTATTAATTTGACGGAAGTCATTATGGTCGCATGGCCTAGCCTTGGAATGTGCGAAACTCACTTCCCCCCAAAACAGCAAAGCATGAAGAGTTGGTTAAGATACAAAATTCGTACATGGCCCGAGAATACTGTGTTTGTGATAGATCAGTCCAATCATTTAGACGTAGAGGAAAACTGTGAATTGCCTACTATTAGTAGTAAGAAAGAACATATGATGAAATGGCTAAACACCCATAATATTCCATACGACCCAACAGCACACAGAGGAGATTTAGTCGCCCTTATTGAAAAATATAAAGTCCACTGTCCTTCGGTTTACAAATTATGTGAATTTTTGAAAGCGTGCGGACACGATTTTCTTTTACGTCCCACTGAACTTACCCACATACGATATTTTGATTTTATTTTCCATAGTATGAAAGATCGCACGAAATCGAAATTGAAGCTTTTTACGGCGTATGTGAAGAGATATATAGATGGTGTGAGTGCTGAGGACTGGTTGGAACAGGATCGAATTATGGCAGAAAAGGAACAGATTATGTTTGAAGAAGATCAGAAATTAGAAATAATTATTGATATTATAATGGAAAATATAGAAAACGGAGGTTTGAGTGAATATGATTGCGCTGAATTGGAGGACGAAGTATTTGAAACCGTGTTCTGTCGTACCATCATTGATTCGCCATCATTATCATCACAGGAGACTGAAGCACGTTATATAAAAAAAAAGTCCTAAATAATTAGCATAGTAAACTGTTTCGATTCTAGTTAAACTTGATTAATTAAATCATTTAAAAAATCCTACACTTGTTTTATACACCCACGTGACAAGATGCCTACCAATATTCTAAACAGATCTACAATTTTTGGTGGCATTTTAGTCTTTCTTAATATATTCTACAGTATATTGCAATTAATTGTATCAAAAGCTTGGCTTAGATCTAAAAAAACACGAGTATATTTCTAGTAAAATATTTGTAGACAGTATTTTCTAATGCAAAAGTTGCCAAATTAGTGGACGCGAACAACAAACTGTATTATTAAGAGGCATATTATTTTCATTCAAATGTTTTATAATTATGTGCTCAAATATTTTAGAAAAAATTGTCGCTAATCGTATACCTAGGCCGGTTATTAGACAGACTAGACAAATCACCGGTCGCATTCTTTACAATGGATACGGTTGTATCGGCCCTCTCCCGATCTCGCTCTGTAGTCTCCTTCTGGAGCATGACGCTCCCACAGAAGGAGACTGGTGTACTCCAATTTGCATGCCCGGCCAACATAGCCGACATATTGCAGGCAGAGAGAGATCTTGCCCGATCTGATAGACTAGGATCCGCCGCTCCACGGCGCAACCCACGCAGGGCACTACTCGAGCGTGTGCTGTGCGGTATGTTGGTCGCTTCGACAGTGGTGACACTGTGCCGTGACCTCACGTTTTATTTTGTGCAGGTACGCACATGTACGCATGGAGTTTCTTGCCGGCTCTTCTCCATGAGATCAACTATTTGGAACCGTGCAACTTAGATTCTGACGTTTCATAAGTGCCAATATTTGGTTTATTTGAAATAAAAAAATTTGACTTTGACTTTGACTTTGCACCGAAACAACAGTGACCGGTGAACACCTGCGTCAGGCGGTAGGTGACGTGTTTACTCCTTCTAAGCCAGGCTCCGAAGAGCGGCATGATGGCCTCAACGACACGTTTGGTCACAAACTGCGACCGAAGGCGATTTCGCCACGTCTCGAGTGCGCGCCGTCGAGCCAGCTGCCATAACCTGTCGAACGCCCCTGGAGGCACGTTTTAGCCGCTCTGACGGAGGGAGCGTGTCTGATCATAGACCCATGCAGCCGTCTCCGCCAGGATGTCGAAAGGCACATAGCGCGCCAGGAGAGTTGCCGTCTTGTAGGACACTGTCCTATATCCCCGTGCGATCCGTATAGCCATTCTACGCTGCTGACCGTGAAGATTGGCTCAGCAGCTGGCCACGGACCGCACGACTTCCCCGTAGAGACGGCGAAATTCCTCGCTCGGTCCCCCGACATTGGGCATTGCCCGGTGTAATGCACCCACTACCCTCTCGACTCTGGGGACGAGGCGCGCGAAGTGCTCTTCGAATCCCCAACGACTGTCCAGGGTGAGGAGTCCCAGGTACTTCATGTACTGGCCCACCCTGATTTGCGCGTCACTGGGTGGTTCTCGGTTTTATGAGGCGCTATCTGCAGACCCAGAGATGGAGATGGTTCCTTCGATGGACTCTCCGCTGGCCAACACAAGAGTGTCGTCAGCATAACATATCAAGCTGACACCAGCGGGGATCACCAACCCGCCTGCCAAGCGTGGTGAGTACTGGAAAATTCCCCACAAAATGACGACACAATTGTTGTGAAAATCTGTGGCGGAGGAAATTGAGCAGTGCCCATCCTTTGGCTGCAATGATGATGATGACGATGACTTTATGATACGTTCCCTACTTCTTCTAATTATAATAGTGACGAGGAATAAACAATTTTATTATGAAAAAACCCATATTTCGCCTTTAAAGTTCAACACACAAGAGAAAACTGATGGTTGGTTTCTTATTGCAAGAGGCTGGCTAGGTAGGTAACACCCCAGTGTCAGATAAACACCGCTGTAGTATTGAAACTTTATACATTACTGTTACAGTTACAATGGCACTGAAACTAGTGAAATTATTGGGCATAAGACACGAATAACTTCCAGTCTCGGGGTGACAAGTGCAGTATGGTGCCACGCAGGACAAGTCCTGGGTAGCATTACAATTGTTATGGACAGGCATGACGTTTACCACCAAGCGAATGACTTGTTTGTCCTATCATCAACTTCAATAAAAATAATGTACAAACTTACGAGTACTGATTCGATCAGTGTTTCATATCTATCAAAATCGATTTTCATACATCAGGCAATCCAGTTTTCCATTGATGTACGGCCTAGCCAGCTCTACAACCGACTCGACAGGCACCTCGGAACACGAATCGCCACCGTCCTACGCCTGTCTCTTGTGGACAGATCGCCGCAAGTTCAGTGGCCGCAGGTTGTCCAAGGGGACTCCTAAAATCAATATTGGTAACACGGAGTGACCCAATTGCCACGAAACAAAGAAAACTACATAAAAACACTTAACCCCCGAAACCATTTAATTACTTCGAACTTATTAATTAATACCTACTGAAACTAACATACTGACCAAAGGTTTCAATTAGCTAGTAACTTAGTTTTGTAGAAATTTCCTGTGCTCTTCATATTTGATGAGGGTACTTCGTTTGGAGTCCTTGTGGACCTACCCTTGACCTCGCCCCGACCCTGCCTTTGATTAAAGAGAAAAATAAATGAACAATGTGCTGGGTCTTTAATGTTTTGGGATGGCGAACGAAGCTATCTAATGTTTTTGGGATTATAGGGATAACATTTTTATGTTTTACCAGATTCAAAATGGTAGTTACTTGTATGTACTTAGGTTGCATGATCTATACAATTAAATAAAATTGAAGTGTCTGTTTGTAATGTCAAAATTACAAACAGATACTTAAGTTTTATTTATTTGTATGCTTTTTACTAAATGCATTTGAAAGTATACATGGTACATATAACAAAAAACAATTTTTAAATTATTTGTCTGTCTGTCTGTTTGTTCTGGTAATCTCCGAAACGGCTGGACCGATTTTGACGGGACTGGCAGATAGCTGATGTTATAAGGAATAACTTAGGGACTTTTATTTCAGAAAAATAATTCGGTTTCTGCGTCAAAAAAATTAAAACTTTTGAAATCCTATATCTACAATATTTGAAACACTCTATGTCAAAGGTCTATGTCGAAGTACTCTAAATTTCTTTTAAATTAAACGCGGGTGAAACCGCGGTTCCCTGCTAGTTAATAATAATAAATCACGGCTCTACAGTCCGCGAACGCAGCTGTTCTCGTCAATTTTAGATACCAAAATCGTTTGACCGATAATCGTTAGCGCAGTCCGTAAAGTGAGGTGTCTTGAGAAGTCACGATTTTTTTGAATCGATGCTCTACCTAAATATTTCTTCTGTAGTGAATCTCAGATGCACAAACATCCAGACCCGAAACTATCTGTATCTGGGGATCGAACCCGCAACACGTAGCGCAGAATGCCAATCACTCTTAGCCACTAACTGTGCCGTCTAGGGTACTTACAGGAAACAGGTTACCAGTACCTCTAGTTCAAGTTTCTTTTCACAATCGAAACATAAAAGCTGTGATTGGCCCGCTCCAAACTATTCAACCAATCTTCACAGATCAGATCACAGAACAAAAAAGGTTTGTATGTTATCACATTTATATATGTGCTTACCTTAGGGATAGCCAAATTACTTTAAAAATCCTATCTCTAATTTTTTCCAATTGATACAAAATACTTACCAATTCCAAATCCTCCTATTCCTACTAAAATATTTGTCATTATTATAACAAGTTGGTCCACGTAACACAACTTATACACTATGACTATTTTTTTTATCAAATAACATCCTGATTTGTCTTCCTTACTGTAAAAACCTACCCACCACTATTCTAAGCAATAAAACGGGAAATGCACTACTATTATACTAGCGCGCCGGCTTCCGCCCCTCCCACACAATATCCCTTAATTCACGTGGGGTTCCTCTTCAAATTGTTTTGTATTGTGAAGCTAGGATAATGAACTGATATTTTATTCTCTAAGTTATTTATTGAATATTTTCATATTGAGCATTATGAGTGGGTACATACGTAGTGCCCTCATTAATCTCGTTGTCTGTAACTTAAAACGCCAATTTGGTCTCCCGTGGCAATTCTGCATGAAGTTCCTTCGCCCGGGGGAAGGGCGAAGGGGTATGCCGGACTCCTACTGGCTAAACCCATTGGAGCGGTCATCTTCGACACCAAAGGGGGGCTCCAGGTCCTCCACTGGGTTGGATGAAAAGAGGATATGTTCTCCATTTGCCAGTGGTAAGATGGAAAGAGACAGAATTATGACGGAATCGTTGTTAACAATCTGCGGGTTCGCTTCGTTTCTTGAAGATATTTTGCTACAGATGGTATTCTCATGGTCAAATGTCAAACAACAACAATCCGACTGTGGAAACCACAATCTGTTGGAAACCTAATATGATTACACAATGATCATCATGGATTTTTACTGTATCGAGTGGTTTCCGGCAATTATATAGGTATAATCTTTTGAACAAGGTATTATAATGTTGATCTTGTATCATAGTTAAAGGATACTTGGAATGAATACAGCTAAAAATATGTTCAGAGATTATTATCGTAAAATTGGAATTTTAGATAGGCAATTACTTTTTTTCTTTGACAGGAATCGCAGAATCTGTGTTGTCCGGATTTAGAATATAGGAATATAGTATTATATAATATAGCACTCCATTTCCTCCCACGGATGTCGTAAAAGGCGACTATGCGACTCTAAACCAGAGGATGGGCAGCAGCGTCTCTTCTGTGGAACAGTAGCCATACAGCGCTCACCAACCCGCCTGCCAAGCGTGGTGAGTATTTGCGAATTTCCCAATCGACAGAATTGTGGAAAGCTATGGGGGAGGCTTTTGCTCAGCGTTGGACGTATTCTGGCTGATATGATGATGATGAATTGGTTCGCGCACTTCACTCGACTGCCTGCATGCGACCTAATTAGTAACCGACAGTGGTGGCGGGTAAATATGTAAAGCATACAATGCAACAGTACTGTTCAAACTAAGCTACTAAGCAAAATTCAATTAAATTTATAGTAATTAAGAGTACCGCTTCATCTTAAACACGCTTGCCCTCATTTTGACGAATGATGAGACTTGTGTAGTGTTTAATCGGGACACCTATAGGTTTTGTCGGGACAGAACACAAGGCTCGATAATGGCGAGAGTTCCGATAAATCGGGACGTATGGCAACCCTAACTTTATTTTAATGGTAGTGGAAATTCATCATGAACTTTTACCCCGGGGAAGGGTGAAGGGCCATGGACTCCTACCCGCTAAAACCACTGAAGCAGTCATCTTCAGCACTGAAAGGGGCCCCCCTCCAGGTCCTCGTGCGATCACACTAGAGCTTGGAAACCCTACCTATGACCGCTAATTGTAGTGGTTATTGGAAGAGCCGTGAACCCTTGTTGACAATGGACGTCTGATTTATTTACTTCTTTACACACAGCAGTGTGTCTACATTGCACCACCTAGAAAAGCAGTACCTTTAAACTTTACTTTCCTATAATTATGTCCATATCGTGTGTGCATAAGGATAAATAAAAAAATCATAAAGCCTATCAAGGGCGGGCTTAGGGGGCCATGCGAAACTTTGGAATGCTCTCTCTAAGTCTTAAAATTAAACCTGAGGCCCCCCTCCCAGATTAAGACCCTGGATTCACCCCTGAAACCTATATACATGACTAGGACATTTGTTGGATAAAGTTGAAATAAATATAAGACTATAAGGACGATAAGGATTAAATTGGTTTAGCTAAAAACGACTTCTATTACGTTAAAGGTTTTATTTTCACCAAATTAATAATAATTAAAAGGTTCACATTTCAAATCTTAAGCAAATACAAGTTCAGTTAAGATGTCAAATAGATTGACACAATAATATTAATCCTCTTCTGATTCACTACAAGAAGGGATCTCGGAATCTAATTCATCCTCTTCACTTACATTCATCTTCATTAAAACTTCTAAGTCATCCAAGCAATTGTCTACTGCCATATCCTTTGCAAGGATTACTTTTTCTTCTCCACTCACATATTCTGTGATTTTAGTTGCATGATCTTCATTAATTGCTTCAATCATTTCATTGAGGGTTGTTATAATGTCATTGAACGAAATGGCCTTTTCAGATTTTTTTTCTGATAGGAGCAACGGCATGTTAGTACGTATAATATCAAAGACACAAGTTGCAGGAGTAAGCTTCTTTATGCAATCGGGTATCCTCAAAACTGTATGACCGTTCGCTCTCAGTATACTGTCGCTTTTGTACATTTTCTGGGATACATCAGTGTATTTTAGAATCAGTTCGTATAGAAAAGGCTTCATTAAACCAGGGTCATAAGGTACGTTGTGATAATCCAGCCAGTCGATCATTACTCTCTTGGTACTGTCTGCATTTGGTAATTTCAATATCTCCTCACAGTGATGTTTGGAATTATTTATAACGATCACGCAAGGTGAACTCAAAGAAAATAGTAATTTTTCCTTTATCCATTGCAAGAAGGCTTCGCTACTAAAATCATCCATGTATTGTAAGAATTCAACACCCTCATTCGATACAGCATAAATAAGTTTTTTACTTTCATATAATTTGCTTTCTTTTATAGAAAAAAACTTACCTTCCTCGTCGATAACATTCTCATCGATGAAGTAAATTAACCGCCCCTCTTGTCTATGGCGTATAATATTTGACAAATAGGAATGCCTCTCAAAAATAACTGTAGGTTTTTCTATGACGACTATTTTGCTGTCCTTGATGAGTTTCCAAATAAAGCCCTGTTTCACAAGCAATTTTCTGAACTGCCCTTTATCCATATAAATTGGCAGGTTTCCATCTAATTCCTTAAAAAGCTCACACGTCGTAGGCATTAACTTTTTATTCAAGTAGAAATCTACTAACTTATTGTAAATAACGGATCGATCGACCTCAGTTATTTCAATAGACAATTCTTCAGCCGCTGCAAGCGTTTGAATGGCACTTGGTTGCAGTCCGGTGTATATGAACGCTCTGTTTTCCATCTTGGTAATTCTCGACCCGGATGATTTCAGATCTTTATTAAGTTTAAGTACGAACCGGCGCAATATACTTAATTTTTCTGGAGCGGTTCTTGGATGATACCTAAACTCATCGCTAGGGTTAGGTGGTAGCGCCGCCATCTTGCACGACTCACGTACTCACAAAAAAAATTAACACAGGTCCAACACTGACTCGACGCGCGGCGCAACTGCCGAGTAAGTCGATAACCAACCAGTGAAAACGTGGCAGCAATAGTTTGTACAGTGCACGAAAGAGATAGGAATAAATACTTTGTTCGGTTAAAAACGGAATGTATGCTAAATTCACATGACGCAATCATAGTGCGCGCTTTTGTTAATGCTTGTTTTCGTTTTGGTTAAAACAAAGCAGTTTCAGATGAAATAAAATAAATAATTAATCAGTCCTCGTAACATAAGTACTCGTACAAAATATAGTTTTTAAATTGATAAAAAAGTAAATTATTATGTTTAACAGTTGGCACTGACGGCACGGTTGGCGCAGTAGCTGAGCGATTGGCTTACCGCGTTAGATGTAACGGGTTCGATGTCCACTGGGAAAAAAATGTATGACGAAAGATTATCATGAATATTACGGTTCACTGTACCCGCGATAATGGAGCAAGGGGATGTGGGGTATTTTTCAAAAATACAAAATTTCTCAATATAATAAATAATAATACCAAACCCTATTTCACAGTTGAACGTAATAACAAATTTTACTCAGACTACAAAATTATCATTTCGCGTTTGTTTGTTCAGTACAAATATTGTTTATAGCGATAGGCTTGAGGCCACGAGTAAATGCTTCGCATTTGTTAAATGTAATAAGAGCTTTGAGATAATAGATTATAGATTACTTCAATTAATAACTGCCACGCCTCGAGCCCGACTGAGATTCAGCATCCCTGTAAAAATATGTAGATTATCACATAATTGTTTTGAATAATCAACAAATTCGGATATGGATAACCTATACATATATAACAATCTATACATGATATACTCGTATTTATCAATAAAATATAGATGAGCACGACACTTCATATATTTTCTACGTTTAATAATAATGGGAGTATAAATCTCTTTTTTTATTACATCTGTCATCATGTGTTTGACGTGTCATGAAAGCCTACAATTTATTAAGTTTTTAACAACCTATACAATATGTTTCACCAGACATACCAGGTCACCTTTGCATATTAATGTTTAGCAATACCCCCAAAATGATGACACAGTTGTGAAAATCTATGGGGGAAGCCTTTGTTCAGCAGTGGACGTATAAATGGCCGATATATATAGATATATATAATTTAAACTATGATATAAAAAATACTATCTATCTTAATATTATGTTTGTACCGTCACGAGTAATCAATGTAAGTTCGCACATTAATTTTACGAATCGACAATGACCATGACCCGCGGCCGATTTACGGGGTACGGGGGGCGGAACGGCATTCGTGTAGCATCGTTACATTCAGGGGTGCAATTCCTTAAGCTCAAACATCCATACATTCTTGAATACAGAATCGAAATAACGGTGTAAAACCAATTTCGGTATTCGCTAAGACCTAATTAAAGCTAGTCAAGGACACGTTGCAGAAGGTAAGTCATGAGAACCAGTCTTAGCGAGTACCAAATCGGGTTATCACCATTATTTCAATTCTGTATTCAAGGATGCATGGATGTTTGAGCTTGAGGAATTACACCCCAGACTGGGGTTCGGTAGAGGAGCGTCGAGTTGATACGAACATAGCCTAATCGTTGGATATTGCGCTATTAATAATATATTAATAATAATATTATTATTTACTTTTGTGCTTACTTACATGACTAAAATTAAGTTGTATTAAAAATATTTCTTATTAAGTATCAAATTAGCGTGTTGTCTATAATATAAATGCTTTTGTCTATTACTGTATACAACTGCAATAAGTATTTATTAATATATATAGTTAAATTTAATTCAAGAAATGTGTCTTTTTCTACATTCATAGTATCAGCATCATTTCGGCCGAATAAAGTCCACTGCTGAACGCAGGCCTCCCCCAAAGATCGCCTCACCGAGGTGTCGGGGTGTGTGTACTAAATGGGGGATTTTGCCATAATCGCCACGATTGGCAGGCGGGTTGGCGATCGCAGTTGATTGTTAATGTACTCAAAGGACGCTGCTGCCCATCCTCCGGCTAATCCCATAGTCGCCTTTTAGGACACCCACGGGATGAGATAGGGTGGTATTCGTAGCCGGTACCTCACGGCCAATTCGAAGTGTATATATTTTTTAATAATTATAAATTGCGTACTTATTAATACATCAATAAGTTAGTTCACTGACCTATCTATCTGCCTGAACTCACCACTACAGGGCAAATGCCTCTTCTCGTACACAGAAGTACAGAGAAGGAACGACCATTGATCACCATTTACCACGCATGCTCACTGCGTGTTGGCGATTTCAGATCTAAATTTCCTCCTGCTGTTTTGTTAAGAGTTAGTGGTTGGTGTATTAGATGAACTAAGAAAGAGATATGACACTGAAAACGATGTGTCGGTTCAGGTCTTTAAACCTTTAGGCCACTACCGCTGCATAGGTTTTTTATTTTTTTAAATATTAAAACTGCCTATAACTTTTATGTCAATAAAATATGTAATGAAGAATAAAAAATGTTATCGTCTGGTGACAGCTAAGAATTGCACCACCACAACTCATCCCGTGGGTGCGGTAAGAGGTGACTATAGGATGAATGGACAGCAGCGTCCTTCGAGTACATTCACAACTCAATTGCGATCGCCGATCCAGGCGCCAAGTTTGGCGATGATGGAAAACCCCCCCACTACACAAACCCAAACCGGTTGTTGTGGTGAACTTTGCAGGAGGCCTTTGTCCAGCTATGGACCATTTCCGGCTGAATGATGATGAAGATGATAAAATAAGGTGTCAACATTTAAGTTACAATAGTTTGTTCTCCGTATTAGCGGTAATTTTTATTATGCATACTATTGTTAATGATCTAACAATAGCAAGCACACTAACCGAAACCACTAAGATTAAACACTAATTCATTAATAACTATTTTGTTTAAAGCTGTACATGGTCAGGTTTATCTTGTTCGGTACCACAACACATTAAGTCGACGTTCTTTCAACCTAATTGACACCTTCTCACATCGACAATAAAGTACAATTTTCGTTGCACTTTCAAACATGTGTGATCCTAGATTATGGGTAGCAGGCTCGCAGTTCGCGGTTTTTAATTAACCCGAGACATAAGATTGTGTATCGGGTCGATTCCCGAGTATTGTAAAGCACAGTCGATTGAATGTGAACTGGCTAACGTGGCGCTGTTTTAATTAGTTTGCGATTAATGAAACGATGTTTTGCGGATATGCGATTTTGCGACATGCGACTATTTTGGCTTCGGCGGTCAGTGGTCCTGATAGCCATATGTGAGAACAGGTCTTCAGGTACAAGGTCGGAACTCAGAATGCAGGTCGAGAATGTTATCATCATATCTGCCAAAGGGCGTACTGCTGAACAAGGCCTCATCATTGATGTCCACAACTTAAGTGTGTCGTCATATTGGTGGAAACTTGCCAGTACTCACCACGCTTGGCAGACGGGTAGCTGAACGCAGTATGGTTGCTGTTCCACAGAAGTGACTCTGCCGGCCATCCCTCTGGTTTAGAGTCCCCGAGACGCTGTTTTGCGACATCCACGGGAGGAGATGGAGTAGTGCTACATTCTTAATCCACCACAAGGATAAACACGAATGACATGTCATCATCATATTAGCCCACGTCCTGGGCCTATTGCTGAACAAAGGCCTCCCCCTTAGATTTCCACTACGAGCGGTTACATGCCGCCCTCGTCCAACGACTTGATGTGTGTGACGAAATGATGAAGAAAATCCGACGAACACGTGGATGCAGTTACTATGTAGGTGTTATAATTCATTTTTATATATGATATCGTACATCCGTGCTTTTTATTTATTATACATTCAATTAATGTAATTTATTTTTACTACTAATAATAGTATGTCTCCTGTGTAGTAGGTACAGTTTAAATATTTGAATCTCATATGCAAAAACAGCTAGACCCGAAACTCTCTCTCTCTCTCTCTCTTCCTGTACAGATATGTAGTACTTTTTTTTTCACAGGACTATTATGTGATTCTATAGATCTAAACATTATTTTATGTTTATGGGCCCCGGTGATCGCTTAGGTGAACTGTAAGCTCATTTGCCCACAAATACTGTAAAACGGCACGGTTGGTGCAGTGGCCGATACAGTCGGCTGCTGCGCACCGGGTCGTGGGTTCGATTCCCACACGGAACAAATATTTGTATGGCCTGCAGGTAGTTGTTCCGGGTCTGGGTGTATTGTATGTGGAGTTTATGTCTGTAAACGCACCCACGACACAGGAGAAATCCTAGTGTGGGGCCACGTTTTTACAAAAAAAAAAAAAAAAAAAAAAAAAAAAAAAAAAAAAAAAAAAAAAAAAAAAAAAAAAAAAAAAATAACGATATACATAACCCTACATTTAAAGTGAATGGTGAATATTATTTTAAGGGGACAATAAGTAGATTCCAAGGATTTCATTAATTTAAAAAACTGGTATTTCTAATTGTTATTTATGAATAATTACGAATAAAATTATTTATTTGACCACAGAAAAGGAGTTTCTATTTAATATTTTATAATAAATACACACACTGATACACACACGCTTGAGTAAAAAAGTGTTTTTATTTTTAAGAACTCTAATATCTTTAGCTAACTTTATTTTTGCAATAAAGTTATTGCGAGTAATTATTAAGAGAAATTGTTTATTTGAGCACAACAAATAAATCTTTTTCAATATTTTATTATGAATATGCACACTGATAAAGAACACGCACCGCTGTGATAAAATTGTATTTTATTTTTATTTTTTAGCTACTCTAATTACTACTTTACTAATTCATTATTGCAATGAAAATGACATGACAAGTTGTTTTTTCATTGAATGTGATCCCTATAACCCTTAAAATAAAGTTCAACAACATCGTGGGACCCTAAATAGGTATATGCATCGTTTTTCTAAACGGATTACTATGTAAATCACTTGAAACCGAGATTTTCAGCCGCATGTGTCAATATTGCATTAGATATTCCACATTTCGCAATATTAGAAAAAATAAATCTTGGTTAGTCCCCGACTTATTAAATGCGAGGGTTGGGTTATGAGTACAGTAGCCAGTAATACGAGTTATTGCGGGACGTCCCGATTTTTTTATTCAATCTATTAGAAAATAAGTTTTTTTGTCTGGTCTGTGATATATACTCCTACTATACATCACATGGTGAAAACACAATCACAAAGTTCCTATATATATACTGCTCTTTTTGAGCATTATGTAGCCATTAATGTTATTTTTAGTACTTACATGATTGACTTTTGCCTGATTGATTGATCTGTCATACTCACTAAAATGTCTTGCTGGCGGTGGCGTTGTGTATCGGGTCGTTCGGTTCCCTACAATATGGTTGAGCTAAGCGATGCTGATGCATGCATCATGCTCGTGTACGGGTGCCGTCTGTTGGGACTGGTCAGCCGTTAACTGCCACGGCAGATAAATAATTATCATTATATTATTGTCTTAACACGTTGACCTACATTTTTCTCGGTATATGTTTTACAATAATGTGTATCAATCGACATTTTATTCTCAATTATTTTAAAAGAGTATCTATGGAGTTTCTTGCCGTCTTTTCTCCACGAGATCACCTATTTGGAACTGTGCAACTTAGATTCTGACGTTTCATAAGTGCCAATATTTGGTTTATTTGAAACTAGCCGGGACCCGCGGTTTCACCCGCCGTTAAATTTAAAAGAAATTTGATTATTTATAAATAATTTACTTACGAGTACTTCGACAGATACTTGACATAAAGTATATATATTTGATTTCATGGGTTTTTTCATTTTGCGCGGAACCCTAAATAATTTTTCTAAAATAAAATTACCCTAAGTTATTCCTTATAACATCAGCTATCTGCCACTGAAGATCCCGTCAAAATCGGTTTAGCCGTTTCGGAGACTACCCGGAACAAACAGACAGACAGACAGACAAAAAAAATATAGTTTTTTTGTTATATGTAACGTGCATACTTTCATATGTATTTAATAAATAGCTGTGATTTTGACATTACAAACAGACACTTCAATTTTATTTATTTGTATAGATGTATAGAAGATATGTAACGTGCATACTTTCATATGTATTTAGTAAAAAGCTGTGATTTTGACATTACAAACAGACAATTCAATTTTATTTATTTGTATAGATGAGATCTGCGCTACACCTCGGTCTCGCCTGATGAAAGTGATGGATGAGGTCTAGGATGGAACGAGCGTTCCCAGATGATCCCTTTTCACGCTTACTTTGTGATGACCAATACGGCCCTTGGATAATGGTTAATGCTCATATCTATACCACTCGGTATCTGTCTACCGCATAAATTATATTATTTTTTATGGTATAGGAAGGGAAAGGAACCTGAGCGTCCCCGCCGCCCATAAATATTCGCAAAACCAGAAGAGCCGCTGATGTGTTGCCAACCTATAGGGCAGACATACACTTTTTCCTTATAGAGCCCCATATCATATATCAGCCATACTTTGGGGGTTCCCGAAATATGGCAGACATACGATATCGAGGCCTATAAGAAAGAAATGTGCCGGCGCAGAATGCCACCACCCCATCTCCTCCCATGGGTGTCGTAAAAGTCGACTAAGGGATTAGCCGGAGGATGGGCAGCAGCGTCCTTCGAGTACATTAACAACTCAACTGCGATCGCCAACCCGCCTGCCAAGCGTGGCGATTATGGCAAAACCCCCCAGTGAGCCCACAACACATCCATTTCGGTGGTTATGGTGATCTTTGGGGGAGGCCTGTGTCCAGCAGTGGACTTCATTCGGCCGAAATGATGATGATGAAGAAAGAAATGTATGTAAGTAGCCCGTCGAATCCGACTCGGCTGGGCAGCGTTCGAAACTTGGCAACGGCTTTTCGTCAATACTACCGCAATGCCTCAAGACGAAATTAACCAGTGTGCGTTACCAGAGATGACATACGGGACAGAGACGTGGTCACTCACCATAGGCCTCAAAAGAAAGTTCAAGGTCACTCAGCGAGCTATGAAGAGATGCTTGGTCTACGAGATCGAATCAGAAATGAGGAGATCCGTAGAAGAACTAAAGTTGAAGACATAGCTGAAAGGGTTAGTAAACTGAAGTGGCAATGGGCGGGGCATTGCTCGTAAAACTAATGGCCGTTGGGGCAAAAAGGTTCTCGAATGGAGACCGCGCACCGGAAAAAGCAGCGTGGGGCGACCGCAACGAAGTGGACAGACGACCTGGTGATGGTCGCTGGGAGTCGTTAGATGAGAGCGGCATGTGACCACTCGTTGTGGAAAACTATGGAGGAGGCCTTTGTTCAGCAGTGGCCGTCTTTTGGTTGATATGGTGATGATGAGGTAGCCCAAACGGGCTACCGGTATTTCTCACTGACCGTAAGAAAAGCAAACCTGTTAAAGGTCGCGGTTAATGGATGCAGGCGGCCTGTAACCAATCATTATGGAAATCTGTGTTGTGGGCCTTTGTTCAGCGGTGGACGTCCTTTGGCTGATACGAGGTCTAATTATAATTTGAGAGATTGGCAGCATCCACGTACCCTCGAACTTCAGTGATGACATTTACAGATATACCTCAGTCCAATCCTGAATTTCCCCAATTCCTGGCAACGCTAGTTATGAGGATATTTTTTCAGAGGGAGGCCTGGGCCATTTACTCCCAGAATGTGGATCTTACGACTTATTACCATGATAATACCATTTGATGTGACGTTAAGATGGCATTTTAAATAATATGTTATTCATACGATTTAACTAATGGCTGGCCATAATTCTGTGTGGAGAAATTGAGTTAATAATAAAATGAGATTAGGTTAGAGAAACTATTATTTGGTGGTTTTTTTATGAGAATTATAATTTAAAGCCCATAAAAAAACCTATGTTATCACAAAAACTAAATAACATGAAGTTACGTATAGGCATAGACGTCTGTAATTTCGCATCTAAATAGAAGTTCGAGCAGATATTGTACAAAAAAACAGCCAAGACATTCCTAATGACAAAAACTGAGCCTTTAATTACTGTTACTGTCAGCCCATATCATGCCACTACTGGAAAAAGGCCTCTACCCATAATTTCCAGACTTTTTCCGCCTAGAGCAAGTGTGAACCATTCTCTATTAATTCTGTCTAGGTCATCTCGCCATCTTCTTCGTGGTCAGCCGCGACCCTGACTCAGCGAGACAGCGTCTAAGCCTTTAATATGAGCTCTTATTGCTACTTAAAGTGTAAAAGACTGGCAATTAGGCTACGATCTCTTGGACAAAGCTACCATGAGAAAAGAAGCCGAAGAACGTCCACTGATGAAGAAAGGCCCATTTCCACATCGACGGGATACATGTCACCCGCATCCAACGATTCCCAGCTGATTTCCACCAGTTTGTCTGTCCATCTCGTTGGAGGCCGTCCCACCCTGAATAAGCAAGCCCATAATACAATACAAAACAAAACGGAAAATGAACATAGACAACACGTCATCTTCATTACGATCCTTCCTAAACCAACCTCTATAATATCCATCAGACACTATTACCTTCCCGTCAACGAAATCCAGGGGGCAAACTTTTCCGGCTGCCCGTAACACGTTTACCTAACTAGCTGAAAGTTATCAAAACTCGACTAACCGACCGCCGTGTGACGTCAGGACCACAATTGGATGCGACGCAGTCTGAGCTCAGATTATCCTAGTCAGATGACATCGTTAGGAATAATAGGAGCCAACATTGCTGCAAAATGTCATTATAAAGTAGGTATGCACTGGGTGGTATATTTCTGGAGTTTGCGTTCTGTGGCTTGGTAACCAAGATGAGTTACGAAGTACGAGTAATTAAGGACTGGTCAAGAGATAGAATAGTCAACTACCTTTTAGCCACATATCAGCCTGTAAAAGCGTCATCATCATATCATATCGGCCATTTATACGTCCACTGCTGAACAAAGGCCTCCCCCATAGATTTCACAACTGTGTCTGTGCCATTACTCACCACGCTTGGCAGGCGGGTTGGTGAGCGCAGTATGGCTACCGCTTCACAGAAGGGACGCTGCTGCCCATCCCTCTGGTTTAGATTCCCTTAGTTGCATTTTACGACATCCACGGGAGGAAATGGAGTGGTGCTATATTCTTAATCCGGACACCACACAGATGGGGACACCACACGGATGTGAAAGCGTACTTACTGCTAAACATGGGAACAAGCCATAATCAATCATCTTTTATGACACCTACCCGTAAGAGGACAGAGTTAATTTTTGTCTAGAACACGGTTCACCATCAACATCATCAGCTGAAAGACATCCACTGCTGAACAAAGACCTCCCCCATATAAGATCGGTTATATGCCGCGTGTTGTCATTTTGGGGGGATTACGCACCACGCTTGGCAGGCTGGTTGGTAAGCACAGTATGGCTATTGTTTCACAGAAGGGATGTTGCTGCCCATTCCTCTAATTTGAACGCCTTAGTCGCCTTTCGAAATCTACGGGAGGACATGCGAGTGCTGCTAGATTCTTAATCCGGACACCACACACGGTGAAGAATCTGTTCCAGTAACCTTTTTCTTTTTCTTAACTTTCTTACTAAGCTTTTGAGCAATGCTGCACATAGACTTCTCTCAAAGGCACGGCTGATGCATTAGCTAAGTAATTGGCTTTCTGAGCTACGTGTTGCGGGTTCGGAATAAATATTTGTATGATCTACAGATAATTGTTACGGATCTGGGTGTTTGTGCATGTGGGATTTATGTCTGTAAACTGTACCCACGACACAAGAGAAATCCTAGTGTGGCTTAAAAAAGCATGCTTTAAAGCATGTAATTCCTAGTAACAACGCTGGCTAAGCAGCTTGATGACCAGAAAGCCATTCCCTTCGTATTCGGCCTGGCAAAATGATTACATCGCTATAAAGATAAGCTGTTAGAAAATATGTTAAAAGAGACAAAATAACAAATATCAGGTACGAACAATACCGAACATAACATATCTCGGGACCTGTCATGACGATAATTATGAAAAATGCTACTTGTGACTGACTAATATTATAACATAACACCAAAACCCCATTTGGTCCACCGTCATTACCTTCTCACTTTGCGTAATACTTCATATAAAATGTATGGAAGCGTCCCTCGGATTTCTTCCGCCGTCCTTAAGTGCGTTTAGTTTTACGCCTGCGCAAATGAAATTGTTTGACATGATGATACGTAGCAAAGCTGTATAAATTACAAGCAAACCTATAAAAATTACCATGCACAAAGTACCTATGAAAGTGCAAGTAGAAAATAAGATAAAATGAAGCATTCTGTTATTTTCAAATTACGTAATTTGTTATATGCTAACGCGATGCGTGTGACGCAATTATTCGCTTTAACTATACGTACATACCCTACCAAGGATGCCAAATTGAAAATGGACATGAATAAGTTAAATGAAGTTAAGAAGCAGAGAATAAAGCGAGCAACTAATGTACAGTTTAAAAAAAGTCGTTCTGAATTTAAAGTGTATTATAACCATCTCTATCGGATATAGGTACTAGTATCTGCTGTTTAGCCCATTTGAATAGTAAAATAAATTACAGCTTGTAAAATATGGCCTTTTCAAGCTAAGCACCTCTCGATCTAAATCACACCACACTGAAAGAATACATCCCAAATGCAAAATTGACGAATTCTAATCACACCAAACCAAACGTATCCACCACAAATGCGAAGTCGAGGAAAGCGAATCACACGAAACTAAACGTAGAAATCCCAACTGCAATATCCACGAATCCGAATCACACCAAATTTAATGTAGAAATCACAAATACAATATCAACGAATTCGAATCACACCAAATTAATCGGACAAATCCCAAATGCAAAATCGACGAATCCGAATCCCACGAAAATAAATGAACACATTCTGACTTAGAACCAATCCGGATCTCGAACCAATAGTAATGGTTCCTCTCCAGAGACCAGGCGCTAGTATTAAGGCCCTAATTTGTAACTTAATCACGGCAAGGAGACAACCAGCTGGGACTTCATGTTAACTAACGAGACGTGTCTTCAAGTTGGCCGGATAACTTATTTATTTGACTCGTAATCATCCGACAAGTAAACAACGCCGAGGGATTATCCGATCTTTTTGGAAGGTGTTGTTCGAATGGGGTTGTTTTCTAATATTTTTGTAATAAATAATAAATCTGTTTATACAAACAAAATACTGATAAACTTACCTATTAAGAGTCCCCCTTATTACGGATAGTAGAGATCTTAAACGACATAATTTATATATAGAATGTATTGTTATAATAATCATTTTGTCGGCAAACAGGAGACTGTTCAATTCAGAAGAAACTAATATGTTTTATTTTTTGTTATTTAATATTACGAAAAGATAAACAAGCGTGGCGAATATGGCAAAACCCCCCAATGAGCCCACAACACACCCATATCGGTCATTGAGGTGGAGGGTTTGGGGGAGGCCTGTGTCCAGCAGTGGACTTCATTCGGCCAAAATGATTGAAACGAGCTGTAACTATAACACGAAAATTTTGAATGATGAACTTTAAAGTATTAATAAAGCGCCTGGATATAATTTTATCGGTATAAATGAAAATAATTTACACCACCCCGTCTCATCCCGTGGGTGACGTAAAAGTCGACTATGGGATTAGCCGGAGTATGGGCAGCAGCGTCTTTCGAGTATATTTACACAATGAGCATATAACAAATGCAGCACTGTATGCCAGAGACCATATAAATGAGTACCCGAGGCTCGGCGACAGCTCGCGAAACACGCATAATCTTAGAACTGTGCCGCGTCGACTGTCGCGAATGGCCAAACTGGTGGACGTGATGGCACCTGTAGTATACAACCGGATACCGGGGTACATTCGGGACGCATCGTCACGGGAAACCTATAAGTGTAGACTAAAAAAATGGCTCGTTGAGCAAGCATTCTGTAGATATAGTGACATGATAGTTAAAAATGAGAATTAATAGTAGAAACAATTGGCGTTGATTATGACTTTCTATTGTATTTTTTATTACTATTTTCTTGATTGTGTTTTTATTTTTATTTTGTGTCATTTAATTTTGATTTATTCAATGGCGTTAATTATTTATGTTGTTTGAACTAATTTGATTGTAGACCTGTAACTTATTAGTTACCAATAAATTACTATGACTATGACTAACACAAACCCAAACCGGTTGTTGTGGCAATCTTTTGGTCATGTCCAGGAGTGCACGTTTTTGGGCTGACGGTAGTAGTAGGATCACATATCGATACTGATTATCACCTTCACGGACCGGACAGGGTCTTTGGTACATATTGTATATGAAAAATGTCTTCGTATCAACATATCACCACAAACAAACAGCAAATTCTAGTTATGACGTATATAGCCAATATACATAGCTGTGCAATTGCCCACTGGACTGCTCCAAACCCTGTTAGTACCGTTTAGTTGACTTGCTGAGACGCCAGCACAACATGGACGTGTTAGCAAACATTTAAATTGTTTGCATTTCACCTCCCTGTGATTCGCTTACGTGTTTCGAGATGAGATTTTGGTGAAAATTATGTTCTCGGGTGGCTTTGTTTACTATGTATGTAAAGGAATTTGATGTGCAGATATAAATGGAACTGTTGGAGTGGGAGAGGACTACAAGAATTTCATCATCATCATTGTCCACTGCTAAACAAAAGCCTCCCGCATAGACGACCGGATAGGTACATGCAGTGTGTCATCATTTTGGGGGCAATCCGTCAGCACTCACCATGCTTTTGGGCGGGTTGGTGAGCGCAGAATGGCTGCTATTCCATAGAAGGGACACTGCTACCCCTTTGGTTAAGAGTCCGGTAACTTTACCCTCACAATCATTGTCTCTGCATCTTAACTTGTTTAAAATTCACCAGGAATCACCAGTATGATCAGTGTCTTTGTCATTTAAAACATCTAGAACCCCGTACCAAAGCGGCTATAACTAGGCGAAAATATAGTTTATAATACGTATATATTTGATTCGTTTTTTTTAAACCAATATAGTAGCATGCGAATCGCCTAAGCGATCACCGCGGCATTCTACATCATCCGCAAAACATACTTTTTCTTTGAAATTTCCCATGTCTCTTGTCTGCCATATTTTTGGGAGTTGAAATTCCGGCATCCGTCACTCACCATAACTAAACCAAACCACCAAACTAGGCTCTCCCACACAAAAGATAATAGATAATAAATTAACTCCATAGTAATCAAACACTATGCTTGGTATTTCTCTACGAGATCGAACCAGAAATGAGGAGATCCGTAGAAGAACTAAAGTTGGCGACATAGCTAAAAGGATTAGTAAACTAAAGTGGCAATGGGCGAGGCACATTGCTCGTAGAAATGATGGCCGTTGGGGCATAAAGGTTCTCGAATGGAGACCGCGCACCGGAAAACGGTGGGACGACCTCCAACGAGGTGGACAGACGACCTGGTGAAGGTCACTGGGAGTCGTTGGATGAGAGGGGCATGTGACCGCTCGTTGTGAAAATCTAAGGGGGAGGCCTTTGTTCAGCAGTGGACGTCCTGTGATGATATGATGATGATAAATCAAACACTCGCTAAGCTAATTCACCAAGTTACTCAACAAAATGCATCGACTGCTCTAGCAGATACGTATAATCCTATTGATTGCGATGGCAACTGTACTTCGGGAGGCCTATATAATATGTAATATTATATGATTTCCTTGAACTTTATTTTAAACCTCTAATGTGGCAAACAAACATACGGCCCACCTGATTGTAAGCGATTACCGTAATCTATGAATGCTTGCAACAACACAGACTAACTCGCGCGTTGCCAACCCTGTAAAAGTCTTTGCACGGCCTTTTAGAAGAGTCCATGCTGTAGTTTCTTGGAAAAACCTCGGCAGGGAGCTGATTCTACAACCTGAGCGTACGCGGGAAGAAATTTCCTCTGAAACCGTACTGTACGAGACCATTTTGGCTCTAGGGTATGTGGAAGAACTCCCCGCCGATGTTGAGAGGTGGGAGAGTAGACAGTAGCCGTTGCCATCATATCAAGCAATTCGATTTCCATCATTTCAGCCGAGTAGATCCACTGCACAAGCCTTCTCTAATTATCACCACGACTGATCTGGGTTTGTATTGTGTGCTCATTGGGGGGTTTTGCCATAATCACCACGCTTGGCGGGCGGGTTGGCGATCGCAGTTGAGCCGTAATTAATGTACACAAAGGACGCTGCTGCACATCCTCCGGCTAACCCCGTAGTCGAATTTTAAGACACCCACAGGATGAAACGGGGTGCTATTCTTCTACCGGCATCACACGGCGAGGAATTCAAGCAAGCGGCACGCCCTTTTTTTATTGATGTCCATTGGAAATTCTTCATGAACTTCCTTCGCCACGGGGAAGGGCGAAGGGGTATGCCGGACTCCTACCGGCTAAAACCACTGGGGCGGGCATCATCTTCGGCACCTAAGGGAGGCTCCAGGTCGCCAGAGCCGCCCACTGGTGCCTCGCCTATAGGCACATCTCGGAGAGGGTTACTGTAATGTAAAATGTAAAATGATCTATCTGATACAGAACTAAATACTTATAGAATCCGTTTCGTATTTTTGATATAACCAAATCAGAACTTAATCTTTATAATAATACTGAATACAATTGCCTTACACCACCAGGGTCATTTCATGACTTCATTTTATAGTGCAGCTATGGATAGTTCCCGGTTAGTGTCCCATTACATTCTAGATTAAAATTCTCTAGAGGGGCTCTGCGTGGTGGACCCATGTCCCACGCGTAAGCCTATAAAAAGTCTGGGTTCCTCTTTTCAGAGGCTTAAATCCGTGAATAGAGTAATATGTAGATATTAATAATTTAATTCAAGTTTCATAGACTCATAACAAATTCATAATAACAAACACAGTCACCTTAAAACATTACTTAAAATAAAACATTAAAACATCACTTAAAATATCACATTAAAACATCACTTAAAATATCACATTAAAACATCACTTAAAATATCACATTAAAACAAATAACACATAACATAAAATTAGTCCTAATCAAATATTAAAACATGGTTTGTTCATTCGCAGCGAGCAACGTGTAGCCTTCAACAGTGAATAATGTAGGAACAGTCTTTCCTTTCCTTTCTTTATAGATATTAATATACAAAGCTAATCAGAAGACAGATACTGTGCTAAAACAGTATTAAAGGTTGTCTGGCAGAAATCGCCGTGTGCGATAAGACCGCCCTTTGTACATGTCTTTTTCTGTATTGGATCTTATTTCTGTTATTTTTGGTATACAATAAAGAGTATTGTATTGTAAAGTAACCACCACAAACCAGTAACAGTATTAAAGTGACGGCACGGTTGGTGTAGTGGCTGATACAGTCGGCTGCTGCGCTCCGGGTCGTGGGTTCGATTCCCGCACGGAACAAACATTTGTATGATCTGCAGATAGTTGATCCGGGTCTGAGTGTATTGTATGTGGAAATCATGTCTATAAACGCACCCACGACACAGGAGAAATCCTAGTGTGGGGCAACGTTTTTTTAAAAACAAATTATGACGAACTCTTGTTTTAAAAGTTTTTCAAAAATATCAATTCCTTTGGACAGACAGCTGTTTAATAATGACAACATTTTGGACAATATGTGGTCATACAAATACCGTTTCCATGCGGGAATGGAACCTGAGACATGGAGCGCAGAAAACCAATCAGCTTAACCACTGCTCCAACCATGGTTTAGAGAGTGAGAATGCGATGATCGGATGACATTGTGTAGCTGGCTGGAAAAGTGGGGTACGAAGAGAACATAACTATTAAGACTAGCGTAATCAAGAACAGGCCTGTGCTCAGCAGTGGGTTGATAATATAAAAAATGACGGCTTGATTGGCGCAGTGGCTAAGCAGTTGACAGCTCTACGTTTCGTGAGTTCGATCCCAGCACGGATCAAATATTTGTATGATCTACAGATAGTTGATTCGGGTTTGTCGGGTAAACATGTGAGATTTATGTCTCTGTATTCTCCGAACTCGAAGTAGACTCATAAAAAACACAGTATGACACGCCATTTAAAAAAAAATAGGTACTCTATAGACACTAGATAATATCTATATACCACACACATCCGTTCCGCATTCCTTGTTCCCTACGGTGAGAGCTGAAGTGGTGGCCTCTAGTTGCCTACCACATGAAAAAGATGAGAAAGAGAGGCCAAGGTGCTGTAAGATAACACACCTTTCACCGTTAATTGGACACAGAATCAAACCTAAGGTGCGATGAAATTTCAAAAATCGAATTCATTTTCTACACTGGAATAATGAGGCGGGAAACAAAAAATATACCTCCACATTTTTACCTCAGATTCCTCATAAGTGATACCACATTCAGCTTCGTACGTAACAAAATACATGCCGCCATAACTGTACACTGTAGATACAAAAAACAGCCGATGTCAAGCGCATACCCTTTGTCTTGCAGCCCCACTTACAGTTGCGGACATGAAAAAGTACCCATGTTAAAAATGTTATTTTTTCGCGTTTTGTTTCGACACATGAAACGTGTGTTTTGTTTGTTGTTTGTTTTGACGCGGCGTTTTAAGCGTATAAGCTGGTTATTATTTCTGTACAATTGTTTTCATGAATGAAAACGGGACGAGCGTTACAAGCGAGCTTTTTTTAATAAATTTAAACTAGAACTTAAGAATAATGGTACGGTTTCTCGGTTCACAGCTAAGAAGAGACCACCTCAATATTTCTTTGAGTGTCGTAGATACAGGTAGGGTAAGGGTGCATTGAAGTAGTTTATCTAGCAGCTTTCTACTACAAAAATGTTTTTGCGCGGAACTAAGCGATGGGACACCTAATCTAGTTTAGCAAATCAATGTTATACAATCAGATTTTTTATAAACTTAATATTTTGCACATGTACACAGTACATGTGACTATTCGATGATCGGTGGCATGAGAATTCCTAAATGTGGCGATGCGATGAAATGGCCAATCGACTAAATAACCCATCGGTTAAATAGCTTTTCGATGATTTGACGTGATAGAATGGGATTCGTAAATGTCTTTAGAAAATGAGTATGGTTACGCACGCAGGACTAGTCCTAGGTAGCGTTACATAGCTAGGTATCTGCACAGGATAGGACGTGAGGTCACTTCACCGTGCCACCACTGTGAATACGGCCAGGACACCCCTGTCCTGGCCGTATTCACAGTGGTGGCACTCTAGATGGAGATATTTCGATTTTCGGTGCCGAAGATGACCACTCCGATGGTTTAGCTGGTAGGAGTGCGGCATGACACTTCGCCCTTGCCCGGGAAGCACATGATATAACATGACATATTTCCATCGCGTTAAGTCAATAAAAAAGGCAGCATTATAATTGTTATGGGCAGGCGTCACGCTTACCAACAGGTAAGTAACATGCTCGCCCGGTCAATAAATAGTTTAAAAAAAGAATTAAATAATCGACATCCAAAAAATGTTGAGGGATACAAAAAATTGTCGAGTGTAGGTTCATACGCGGTAGAAGTGAAACTTTGTATTTTGGTTAATTTGTAAGAGAATGGTAGAATACACTATGGAGGTGGTAAACAGAGAGAGTGAGCGATTGATGAGGTTGATGGAGGTGGAGGGAAACTATATAGAAACGTGTTTTATCTCATTCTCTCACAGCCTCAACCCTATAAATACATTTATAGTTGTCTCTCTTTCGTTAAACATTTTCGTTTCATAAAATCCAATTCATACTGCCCCAAAAAAAGTTTTACTTAAAAACAAGCAATGCACAGATGTTAAATAACCCACACTTTCGCGTTCCAATTCAAGAAAACACTACATAAAATACATAATATCGGTAGGATTTTCACCTCAGCTGTACACTTTACTCGGCCTTAAGTGTATCGTGCACATCTGTACACCAAAATTTACAATCACAGATATCGTAGTGGGATTTTATTTGAATAATTTAGGAGGCAGCGTCTTGAACAAGCACCGGTGATCTTATCTCTTAAATTGCGCACACACCCCCTTGAGGTGGGGTGTGTGAGGCGCGGATGTGGTATGTAAGTTACCTCTGTTATTACAAGAGATTATTTGTGTTCGTTTCTAGCCTGGTATCTCATATAATCGTTTGTTATAGCAAGATATAAATACTTAATTGCGGTCAGGGAGGCATAAGAGCCATAGGTTATTTCAACCATTGGGTATATCTAATATTGTTCCGCCGTGTGGTGCATGGCGAGGATAGGCAGCAGCGTCCTTCGAATACATTAACAACTCAGCTGCAATCGTCAACCCGCCTGCCAAGCGTGGCGATTATGGCAAAACCCCTCAATGAGCACACAGCATTTTTCATCATTTCGGCCGAATGAAGTCCACTGCTGGACACAGGCCTCCCCCAAAGATCACCACAACGACTGATGTGTTGTGGGCTCATTGGGGGGGGTTTTGCCATAATCGCCACGCTTGGCAGACGGGTTGGCGATCGCAGTTGATTTGTTAATGTAATCGAAGGAAGCTGCTGCCCATCCTCCGGCTAATCCCATAGTCGACTTTTACGACACCCACGGGAGGAAATGGGGTGGTGGTATTCTGAACCAGCACCACACGGCTAACACACAACACACCGATATCAGTCGTTGTGGTGATCTTTGAGGGAGGCCTGTGTTCAGAAGTGGACTTCATTCGGCCGAAATGTTGAATGAATATTGTTCCTGATTATGCCTATATTTCTATGTTACTACTATTTACCTACCAATCTAATAAAAGTCAAGACAAGTCAAGTCAAAAAATAAAATTCAAATAAACCAAACATGTTCTTGTATATATTACATTTATATATACTGCAGTGTCCAGAAGATATGAATATAAGTATAGTTTTCGCTTAGCGAAGCGGTAGGGCGACCTATAAATATAAAAGTTTGTATGTATGTGTTGTATATGCCGTGTGGTGCCGGCTCAGAATGCCACCACCCCATCTCCTCCCATGGGTGTCGTAAAAGTCGACTAAGGGATTAGCCGGAGGATGGGCAACAGCGTCCTTCGAGTACATTAACAACTTAACTGCGATCGCCAAACCGCCTGCCAAGCGTGGCGATTATGGCAAAACCCCCCAATGAGCCCACAACACATCCATATCGGTGGTTGTGGTGATCTTTGGGGGAGGCCTGTGTCCAGCAGTGGACTTGATTCGGCCGAAATGATGATGAATGATGATGTTGTACCTCCATCACGCACAAACAGCTAAACGAATTCTAACGAAATTAGGCATAGAGGCAAGTTTTTTTAACCTTGCTCCTCACTAGTATTTCTTGTGTCGTGGGTGCGTTTACAGACACAAATTGCACACACAATAATACCCAGATCCGAAATAACTACTTGCAGATCATACATTTGTACCGTGCGGAAATCGAACTCGCGACCCGGAGCGCAGCAGCCGACTGTATCAGCCACTGCACCAACCGTGCCGTCAAAAATAGGAAATAGCATTTAGGATATATTTTATTTTATTATTGTGTAATATATCCCTTTTTCTTACACTCAGCTAAGCGGGATGGTGACTCTTAGTTTCGAATAAATCTTAATATGTTTGTTACAGCTTTAAAATATTCTTCTTTGCAACCTAATCCCGTGAAATAAAGTGTTTTCGATATAACTTGGTCTTGCATCCTCAGCGATCAGATTGCTGGCTCGAATACGAGTTGGCTTACACAGCATCTAGACAGCGTCGGGCCACCTGCGGGGTTACTTCAGGGTATTGCTAGTCGAAGGCATAAATAACTATGGCGGGTAAAATACAAATGCAATACAAGACAGTAATTTTAAGAAAATAATGCCCGTGTACGCTGTTTGTATATCTACCATATATACCAACTTAATATATAAAAGTATCTTATTAGAAAGGCATTTTTGCAATTGCATAAAATTTTATTTTGGAAAATAACTACTAAAATGAAATATTTTAGTATATTTTTAGAAACCGACTTACTAAAAATAAATATCAAAGTGACAGCTGTCAAAGTAACATGCCTAGTGCTGGCAAAATGAGTATATTATCGTTTTATTTGTTCAGTAACAACAAACGATAGTTATGATTGATTTTCATTCGCGTTGATATTTGGATAATTTGTAACTGAATATAATATAGTGACAAATTTTGACTTCGATAACAGCTGTCATAGAAATCAAGCTATGTTTTATGAACTGTCACCAACTCATTCAAATGCTTGCTTGTTGAGAAACGTCTATAATCGGGCCGACAAGTCTGTGAAAATAGGATAATAGACACTTTAAGGCTCTGGTCCCACAAAAGAAATGATCCTACGAAAATCCTGATCTGATTTTTTCCGGCGGTATATCGAAGAGAAGGATACCACAGCGAGTGTACAGGCGTTAAAGCAGACGATAGAACTCATCTATGCACTTCAATAATGTGTTTCTAAGAAGAGTTTTGCCGTTACACTGTCACCTTTAGATTGAGTCAGCATAAAATCGGAGACCAGGTTTCACCGACTTAAATTGGCCGTAGGTTGGTGCAGTGGCTGATGCAGTCGGCTGCTGCGCTCCGAGTCGTGGGTTCGATTCCCGCACGGAACAAATATTTGTATGATCTGCAGGTAGTTGTTCCGGGTCTGGATGTGTATGTGGAATTTCATGTCTGTAAACGCATCCACAACACAGGAGAAATCCTAGTGCGGGGCAACGTTTAACATTTTTTTTAAAAAAATTGGTCCTCTGATTTAGGCTTAAGCAGCCCTTTGAAGACGTTACTGATACCGCATCCAAAATTTACCAGCTTAAAGCCAAAATGATACCAATAAAAATTCGAGCGAAGGTGTTGACTCAAATGACAGTGTTTAACAGGAATATTGCAGGCGAAGCCGCGGGGCTGCGTTGTATAGCGTAGATCGTAGATACGGACCGACGCAACGTATGAAAGTATATTATGAAATTTCCATACTAAATGGTTTGTAATTTCTTGGTTTATTTTATTTTAAGTACCTGTATTACGAAGGTTCTTTATTAGTACGAAGATATTTATCGCATTTACTATACCAACCGTCGTTAACGTTTCCATATTCATGTTACTGCATATTGTCAGTCTATCTTACCTGTAAGCAAAGAAAACGTAATATTAGTATATTTCTATAAATCAATATTCACACATACATAACAATTTCAAATATGTAATCCGTGTGGTGTCCGGGTTAAGAATATAGCACAATTCCAGATCCTCGCGTGGGTGTCGTAAAAGGCGACTAAGGGACTATAAACCACAGGGATGGGCAGCGTCTCTTCTTTGGAACAGCAGCCATTCTGCGCTCACCAACCCGCCTACCAAGCTTTGTGAGTACTGGCAAAATTCGCCCTAAAATGACGAGACCATTGTGGAAATCGATAGTGGACGCTTTTGTTCAGCAGTGGACGTCTTATGGATGATATAATGTGTTTCGGTCAGAAAGGCAGTGTAGGTTTTTTCTGTGAGAGCGTCATGCTCCAGAAGGTCAGTCAGGAAGGTGGTTTTAGCCGGTAGGAGTCCAAGGAAGTTCATGAAGAATTTCCACTGGGCACCAATAGAAAAAAAGTTATTTTCCTTTATTTTAAATGATTTCATTGTTTTATTATAGCAAATAGTCTGTAGCGCTCTATTGCCATATAGCGTTTTTGAACACAGGCATAAGAAAAGAACACAAATTAGGGCATAAGAAATACCTAATGTCTCGACGTGACGAGGTCCTGGATACCGTTACATTACATTAGTTATAGGCAGGCATATGAAGCTTACCACTTCGCGAATGACTTGCTCGTATTGTAGGTATTCAATTTAAAAAAATATTATAAACAGCGAAAGCACAAAACGGTTTTTCTTGCCTCCCCCGCCATAAATTGATTCCAAGACAGAGTTCAGAACAAGAACACGACCACATGCAGCTTCCCTCGCATCCCAAAAAAACATAGTTGATATCCTCAAAAGGCTAATTTTTCACTCTCATCTCCGGAACCTGTCCATATTAGTAACAGTCACGCGAACGCTTAGGAGGATAAATTAACATCGTTATAACCTATTAAGGGTGTTTAAAAATAACCGGAGGGATCAGTGGAGAGCCAGCATAATCAGGGGTCATTTGTCATAGGTATTTTTTTTTTCGTTAGATGAGGACATTTGAAATACATTTTGGGTGTTGACTAGACTTTGAAATGTTTATAGAGAATGCCAACAGATGTGTTTGACGAATTATTTCATCATCTGACCATAATTGACTTTTTTTATTATGTTCGGGGCGCTTCCTGTCTAACGGGCCGACTGCTAGGTAGCTGACCTCTGCATCTAAGTTACTGGCTCTTACCGATATCCTTGGGTTAGACCGGTTCTCACACTTCCTCGCTTCTAACTCCTATTTAGGGTTCCAAACGTCCGAATGAAAAAACGGTGAAACCCTTATAGGATCACTCGTGTGTCTGTCCGTCTGTCACAGCCAATTTGCTCCGAATCTACTGGACCCATTAAGTTGAAATTTTGTACACATATCTGCGACCAAAACACATTTTTCATTTTTATGCTATGCAAACTGTATTTTGAAGCTTGCTGTGAGGATTTAAATATAAATAAATAAAAATTCAACATTTAACTAGGAAACTACGGAGCCAAATAATATAATGTAGTTCTATACTTATAGATTACAGGAAAACGATTATAATATCCTTTCTGGATTACAAGAAGTCTATGGTCTTAAAATAACATGGTGAATCTTTCAATATTTTGCGTACAAAATTACGTTTACAGTTGAAATATATGGGAAATATATATATATTTCAACTACAATGTTAAGTTTATTCTTGGGATAAACTATTGGTACAAGACAGAATTCAACAATCGACCGTATATTCAGCAATTTACCTCCATTAAATTTATTCATATATATACTATTATTAGATTTTTAAAAAACATGGTAGATAGCATTTTCATCGTACGGAACCCTTTCCGTGCGAGTTCTATTCTTCTTATTTTTATAAAGCGATGCGGGTACATTCGGATTTCTCCAGTGCCCTGGGTGTACCCACGAAAATTATCTGTAAACTGTAGTTTAGAGACATCAATATCAGATGCACAAACGCCCAGACCTGGAACTGAATTGGAAAAGATAAAAAGGCAAAATGCACGACCTCGGAAAGCGACAAATACATCTATACAAATAAATAAAATTGTAGCGTCTGTGTTTGTAATGTCAAAATAACAGCTTTATACTAAATGCATATGAAATTATATATGGTATACCACACGGCTACACATCAAGCTATAAAATACCAGTATAAGCTGATCTCGCATTGTATAGGCTTTCGGTATGAAGAGAGATCAGCGTAAACTGGTTTTTATACGTAGCCGTGTATACATATAACAAATAAATATATTTTTTTAAATTTTGTCTGTCTGTCTGTCCGTCTATCTGTCTGTCTGTTTGTTCCGGGTAATCTCCGAAACGGCTGGACCGATTTTCACGGGACTTTCACTGGCAGATAGCTGATGTTAGCTCTAGTGTGATCATACGAGGACTTGGAGCCTCCCTTAGGTGCCGAAGATGACCGCTCCAGTGGTTTTAGCCGGTAGGAGTCTGGCATACCCCTTCGCGCTTCCCCGGGGCGAAGGAAGTTCATGAAGAATTTCCACTGGGCTCCAATAAAAAAAAAAATAGCTGATGTTATAAAGAATAACTTAAGCTACGTTTATATTAGAAAAATAAAGGGAATGAAATCTAATATACCCACCTGTATGCTTAAATAATCAAATATCTGATTTCTTTTAAATTAAACAGCGGGTGAAACCGCGGGGTACAGCTAGTATACCATAAGATCATGTTATCCAGTGTTTCCTTTAGTTTTACGTTAGAAACCCTCTCGTTCTCATTATAAGTCGACACTGGACTGGACATAAATCATTTTATATGAGCATAAGCGTTTAATGCACCCCCAATTAGGGGTGGTGCTTAAGTACCATATTGAGAGCTTAGTGTCTCATGGCGGCCTACTCTTATGAGGAAAAAGGATAGAAATACTTCTCTACGTTTTGTTGCAGGTGTGAGAGAGAGGAAGGAGTGGGCTAGCGATTCTAGGGAAGTTAATAAACCTTCCCTTGAAGGTTTGTGTCGTCTTGGTATTTTGGGATCCGCTTTGCGTTATTGCTTGCACCTGTACGTACATAATAAGTTCCCTTGTCAAATGAATTGGATTATTACCGCCGGAAGACTATTTTTGTTTTCTTAATTAGCATGGGAATGTCTTCGTATTATTTTTTGTATAATAATGTTGATTTTTAAGGGTGATTTTTTTCTTGGTCATATAACTGGATGAATAAGGGGACAGGAAGGATAGGAGATCTAATCTGTCTGTCTGGTTCCGTCTGGTTCCGCCAAAGACTAAACCACCCCTATCTAACCATGTGTGTCGTAAAAGACGACTGGCGGTTGGTATGGCCAGCAGCATCCTCCCGTGTGCTAATAACAACATACTGCGGTCACCAATCCGCCTGCCAAGCGTGGTGATTATGGCAATATTATGACAGCTCATGGTAGTGGTCATTGGTAGACCCATGTTCAGCAGTTGTCGATTGCGGGCTGATATGTGTGTGATTTGGTATCTAACGTAATTACACAAAAGATTAAATATAAAATGCGTTATCAATAATGACGGCACGGTTTGCGCAATAGCTAAGCAATTGGCTTTCTGCGCTACGTTTCGCGCAATAGCTAAGCAATTGGCTTTCTGTGCTACAGTTCGCGGGTACGATTCCCGCTCGGAACAAATATCTGTATGGCCTACGGGTAATTGTTTCGGGTCTGAGTATTCGAGTATGTGGAATTTGTGTCTGTAAACTGTACCCACGACACAAGAGAAATACAAGTTTGGAACAGGGATAAAAAAAGTAAAAAAAACGTAATAATATTATAGGTCATGCATGAATCCAGATGGATTTACTGTATCGTTGTAGGTAGCACCATAACATACACATATCTAGAAGAAATAAAATGGTATATATTATTATATATTACTTGTACCATAAAACATCCAACGGACAACCTACGGACATCCAACGGACATCCAACGGACATCCAACGGACATCCAACGGACATCCAACGGACATCCAACGGACATCCAACGGACATCCAACGGACATCCAACGGACATCCAACGGACATCCAACGGACATCCAACGGACATCCAACGGACATCCAACGGACATCCAACGGACATCCAACGGACATCCACCGGACATCCGACGGACGAAATATCTCGGTTGTACACATTAAATAACATATAGTAGATTTGCTCTGCTTCAAATGTACATATATGAAGTTTATAAATAACGAAAAACTTCAAATTAGGTTAAAAATCGCAGTGAAACAAGCTCTCTCTATACACCAGAATCCATTAATCGAAGTATTTCGACGTTCCCCACTAAACTGTGGTGGAATCGTAAATTGAAAAGAAAAACGTTTCGGGCATTAACGAGCGGAGCGGGCCTCGTAAGGTTAGAGTGATGTATGTTATACCGGCCGTTATGTGCGAACTATGAGAAAGTGGCAAACTGGAAAGGAATATTGCTTTATCTGTACCAATGGTCAAAGCAACCAGCGCTTTTAGCATCGGCGCTAAGCGATTTTCCGGCTGCATCGCGTTTGGATGAGTTGTTTCGTTTGAACGTGGTACCAAAATCGCGCGTTTTATCGATGATATCGATGCTGTATCTGCTGGCGGCGAGAGGTGAAGCGAGGGAGAGAGAACGGGTGGTCTAGTAGCGCGTGCTCGCGCCCTTGCTGCCATTTCAGCGCTGTGGGGCTAGATGTAGCGCAATTTTAGCGCAATCAGCTCTCCTTATTTTGTGTTGGTTCCCAGCATTAAATCTACCGCTTTATGAAATATTTGCGTAATTTTCACATGATGACAATTTTTTGGATAACCACTGACATCTCGAATTATTTTTGCATTACATTTGTCCAATCCAATCCAATTGATGTTTTAACAAAAAAAAATATGCATTCAATAAGTATTTCTCGGTTGGTGCAGTGGCTGATACAGTCGGCTGCCGCGCTCCGGGTCGTGGGTTCGATTCCCGCACGAAACAAATATTTGTATGATCTGTAGGTAGTTGTTCTGGATCTGGGTGTATTATATGTGGAATTCATGTCTGTAAATGCACCCACGACACAGGAGAAATCCTAGTGTGGGGCAACGGTTAAAAAAAAAAACTTAATTACATAACCGAACTCCGATCTTCATAAATAGCGTAATATGTAGCGTTTTTTTTATCACACTCGTCTAGCGGAATCGGGATTTTTTTACCTGAGTGAGCGCCAAACACTCGAACGGACCTGGCAGCACTGGCCCATGCTGCCCGTTTACTTGAATGTATTGATGACGCTTGTATCCCGCTTTCGTGTGGAATGAAACGTACAATCGCTGCATCTAGCTTTCAAAAGTAACGATCAAATTAAGAGCCCGATCGCAGTATGGAGCTTCAAAAACGATCAATTCGCCAATGTTAAAAGTACCTGCACTCTGATTAGCTAAAAACAGCGACAGCAGATGCGACAGCAGCTATCGCGCCGCCAAGGATCCACCGGTGGCAAATCGTCTATTATTGAAAGGTGCGGACGCAATTTTTATTTCATTGATCGTCAGCCAGTGTTCGGTGGAGATCTTCGCCTGTTTAATCGCTATGGGCAAATACATAATACCAAAATGACAACGGCGTCCGCGCGACTTACGCTTGTACCAATCGTCTGCAACATAAGCAATCAGCCCGCCGGTGTCCTTTATCCCTAAAACCAAAAATAAAACCTTCTATGTTTCCTCCGTTGCCTACATAACTTAAACGTTACTGGACATATTTTTTTTATTCCACCTATTTCGAAGCTCTTTTGATGCAGAAATATCTCCCTAACAGTCAAAAACCCATGGTCGACAAGTACTGCTAATAAATACACTCGTAATATCAAACTTTTTACTCGTATCGGAGCAAGCAGTAAAGCGCAAAAGCATTCTTCTGTCATAAATAAAACGCTTTGGCCATTAACGAGCGGAGCGGGCCTCGGTGCGTCAGTGATGTATGTTACATCGACCTTTATGTGCGAACTATGAGAAAGTGGGCAAGATATTATAGTATCTAAACTCATATGACAAAGAATAAACTATGACTCTTTTGCTATTTGTGTGTTAAGGTTCTTTAAAATAACTGTTGATAGGTCACTTACCTGTCTGGAACTCTGGGGTCGCGAGCGCGCAAATTGAGAAGTCTGCGTGCTACCGAGCGACCCCCGGGAAGACGGTGGCGTGCGCGTGGTCGTGTCGCCGTGTGCGCAGCACTACGCGAAGTAAGACTTAGAGGGATTTTTAGAAAAGAAGCAAGAAGTGCCTACGTGGCGGCCATTTTACAGCCGCCTTCCGTTAGAGGGGGTGACCTTTATAGTCATCTTCTCCAAGATGTGCCTAAAGGCGAGGCACTAATGGGCGGCTCTAGTGTGAGTGTGAGTGTGAGTCTTACGAGGGCCTTACGAGGAGGAGTCTGACATACCCCTTCGCCCTTCCCCGGGGCGAAGGCAGTTCACGCAGAATTTCTATGGGAGACAAATAAAAAATAGCCACAGAAAGCTTCAAGGAGTTCCTTTACAATCCCTGGCTGGCTATTTTACAGTCAAATCCCCTCTCCGCTAGAGGGGGTGACCGCTTTGGGGTCATTCCCTCCGATATGTGCCTAAAAGCGTGGCGTCAATGGGTAGCTCTCGTGTGATTGTATCGAGGACCTGGAGTCTAGTTCTGGGTAGCTTTACAATTGTTAGCAGACGTGACGCTTACCGCCAGGCGAATCACATGCTCATCTTGCCACAAGGTTGTCAAAAAAACTGATTATGAACCTTCTACGACTATTTGAAAGCTCAGCTAAAGTGGATGTTTATGAGCTTTGGCATTTCTAAGAAGTCTTATATTGTTCTCGAAAAGTCTCCAACTAAGCCCAAGCAGGCTGCTAAATACAACGTCACCCTTTTGGTTCGTATCGGGGTAAATAAAGCATTTATGTAATCAATTAACAGTTCCGGGCATTAAAGTGAGCGAGCCTTGTAGGTTAGAGGTCGCTATTTATTTATTTTTCCTGTTTATTTGCAGCTAAAGTGGCAAATAAGCATCCGGCTCGCCTGATGGTAAGCGTTATAAACGATTACCACCAGAGGTCTGCCTCGCGCGTTGCTGACCCTATAAAATCCTTTCAAGCCCTTTTAGAAGAGCCTCAGTTCTTCTGAGATAGTACGGTACGAAACCATTTTGGCTCTAAATTATGTGTATGAACTCCCCGTCGGTGTCGGTGACGAGAGGTGCAATGGTAGAACGTAGCCATTGGCATCATATCGAACAACTCCTTAGAATACTGTCCGCATTAAATATGTGAACTATATGAACCATGAGTGGGCAAGAGATTATTATTGTTACATATTTCAAGAACAAGACAATCACTCGCTTGTTCATATTACAATTAGATTCCATGGACTATTCTATTTGGTTTACGTTTAGTGGCTTGGCAATACTACAGAACCGGTGAATAAGGCCCGTTAGTAACAAGAATTCACAGGCGTTGTATATATTACATTTTGGAGAAGAATAAATGAATGAACGAAGGAATGAATAGTTTATTTTCAAAATTAATAATAAATGTTATTATTAAAATAACTGAAAACTAAAAAAAAATGTATCACCAACTTTTTAAGGTTCTTGGTGTATTAGAGCAGCCGTTAATCCATCAACTCAGTCTATGTCGCTGTCCACTGCTGAACAAGTCCTCTCCGACATGGCATAATACTCAGTCCATTGCCTTAGCATCCAATCCAACCTGTTTTATATCAGCCGAGGAGCGTCCACTGCTGAATAAAAGCCTCCCTCATAGATGTCCACAACGACAGGATAATGCCACTCGCATCCAAGGACTCCCAGCTACCTTCACCGGTCATCTGCCCATCTCGTTGGAGCCCATTTCATGCTGCGTAGTCTCCACTCGAGAACCTTTCTGCCCCGACGGTCATTAGTTCTACGAGCTATATGCCCCACCGTGTGGTCCCGGCTCTGAAACAGTGTGGTGCCGGCTCAGAATACCACCACCCCATCTCGACCTATGGGTGTTGTAAAAGTCGACTAAGAAATTAGCCGGAGGATGGGCAGCAGCGTCCTTCGAGTACATTAACAACTTAACTGCGATCGCCAACCCGTCTGCCAAGCGTGGCGATTATGGCAAAATCCTCCAATGAGCACACACACCCATATCGGTCGTTGTGGTGAAGCTTTAGCCTTTGGGGGAAGCCTGTATCCAGCAGTGGACTTCATTTGGCCCGAAATGATTGCCGCTTCAGCTTACTAATCCTTTCAGCTACGTCGTCAACTTTAGTTCTTCTACGGATCTCCTGATTCCCCGATCTGGTTATTCAACTCCGCTACCTTTTTAATGCCGTTGATTTACCTGTCTGGGGGATTTGTTTGTAGTAAATATGAAAGCTGTCACTATCGAAAGATGTACTAACTAGCCTACAACCAACTATTTTAAGTAAACAACAAATCAACACCAGGTAATGCTGAGACTAAAAATAAACCCGCTTTTTCCTCGCAGCATTTTTTCTGCGAAAGGCTTTCGAGCGATAAACAAAAGAGGTGCTTCATAATTCCTGAATATAATCACATAGTTCTAGCATACAGGCGTCCAGGATATAACTCTTATTTTCTGTAGGATTACACCGGCAAACCAGTAATTTCAAGTCCATAAATTATGCATATTAATTTATCTGAATAACACACAGCATTACTAGGCGGTATTTATATAAAACTTTTAACAAAAAAATACCGACTTCATAACCCCTACACGATATAAAAATATTAAAGCCACTGAAAAGGAAAAAAGAACTTTATTATCTAAGTAGTCGGGCGGTATTATTTTCGTTAAAAAGTTTTATTTGTTTCTTTTTAGTGTTACAAATATATGTGAGAACTTTTTCAAATTTGGTTCAGTATCAAACACTAAAAATAAGAATGACTCAAATCGGTTCACCGATCTGGGAGGAATCGAAACCATTAAGTCATCATCTAGATAAGCGCAGTCAAATTAACCTGTTTATTGAAGCCGGTTAAAAAAAAACGAAATCAAATGTAATTAAATTTATATGGGACCAACTCGAAAGCATTTTGTACCAGTTAAATAAAACTTACTCAAATCGGTCCACAAATCTCGGAGTAGGTAATCGGTGTACATACATAAAAAACAAAACAAAAAATACTCATCGAATTGAGAACCTCCTCCTTTTCGAAGTCGGTAAAAACTAAGAAATGCTCTGAGATGGAAATTAGCAACAAATAAAATGCTACTGTTTTAGATCATTTGGGTAAAAAGAACCTTTGAATAGTTAAGTCCGTTTTTTGGACGAGCCGGTTTATTGCCAGAGACAGACTAGGGTGGTTCACTGTTACACTTCATCGTCGAAGATGTGGATGTGTCAACCGGAGTTATTGTACAGTGTTTCCCTATCCACAAATATGTGCTCAAGCAAAAAGAGAACTCTTCATCTAGAAGTGGTTTTACTTAAAACTCATCGTGCTTACTGCCACCCTGCTTGCCTAACGTGGTGAACCCTATAAACCTTATTTTCGGGCTCTGTTTGGACTAATAACATAGTATAAGTTTTTAAACTGACATGGTCACTAACACTATTATTGGAACTAAAAACGGGATATTTACCATGTTTTTTATTACTTTTGAGTTCCCGATATTTCGGCGCTGTTGCAAGCGCCATGTTCACGGATAAACTAAAGTTTTTGCGGGTGGATGTTTATGAGCAGACAAAACGATCTACCCTCTTCCTTAAACGTTTTGTGCGCTGGGTGCCGCTACCACTATCACTTAAGTCACTCACAACTCGACTTTGTTCCCGACATACGAAACTCACTGTGTCCACTCGCGAACTTTTTACGGCACTCTTTCGGTCTTTACACAATCGAATCACTGGATTCCAGGCCTTCGACAGTTGAAACCCGTCCTCCCGGTTAAAGTTACTATATTTGGTAATCTCAATGGCTTCTCTTACCAGTCTGGGTATATAGTGGCGTTCTGTCGAGATTACTTGAGGGTTATGTAACTCGATCCAGTGGTTCGATCCCGAATCCAACAGGTGTTCAGCTATGGCCGATTTTTGGAGGTCGTTGTTTTTTACCGCTCTAATGTGTTCCGAGTTTCTACAAGCTACAGTGCGTTTCGTCTGACCGATATACGACTTGCCACAACTACAGTCAACCTTCTAAACTCCGGGCTTTTCGAGGGGAAAGTTGTCCTTCGGCGAACGCAGCATTTGAGACACTTTCTTGAACGGAGTGAAGATAGTCTTTACGGAGTATTTCCGAAGAATGTTTGCAACCTTATCTGTCACTCCCCTCACGTACGGCAAAAATGCCGGTTGCCGCTCAACCTCGCACTTCCGATGCTTAGAAATAGTTTTTTGTCTACGGTGTATGGCCTTCAATGTATATCCATTCCTCTGTAGGACCCTCTGTACATGCGCTAGTTCTGTAGGTAAATGCTCCTCGTCGCATAAATCATACGCTCGGTTGGTGAGAGATGTCACTACAGAGTTCAGTTGTCTGGGATGCAAGTACAAAGTGTCTCAAATGCTGCGTTCGCCGAAGGACAACTTTCCCCTCGAAAAGCCCGGAGTTTAGAAGGTTGACTGTAGTTGTGGCAAGTCGTATATCGGTCAGACGAAACGCACTGTAGCTTGTAGAATCTCAGAACACATTAGAGCGGTAAAAAACAACGACATCCAAAAATCGGCCATAGCTGAACACCTGTTGGATTCGGGATCGAACCACTGGATCGAGTTACATAACCCTCAAGTAATCTCGACAGAACGCCACTATATACCCAGACTGGTAAGAGAAGCCATTGAGATTACCAAATATAGTAACTTTAACCGGGAGGACGGGTTTCAACTGTCGAAGGCCTGGAATCCAGTGATTCGATTGTGTAAAGACCGAAAGAGTGCCGTAAAAAGTTCGCGAGTGGACACAGTGAGTTTCGTATGTCGGGAACAAAGTCGAGTTGTGAGTGACTTAAGTGATAGTGGTAGCGGCACCCAGCGCACAAAACGTTTAAGGAAGAGGGTAGATCGTTTTGTCTGCTCATAAACATCCACCCGCAAAAACTTTAGTTTATCCGTGAACATGGCGCTTGCAACAGCGCCGAAATATCGGGAACTCAAAAGTAATAAAAAACATGGTAAATATTCCGTTTTTAGTTCCAATAATAATAACATAGTAGGTCACCCAGACACAGAAATTCGATCATATTTAAAAAATAAATTGATGTATCATTTCGGCCGAATGAAGTCCACTGCTGGACGCAGGCCTCCCCCAAAGATTATCACAACGACCGATATGGGTGTGTTGTAGGCTCATTGGGGGGTTTTGCCATAATCGCCACGCTTGGCAGACGGGTTGGCGATCGCAGTTGAGTTGTTAATGTAATCGAAGGACGCTGCTGCCCATTCTCCGGGTAATCCCTTAGTCGACTTTTACGACACCCACGGGAGGAGATGGGGTGGTGGTATTCTGAGCCGACACCACTCGGCAAATTGATGTATATGCAACACATATTATATATTATTGTACGTGTCCGTGGTGCCGGCTAAGAATACCACCACCCCATCTCATCCCGTGGGTGTCGTAAAAGGCGACTATGGGACTGGCCGGAGAATGGGCAGGAGAATCCTTCGAGTAAACTTACAACTTAACTGCGATTGCCAACCCGCCTACCAATCGTAGCGATTATGGCAAATCCCCCCAATGAGCATACAACACAAGATACATACCGGTCATTGTTGATGTTGAGTATTGAGTGCCCTGTTGTGCTGGCTAAGAATGCCACCACCCTTTCTTATCCCGTGGGTGTCGTAAAAGGCGGATTAGCCGGAGGATGGGCAGCAGCGTCTTTCGAGTATATTTATAACTCAATTGCGATCGCTAACCCGTCTGCCAAGCGTGGCGATTTTGGCCAACCCCCTAATGAGCACACCACACAAACCCATACCGATCGTTGTGGCAATCTTTAGGGGAGGCCTGTGTTCCGCAGTGGACGATTTTCTGAGATGATTATGATGATGATTATACATAAATTTAAACTTTCTACTCTCCTTCTCCATATAAACTTTAACTATGCCAAATCTCATTCCTCGGTACACGCAATGTGCTTAAAAAGGGGTACAAAGTTTTTTCTTCATGTGTCTAATACATATATTTGGGATCTAACATAGCTACGAACCGATCCGTTGAGAGTGCAACAAAATGACGTGGACAAGCAAGTCGTACACCTTTTTTTTTTATTGATGTCCAGTGGAAATTCTACATGGAACTTCCTTCACCCCGGGGAAGGGCGAAGGGGTATGCCGGACTCCTACCGGCTAAAACCACTGGAGCGGTCATCTTCGGCACCGAAGGGGGGCTCCAGGTCCTCATAAGATCACACTAGAGCCGCCCATTGGTGCCACGCCTTTAGGCACATCTCGGAAGGGATGACTGTAAAGCGGTCACCCCCTCTAGCGAAGGGAAGGCGACTGTAAAAAGGTCGCCCCCCCAGGCACCTCTCGGGGAGGACTGTAAAGGATCCTCCCAAGCCTCGCTTTGCGCTGTGCTGCGCACACGGCGGCACGTGACCACGTGTGCGCCACCGTCGTCCCGCGGGTCGCTCGGTGTGAGCACGCAGACTAAGCAAGTCGTACACCTGGTGGTTTACGTCACGTCCATAACAATCGTAATGCTACCAGAATTGTCTTGCGTGACACCACACTACGCTTATCACCTCGAGACATCAGTTATTTAGTCTCTCATGCCCAGTAATTTCACTAGCTACAGCGCCCTTCAAACTGGAACACAGTAATAATTAAAGTTTGTTTTTATCCGCGTGGTGTCCGGATTAAGAATATAGCACCACTCCATCTCCTCCCGTGGATGTCGTAAAAGGCGACTAAGGGAATGTAAACCAGAGGGATGGGCAGCAGCGTCCCTTCTGAGAAACGGTAGCCATGCTGCGCTCACCAACCCGCCTGCCAAGCGTGGTGAGTATTGGCAAATACCCCCCAAAATGATGACACAGTTGCGAAAGTCTATGGGGAGGCTTTTGTTCAGCAGTGGACGTAAAATGGCCGATATGGTGGTTTTAAAAAGAAAAGAAAATACTGGTGAACAGAATACTTAGCAGTAAATTTAATCAAACCTCTCTTTGACCGCTATGTTTAAAAAATCTAATTACCTTCGCAGTTGAATATTCGTACTAAAACATTGCTTTTATATTTCTATAATAACCAATTATAAGCCTAGAAAATTATCAACATAAATCATTAATCACATGAAGCTAGATCCCGCTGTTACACATAGAGAGATGTTCGAATATATGTAGCACAGCCAGTTTCTTTATCCATTATAAAATGCAGCAACGCTTGAAAGATCTTGGCAGCCCGTATTAGGCTCTGAAACTTGAATTAGGGATATTGTATATTGTTAACACAATACTAATAAGACATAACATGGCCACCGACTACTATAGCCTCGGGCTTTATTCCTTTCTCAGCTAGGGTCCAGACTTCTGAACAAAGGCCTTCCTCATACATTACCACAATTGTGTCATCATTTTGCGGGCAGGTTGCAGGCGGGTTGGTGAGCGCAGTATGGCTACCGTTCCACAGAAATTATGCTGCTGGTCATCCCTCTGGTTTAGAGTTACCTTTAACGAGACCCACGGGAGGAGATGGAGTGGTAATCTTAATCCGGACACCACACTTATCTTTGACTGTCTACCAACAAATTTAATATACCGCATCAAATCCACAAATATTTTTGGTTCTGCAACATTAGCACCCTTTTTAATATCCCTCCGTGACACAGGGTGGGGAAGGTGCCCTATTAGAGTCCGGGTCGGCATTTCGACGCCGCATCCACTCTGCATACCACTATATACCCTGGCTTTACAGACTAGCTTTTGATAATAATTTCAAGGCGGGAGAGTGCTTCAGGAGATCACAGAAGGGGTGTTAGCGTCAGGATTACTAGATCGTTCTGTGTTGTTGCCGATCAGCTATGTCACGTATTCTATGTAGACCTGGCTAGGGGAGCATTCTATATTAACAAACTCGGTATGTTCTTAATCCGTACACCACACGGAGTATTAATTAATTATTGTCTTTATTATAGATTAGTTAGTTTAAATATGTAGATTCTTTTAATTTTAAACAACCCAAATATTTTATTAGATATACAGGTTGTCCAGTAAATAGCACGACATACTGCAGGGAGTGAGAGCTTGGGTCAATACCTACCAAAAAAACACAATATATGTTCAGCAAAATCTTACGGATTTACAGTAGTACAAAATTTTAAGACAAGAAAATTGTACTGTGAAAATTTAGTTTTTAATAGAATAAAGACTTATCAATGAGTAAAGTAACTAACTATTCACAAATAATTTGAGGTAAAAAAAATCTAGAAAAGGAATTTTCCATTACGAGATGCTTAAAAATCTGTGTCTAGATAGAGATTTTTCGATATTTCGGAAAAATTTGTACTACTGTAAATCCGTAAGATTTTGCTGAACATATTTTTTTGGTAGGTATTGACCCAAGCTCTCACCCCCTGCAGTATGTCGTGCTATTTACTGGACATCCTGTATAGTAACAACCTCTCTGCAATTCGCCAATAAAACATGTTCTCATGCGTTCAAAAAAGTAAATAAAACCTTAAATCATTGATGAAAGGCAATCGGTAGTCAAATTTTCTTCCGTTGCCGATTCCAGCCCACTGGTCCGTGAAAATATCAAAGTGGTAGAGACATAGAGCTCCTTGAGACTGAGTGTATACGTTCATTGAGACTGACGCAATTAATTTTCATTTGACCTGTCATGGGGAATGTGATCAATAGCCGGGCAGTTCACGAAGTGACCGCTAACCGTGCGTGATTTGATTTATGGGAAACCACTTTTAAAAGGTTTCGCACTTATGTAAGATAAACTAGACAAATGCGATATATTTCTGTAGTTACGATTCAAGCAATACATCACACACCTAGATCTTTACCTTTCATCATTTCGGCCGAATGAAGTCCACTGCTGGACACAGGCCTCCCCCAAAGGTCACCACAACGACCGATATGGATGTGTTGTAGGCTCATTGGGGGGTTTTGCCATAATCGCCACGCTTGGCAGACGGGTTGGCGATCGCAGTTGAGTTGTTAATGTACTCGAAGGACGCTGCTGCCCATCCTCCGGCTAATCCCTTAGTCGACTTTTACGACACCCACGGGAGGAGATGGGGTGGTGGTATTTTAAATAATTAGTTCTAAATTCTAATATCTTTGAAAGCTGGCATATATAGACCGCAACAAAACTCAATATTTTGGGTGATTTACTTAATGACCATAGTTGTCAGGTGATTACGGACAGACTTATGAGCACTTAAATGTCCACTGCTAAACATGGGCCTTCCAAATGATCACTACAATGAGTGTGGCTACAGGGGATATTACCGTAATAACTAGTTGCAGTCACTGATCGGTAAATGATCGGCGAGGTTAAGCAACGCTTGGCGTGGTCAGTCTGTGGATGGGTGACCGCATAATGGTATTTGAACTGAGCGACTTGGCAGGCGGATTGGTGGTCGCAGTACACGCACATGGGAAGTTGCTGCTGTCAGTCCTCTTGATATAAACCCTTAGTCGCTTTTTACACCCACGATTGGAGAGGGGTAGTTAATTATTTGCCGGGAACCATTCAGAAGTTGGAGGTGATTACAGTAACATCTTAATTATTTAACTTAATTAAAAATATTGGGTAGTAAAAGCTTGTTCTCTGCTACATTTCTAATACGTACACGCACTTTGATTACTGCTGGACACAAGCCAGGAAGACTTGTGTCCAGCAGTGGACTTGTAATGATAATGATGATGTCATCCCTCAATTCCGTGGTTCCAACGTTCAGAGTATAAACCAGAAGCCGGCCGGTATTGCAATGCCAGCCAGCAGAACAATGCTAATTCATAAATAGATAGAAAGAAAGAAAAACATATTTATTTCTTATCTGACACGGACATGACTCATATACAAGCCGTACAATAAAAGTTGACAACAAATTAATTATATTATATTAAACAATGACAATGCAAAAGTGTGCACCCCATCCGCACAAACAGAAATCGGTATATCGCTCAGCTTGATGCAGTGGCGTCGCAAAACCACTGCGCTGATGTTCTGCGACATCCTTGTATGACGTGTTGACGTCGTCCGGTATTACATAAAACCATAAAATCTCTTTGTAATAATATAAAAACATTACTTATACTGGCGCTAAGTATAACGGTTGTATAAACTGAATAAAAGGTGTGATTTATGAGTATTTGTAATAATAAATAAAGGTATATTGTTTTAGTTAAGTGTAAAATAAATGGAACGCTGTCGACTCATACGCATTCACGCTGTCACACTAACACAAATGTCATGATAATCCAGCGCCGAAACGAGCGGCCATTTTCTTTTTATTTGTTGTTGTTGTGGTGTTATGATAAATTAAATAAACTAAACTGACCATAACAATTTGCTTATCGAGTCACATCTACATGTAATTTTGAAAGATGCTATATTCCTTGTTATTTGGCAGAAAATTTATTCATAGTAAGCTCATAGCGGAAGTGTAAGTACTATAGATACGAAGAAGCAAGAAGAATGGAGCGACCTGACATTATGTTGAAAAAAATAGGTATGTCGTGTGCGTGGTGGCCCGGCCGTCTAAGGGCGAGTCCTTAGACGGCCGGGCCACCACGCACACGACATACCTATTTTTTTCTTAAGCTTGTGGGTTCAAACCAATCAATGAAACGATATTTCTCTTACGGCCGAAACGCCTCTCAATATTTAAGACCCTCTCAACAATTTAACACCCCCGTTATCTTATAATTTCGGTAAGATAAAGAGCGTTTCAAATGGATTAGTAATAGTATTCGGCCGTTAGTGAGTCTAAGGCCCGTATGACGGTTTCGGTACTCACCACGCTTGGTAGGCGGGTTGGCGAGCGCAGTATGGCTACTGTTCCACAGCAGAGACGATGCTGCCCATCCTCTGGTTTATAGTTCCTTAGTCGCCTTTTACAATATCCACGGGAGGAGATGGAGGGGTGTTATATTTTTTCTCCGGACACACATTAGCGCTCCATTTATTCGTACTCTATGATAGATACCTATAACTCAGTTGTTTTGATGCGGACCGAACCTTGGGACAACGGTAAGTCTTTATTATCATTTCTTTCGCTCCCTCATCGCTTCTTGAGCCAGTAATGAATTATTCAGGCTGTGATCCCAACGTTTTTCTGAGCGACCTCCGTTTTTGTGTGCGTCACATTGGCAGGGATAGGAACAAGCTTTTGTTATGGGTTTTAACTTTAATGTAACTGATGTGATCGATTAATTAACGAAGTTTGGTTTGATTGATAAACTAAAATCACTGTATGCAAGGAATTGTGAATAATGATAAAAGAACACCTTTAGTTCTAATCGATTTTAAAACATAAAAATAATCAAATCCCTTTAAAGAGATGCATTATAAACATAGGTGGAGCCCAAAGCCCAGCGGACAGACACCGTACCCCCAGCCATAAGTAAGTAATAAAAGTAACACCGTGGGGTTTAAGCCAGTAAGAGTTCAGCATGCTCCTCCGCTTTTCCCACGGTTTCCGCTGTTCCTCCGCCCTGGGAAGCAGATCCATGAGAATTACCCCACGACAAAAAAGGGCATTATAAACATTATACAGATCACATACAAACAAACCTTCACAACTACAACGAAAACTGACGACAATACATAAATTTGTCTTGCGTTAGTATTGCATGTAGTTTAAAACCAAATAGGAATATAAAGTATCAAACACATGTATCAATAATTCCCAACAATTGAAATTTCTAAAATACTTACGAACCGAAATTTGCGTGCGCATAACTTTTATTAAACATCTTATAGTCCCGCCATCGTGACGCACATATTACCGAGCTTGTTTTTCTTTGGACCTAGACCAGCGGTCCAAATCGACTAAAATATCGATGATTGGATACTGAAGGACACTCCAAAGTTACCTAACCATAGCATTAGTTCGTTTTATACGTATAAGAAGGTTGAATATTCAACTCTTTTTTTTTTTTTTTTTTTAATACTATCCATTGACGACGGTCATTTGCCTAGTCGTAAGCGTCGCGTCGTAGTCCGTGTGGTGTCCGGGTTAAGAATATAGCACCACTCCATCTCCTCTCGTGGATGTCGTAAAAGGCGACTAAGGGTATCTAAACCAGAGGGATGGGCAGCAGCGTCCCTTCTGTGATACGGTAGCCGTGCTGCGCTCACCATCCCGCCTGCCAAGCGTGGTGAGTATTGGCAAGTACCCCCCAAAATGATAACACAGTTGTGGAATCTATGGGGGAGGCCTTTGTTAAACAGTGGACGTATAAATGGCCGATATGAAGCGTCGCCTGCTCATAATAATTATAATCCTGCCCAAGATTAGTCCTGCGTGGCACCACACTGGTGACGAAGGTGACGAACCTCGAGACGTAAAGTTATTAAGTCTCTTATGCCCAGTAATTTCACTAGCTACAAAGCCCTTCTAACCGAAACACAGTTTTTTTTTTTATAATACTTATTGACGAGACGTACAAGTCATTCGCCTGATGCTAAGTGGACATATATTATTATTATTGTCTAATTACAGTATTATTCAAGTTTATTGGTAGAGACTGGTGCCTAAGGCTGAAGCCTGTGTTTCAGGTCACCAGGCCTCCACCCCAGAAGTCATATTTTGTTCTTTCATAAACTGCCAAGTGAAATGTGTCCATTTTCTTCTTCTTCGTGTATCTGATTCTATCAAGTTGTATTTTCTTGTTAAAGATCTCTTGATGAAATACACTCTAATATTTTGTTATAACTTTATCAGGCCCCGATACTGGTTGCTTTTGTCCTTTATATCCCAGTTATCATCTTGCAGCCCATGAATGTACTTTCGCTGGAGACAACATCTTGATATAACAATAAACTCACTGTTCTAATAAAATGTGTATATTATGGCTTTGATACACCCAATATTAACGATTTATCAAAATGCATTTTAAATTTTTCTCATCTTTATTTTCCCTTGACACTTGACGTTGACATTGTTAATGAAGTGTAAGTGTCGAAAGTAATGTAATGTCTAAAGTTTAAACACTAATGCTTGGCGACGAATATCCGGCACTGAAGTGGTACCTACCTAGTTAAACCTAACCGGACTCCTACAAAAGAGACCTTCTATCAGTAAATGGGTCATGTAAACGGGTCCCTCCCAGAGACAGCTAACTACAATGGTTGATCCCATTACATACATAATCACCACGCTTGCGCTTCAAGGTTGCGGAATCAAACTCTGGCATGTACCTTTTTATTTATTCCAGTGAAAATCATCACGAACTTCCTCCGCCCCGGGGAAGGGCGAAGTGGCATGCCGGACTGCTTTTTTTTTGGAAATTCTACATGGAACTTCCTTCACCCCGGGGAAGGGCGAAGGGGTATGCCGGACTCCTACCGGCTAAAACCACTGGAGCGGTCATCTTCGGCACCGAAGGGGGGGCTCCAGGTCCTCGTAAGATCACACTAGAGCCGCCCATTGGTGCCACGCCTCCTACTGGCTAAAACCATTTATTTTCAAACAGGAGGAAATTTCCACGTCAACAGTTGGACACCAGGACACCCAGGAATTATTATCCAAGGCTTTTTTAAACCATGCCACGTACTGTTGTTTCTCCTGTGTCATGGGTACAGTTTATGGACACAAATTCTACACTCACGATTACCCAGACTCGAAATAAGTACCTGTATGCAATAAATATATTTGTAACGTGCGAGAATCAAACCCGCGACCCGTTGCACAGAAAGCCAATCGCTTAGCTACAGGGCAGGGATACAACCTTTTCAACTCAACTCTGGATAGACAAGTTGCAATCAAAGCAATTTGGGACGCGGAGGAGTCTCGATACTTGAAAGTCCATTAAGTTTTGCCCATTGCCAATGGTCTTCATGTATAAAGAACGGCCACCCATCCAAAAGACAAAAGACGGCGCGGTTGGTGCAGTGGCTGGTACAGTCGGCTGCTGCGCTGGGATCGATTCCCGCACGGAACAAATATTTGTACGATCTGCAGGTAGTTGTTCCGGGTCTGGGTGTATTGTGTGTGGAAATTGTATTTGTAAACGCACCCAAGACACTGGAGAAATCCTAGTGTAGGCCAACGTTTTTTAAAAAAAACAAAAGATAATTGCGATAGGCCCGACTTCATCTCTCATTTCGATTGATTCGCAAATTAGGTACAAGCTACTAGGAACCATTATATAACTTTCATCTTAAATCAAAACATTAAACATTTCTCAAACTGCTTCATCTTCTAAACAAAACTTCATAAACAATCTATCATTTTTTTGTATCACTTTAACAAAAAACTTTATCCGTGTGATAAAAACGACTGGGGCGATAATCTGTAAATAATTAATATTAATTGCTATTGTCCCTTTGTTCGCTAAATCTCTATAATTGGGGAAAAAATAAGATTCATTGTTTAAATCGGATCCCGCGATGTCTCATTAATTTGAAACTGGGCGCCGCACTTCGGATGCCATTTTTTGACCAATTTGAAATTCATCATCTGGGTCAAAGAACAAAAAATATATTTTCCTCGTGAATAAGATTTCCAGTCAAATGGTTGTGATTTGCAATCATCAAAATACGATTAGAAGACTGTAAAAGTACAGACTTTTGCACTCGATATTAATTTTGGTAGGCCGTGTGATAAGAATAGCATCACCCCATCTCATCCCGTGGGTGTCGTAAAAGCCGACTATGGGATTAGCCGGAGGATGGGCATCAGCGTACTTCGACAACATTTTGAACCTGAACTGCGATCGCGAACCTGTCTGCCATGCGTGGCGATTATGGCAAATTCCCCCTAATATGACGTCACAATTTTTAATTATATATTTTTTTTATTTGTATTTGAATGTAAAATTTGGGTATTTTTTTAATAAAACAATAAAAAGTCGATGAAAAATCCACAGGGCATGAGAAATGTTTAGGGGTCTGAAAGGATTGCAGATGACCCCCCCAGTCGACCATTTCAATTTGGCACACGATGCACCAAACATTCTGTATAATGCCATTTGATTATTCTATATTTAATGACATTAATTATTTATTTTTTTATTAGCTTTTTTTTATTAGATACTGTACTTACAGAGAAATTAAATAAATATTGAAAAATATTGAATAGTTGTATGGCAGTTTAAGTTTGTCATGCTCACTCAAGTGTTCTGCTGATGGCGGCCTCGTGTCGCTAAGATTCCCTACAGTATGGATGAGCTAAGCGAAGCTGATGCATGCGTCATGCTTGTGAACGAGTACCATCTGTTGGTACATGTCAATATAAAGCTGCCATAGCAAACAAAACTTTAAAAACATTACAATCAGACTTATATAGTAGACTTTTTAAGAACTTAGACTCTTCTCTCTTCTCTTCTAGTTTTCACATAAACTTGATTTCTAGAACAATGTGCTCATAAATATTGTAACTTATATGCCTTAAAACCATAGTTTCTTGGCCGTTCCTCACCATAGGAAATCTGCATCTTGGAACGCAGCAAACAAAGTCAAGAATATTCATAATTTTTTTTGGTTTTAAAACAATAAAACTTTGCCACTCACTAGGATTTTTCCTGTTGTAGGAAACCTACATTATATATTGTTTATAGTAATAGTTTTACTGGCAACACTGTCCAAGTATGTAAAGCAGCTTTCCGTGTTCTCTCTCAAAGTAATGTAGACGTGCCTTTTTCCTGTTGTATTTAAATTAGTTTAGTTCGATATAGGCGTCAATAAACTGTCCGTACAAATCAACCACTTTTATTATGAACCACAAATTATACAGTCCACGCTCAAACACCTGTCGTGGGTGCGTTTACAGACATGAATTCCACTTACAATACACCCAGACCCGGAACAACTCCCTGCAGATCATACAAATAGTTGTTCCGTGCGGGAATCGAACCCACGACCCGGAGCGCAGCAGCCGCCAGTATCAGCCACTACACTAACCGTGCCGTCAAATAATTGCCTGTAAATGGTTGAAATGAATAAAAATATATTTTATCTTTATCTTATCTGATGTAGCAGGGACTCCAGAGTCCCACTGTGTATAGAATCGGTAGCCCGTTCAATATATACTGGCGTCTTGTGCAGCTTACCAGGCGAAGCTATTTAGCCTCGAGAGAAAAATTCTACATCAGCATTATCCATTAAAATTCCATTAACCCTAACATTTTAAAACGTAACTGAATACAAAAGTCAACTGGGAAATTACTGAGCCAAGACTTTCAGTGCAGAAACACTGAAATTTTGATACTGCCGTTGTGCTGTAAGAGATTGCCTGAAAATACATTGAAACAGCCTTAAGGCCTATTCAGACGAAACGGTTTTGGACCAAAACGACGGCACGGTTGGCGCATGTCTAATCTAGCGTCTTTCTGCACTATGTGTCGCGGCTTTGATTCCCGCAAGGAACAAATATTCCTATGATCTACAGATATTTGTTTCGGGTCAAGGTGTAAGTGCGTGTGTGATGTATGTCTGAACTGTATAGCCATGACACAGGAGAAACAATAGTGTGTTTAAAATAATCATAATAGTTTCATAATCATCATCATATCAGCCAAAGTACGTCCACTGCTGAACAAAGGCCTCCTCTATAGATTTTCACTATTGTGTCATCATTTAGGGGGAATTGGCCAACACTCACCACGCTTGGCAGGCAGATTGGTGAGCGCAGTATTGCTACATTCCACAGAAGGGACGCTGCTGCCCATCCCTCTGGTTTAGAGTCCGTTAGTCGCCTTTTACGACTTTCATGGGAGGAGATGGTGTGGTGCTATATTCTTAATATTCTTAATCGGAACACCACACGGATAATAGATAACTCGCTTGTCACCTCGGCACATTAGTTATTTGGTCTCTTATGCCCAGTAGTTTAATTAGTACAGTATCCTTCAAGTACACAGTAATGTTGGTCATCATCATCATCATCATCATATCAGCCACAGGATGTCCACTGCTGAACAAAGGCCTCCCCCTTAGATTTCCGCAACGAGCGGTCAAATGCCGCTCTCATCCTACGACTCCCAGTAACCTTCACCAGGTCGTCTGTCCACCTCGTTGAAGGTCGTCCCACGCTGCGTTTTCCGGTGTGCTGTATCCATTCGAGAACCTTTTGCCCCAACGGCCATCAGTTCTACGAGCAATGTGCCCCACCCATTGCCACTTTAGTTTACTAATCCTTTCAGCTGTGTCGACAACTTTAGTTCTTCTACGGATCTCCTCATTTCTGATTCGATCTCGTACAGAAATGCCAAGCATAGCTCTCTCCATAGCTCGTTGAGTGACCTTGAGCCTTCTTATGAGGCCCATTGTGAGTGACCACGTCTCTCTTCCATATGTCATCACTGGTAACACAATCTGGTTAAAGACCTTCGTTCAAGACAACGGAATTGTAGTATTGTTGACGAAAAGACGTTGCGAAGTTTCCCAAACGCTGCCCAGCCGAGTCGGATTCGACGATTGACCTCTTTCTCGAAGTTGGACTTAACTAACTGGACAGTTTGTCCCAGGTAGACATAATAATAATGTTGGTACGGGTGCGAATCCTAAAGCTTGATATACATACGGACCACATCTTGTAGTCTATGTTGAAGGCTGTTACAACGTGTGAACGGTGGTTTTTATATACTGAAGATACTCTACTACAATGCAACGAAGGGAACACGGCGAGGGAAAGTTCCTGCACCTGTTTTTATACCCCTGTTTTGTAGTCTTGCTTATTCATACGTGCCGCGGCTGTGGTGGTGTCTGACGAGGCCTTTATACCGGGGTTATGTTACATGAACGTAATAAACCTGCCAACTTATTGCCCTGTCCTTAATCACGAAGAGAATAGTAAGTAATGAATATCATAACATTACTTTCTTAGGGTTTTAACGGTTCTAAAGCAAAGAACAATATATTAGGAAGATTTTTAGAGTTTCGCGTTCTATGTTCAATTTTAAAGGAGGTCTAAAAATTGTTTTCTATTTAGAAGAGTATCCAATTATTTTTATGGGCAGCTTCAAACGATAAAGGTGGATATTGCATGGAGTTTATATGAACTAGTATGTAGCTTGTGGGATATCCTAGACACCTTGGTGCAGATTATAGATACTATACAATTTTGAAGCTGAAAAATATTTGGTTAACCAGTAAGACTTTGGTTTAGTTATGGTGGATACTAAGAACTTTTCTCGACTTCAATGCTCAGTAGCGCCCATCTTATCAGCGCCCTATTCTAAAAATCGTACCAATATGTCAGCCCTGAATTTCGAGGACACTGACGACGGATACATGTCTTTATTCTTAAATAGTCGGCGACACCATGGGTGTCGTAAAACGCAAATAAGGGTTGGTATCAAAAGGATGGGTAGCAGCATCCTCCTGTGGACTAATACAAACATGCTGAGATCACCAATCTGCCAGGCAAGCGTAGGTTATTATGGCAATACCTCCCATGACCGTCGTTATAGTGCTCATTTGGATGTCCATATCCAGCAGTGGACATATACTGGCTGGTGTTCCGTGTGGTGTCCGGAGCAAGGGTTACATCTGGAGTCGGGATTAAGAATATAGCACCACTCCTGCCGTGGATGCCGTAAAAGGCGACTACAGTTCTCTTAAACTAGAAGGATGGGCAACAGTGTCCCTTCTTTTGAACAGTAGCCATACTGCGCTCATCAACCCGCCTGCCAAGCGTTGTGAGTTTCCCCCAAATTCCCCCCAATATGACGATACAGATGTGGGAACATATGGGAGAGGCCTTTGTTCAGCAGTGGACGTCCGACTATATACGTGTGTATGTATCTTACCAAATGTAACAGATTTTTTAATGCACCCCCATAGTGTGTTTTTTGTCGATCAAAGTTAAGGAAAACGATAACATTAGGATATCATGTTCTTTATTTAAAGATAATATCGGGTCTATTCGCGCACAGATTAATATCAAAATAATATTTTAAGAATTACTAACATGTTCCTATTTTAAATAATAAATATTAGCCTCTGGTAACAATGTCGTCCATATTTAAATTTAAAATTAGAATCAGATTGTTATCACCGCGTCCATCGTCTCTGGTCTCTCTACTAGCAAAATGAGAACTTTCAACAGCACTTCGCCACAACAAATTGTGGTACCATGTATAAAAATGTTCTCTTTTACGGTACTGTTGGTCGTTCTGTCTCCCGCTCTTTTATTTTCCTGCGCACCCCCCGGAGTTACACCTTGATGGTATCATTTGTATTCCCGTCTTGGTTTTTTATGCATTAAGATATTGTATGTACGTGGGTAAAGCGTAGCTTGCAACAGTACTGACGACGAGGTAGGAAGGAAAATGAATGGAATAATTTGTTGATAAGAGATCAACTTACCCAATTTCTAATTATGCAGATAGGAGAGATTTAATGGTTATAAGAGGGGAAGAATTATATAAAATGTTAAGAGGAATGGAATTTTACAAAAAAGCTGGGTCAAGTTAATAAACACTATTTGAAGCAGATTATTTTTACCCTCTCGTTTCCTAATAGTCGTAAAGGGATTAAGCCAATCGACATCAATATCCGTCACCAATCAGCTTGCCAAGTGTGGTGATTAATGCAATCTTCCCTCAAGATCTATAGTTGGAGTGGTGTGTAAAAAGGTGATATGAATTTTGGGACGTTATTATTTTAATGACAGTATTCCAAACTGGTACTGGTGGTATCTGCCAACCGTCATCTCTATTAAAATTAGGATGTATTTTAAAATTATCTTATCATATCAGCCACAGGATGTCCACTGCGGAACAAAGGCCTCCCCCATAGATTTCCACAACGAACGGTCACATGCCGCCCACATCAACGACTCCCAGCGACCTTCTCCAGGTCCTCTGTCCACCTCGTTGGAGGTCGTTCCACGCTGCGTTTTCCGGTGCGCGGTCTCCTATTAATACTGAGAATTGTTAAACTCAAATTGAAATGAATGATAAAATATTTAATTTGCTATGTATGTAGGTACCTGTACAGCTTAATTTTCAACTATCATATCACAAAATTGCCGTGTGGTGCCGGCCCAGAATACCACCCCCCCATTTCATCCAGTGGGTGTAGTAAAAGTCGACTAAGGGATTAACCGGAGGATGGGTAGCAGCGTCCTTCAAGTACATTAACAACTCAACTGCGATCGCCAACCCGTCTGCCAAGCGTAGCGATTATGGCAAGACCCCCTAATGAGCACACAACACGTCCATATCGGTCGTTGTGGTGATCTTTGGGGAAGGCCTGTGTCCAGCAGTGGACTTTATTAGGCCATAATAATGATTTCAACAATTTATACTGAACCATACCACTGCTGAAAAAGCCGCATCCCCTATCGATTTCCACAACTGTGTCATCATTTTGGGGGGTATTTGCCAATACTCACCACGCTTGGCAGGCGGGTTGGTGAGCGCAGTATAGCTAGTATTCCACAGAAGGGACGCTGCTGCCCCTCCCTTTGGTTTAGAGTCCGTTAGTCCTTTTACGACATCCACGGGAGGAGAGGGGGACCACCCCCTTAGTGCTGTCAGCACACGGAATTTTCAACTATAGCATACTTTTATTCTATTTAGAAAACTACACATCCTTATTTTGCCAATAACCTTGACAATGCCGATGGGGTACATAATACCCCTACATATAACCCTTAAGTAATGGCCAGCAAGCCAAGCTAGAATTACCGCCACGGGTGCACTAACTGAAAGACTAAACCGTTACGGCAGTATAGCCGGATTGTTACAACGGAACGGTAATCATGTCGCTGTCAAAGCCCAAAAAGGGTTCTACGTGTAATTCCCTAGACTGTCACTTTGTTTTTGCATTACACAATATTTTGACGAATAGCAAGTCATTAGCCTGATCGCGCCTCAACAATTGTACTGCTAATGCTACTCACGAGTAGTCCTGCGTGGTATCACATTGTGCTCGTCACCTGAAGACATTAAGTTATTTAGCCTCTTATCGCTTCAGCCATATAAAGTCCACTTTTGGATACAAGCCTCTCCCAAATATCGACACAACGACCCGTCTGGGGTCTGTTGTGTGCTCACTGGGTTTTTGCCATAATCGCCACGCTTGGCAGGCGGGTTGGCGATCGCAGATGAGTTGTTAATGTATTCGAAGGATGCTTCTGCCCAGCCTCCGTCTAATCCCTCAGCCGGCTTTTACGATACCCACGGGATGAGATGGGTTAGTGCTTTTCCGTCCTTTACAATCCTCCCTGAGAAGTGCCTGAGGGGTGACCTTTTTACAGTCGCCTTCCCTTCGCTAGAGGGGGTGACCACTTTACAATCATCCCCTCCGTGATGATCCTAAAGGCGTGGCACCAATGGGCAGCTCTGGTGTGATCTTACGAGGACCCGGAGCCCCTCCTTCGGTGCCGGAGATGACCGCTCCAGTAGTTTTAGCCGTTAGGAGTCCAGCATACGCCTTCGCTCTTCCCCCGGGCGAAGGAAGTTCATGTATGTTCATTCCACTGGACACCAATAAAAATAAAATAAAAAGGCGGGCTGGCGATAGCAGTCAAGTTGTACTCGGAAGGACGTTGCTGCCTGAATTCCACAGTTGCTATTTACGATACCCATGGGATGAGATGGGTTGGTGCTATTCGTAGCCGGCACCACACGGCATCCACAGCGGTTTAGTTTCTTATGCCCAGTAATTTCAATAACTTGTCCATGTGCTAACCACTGAGTGACGTATGTAATTAAAAAAAATATGACTGGTGAAGGTACAAGCAAGTCATTCACCTAGTGGTAAGCGACATGCCTGCCCATATGATCATGCTATACAGGACCAGTACTGCGAGGCATCACTCTGCGTTCGTCTCCTCCAGACTTAACTCAAAGTCAAAGTCAAATACAAAGTCAAGTTTTTATTCATGTAAACCATTTGCCGTGTGGTGCCGGCTCAGAATACCACCACCCAGTCTACTCCCGTGGGTGTCGTAAAATTCGACTAAGGGATTAGCCGGAGGATGGGCAGCAGCGTCCTTCGAGTACATTAACAACTCAACTGCGATCGCCAACCCGTCTGCCAAGCGTGGCGATTATGGCAAAACCCCCCAATGTGCTCACAACACATCCATATTGGTGGTTGTGATAATCTTTGAGGAGGCCTGTGTCCAGCAGTGGACTTCATTCGGCCGAAATGATGATGAAACCATTTGCTGGCACTTACGAATAGTCAGAATTTAAATAGTTGCACGGTTCCCAAGTCGTTGGTCCTATGGAGAAGAATCAGCAAGAAACTATGGATATCATCATTTTGGCAGAATAAAGTCCACTGCTGGACACAGGCCTCCCTCAAAGATCACCACGACGACCCACCGGTGTGTTGTGTGCTCATTGGGGGTTTTGCAATAATCGCCACGCTTGGCAGGCGGTTTGACGATCGCAGTTGAGTTGTTAACGTATTCGAAGGACGCTGCTGCTCATCCTCCGGATAATCCCTTAGTCGCCTTTTACGACACCCGCGGGATGCGATGGATTGGTGCTATTCGTAGCCGGCATCACACTCTTTTGAAATAATATATTATAAATAATATTGACGGCACGGTTGGTGTAGTGGCTGATACAGTCGGCTGCTGCGCACCGGGTCGTGGGTTCGATTCCCGCACGGAACAAATATTTGTATGATCTGCAGATAGTTGTTCCGGGTCTGGGTGTATCGTGTGTGGAATTCATGTCTGTAAACGCACCCACGACACAGGAGAAATCCTGGTGTGAGGCAACGTTTTAAAAAAATATATATAAATGTATTGCAGTCTTCAATATCTAAATCCTTCACATATCGTTTTCGCATTCACAATATTCACAACAATAAGTTATTTAGTCTCCTATGGCCAGTAATGTCACTAACTACAGTGCCCTTCTAACCGGAGCACAGTAATGTCTAAAGTTTAAACACTATTGCTTAGCGGGGAATATCTGGCACTGGGTGATTCATACTTTTTTTTAGTTCCAGTGGAAATTCAAGGAAGGACAACGAAGTTATCTAGCAACTAAAACCACTGGGGCAGTCATCTTCGGCACCTAAGGGGTCTCCAGGTCCTCGTATGATCACACTAAAACCCACTGGTGCATGAGGTGGTACCTAACTAGCCGTCTTCTTGCAATAAGAGACCCACGACCAGTACCACATTAAGCGGTCGGTATTGCCATAATCACCACGCTTGGCAGGTGGATTGATAATCGCAGCATCCTCCTTAGTTGCGTTAAATGTCACCCATGAGAGGAGAGGGGTCGTCTATTCTTTACCGGTACCCACAGGGTTTAATACTGTGATTTTTTTAACACGCTTTTATTAACAAGCTAATGTATCTATGTAACAGATTTTTTTGTTAATACCATTACATTTGCTTGCAACACAGCAGCGCTGGTTTTGTGCGCCACTCTAAAATTGGTGACAAGTGGCTGCTGACGTCTTCCGGTGCGCAATGTTATTCAATAATAATAAAAAAAAGCTATACACAGTGTATCATGAAATTAAATGTACGAGAAATAAATATTATATTAACTTTAAATAAATAAACAACCGTTTGTTTATAACAACGATGTGATGTGGTGCGGGAAAATAAATAGTGATGGTTAGAAAGAGGAAAGAAAGAAAATCAATTTATTCTTTGCACCTTACAACAATAGTGGTTATAAAATACATACAAAGGTTAACAAAGAAATATAATAAAGTTAAACAAACTAAGTAAAACATTTTCCTAATTGGCAACCGGAATTGTCTAAAAAGCAGTGCAACCAGAAATCCAACATAACCCAGTAAAAAATTAAAATGAAATCATCAGACACATGTTGGTTACTCTGCATTTAATGCAGTGAGTGTAAAATAAAATAAAAGCTAAAGGTTGATTGATTCACCCGCAGATAGCCATAATGCAAACACTAACGTTGAGTGGCCATAATGATTGATTGTTTGGAATTTGGATTCTGTTACGTAAGTGTATGCAATTTGTAAAAACGGGGGTGGATGAACATAAATCTACCTCACAATCTCGCTGCATCAGTCTGCTTGTGACCACGATCAGTAAACCCGGTCGAAGCGTCAAGCTGTTCACAGGTAATTTCGCGTTAATTGCCGTTTCATAATATTATGCAACACGAAAGGTTAAGTTAGTAATTTTATAAAAATAAAGACAAAGATAAGGCAACGAAATTGCCGTGTGTATTCCATAAATTTTGACTCTTTTAATGTACATGAATACGGAAAACGAGTCAAAAAAGAACAACAATGGAAGAGATAATATGACAGCCAGTCTACCATGGAAAAGATTTGTTCCATCTCCCAAACTATAAACACTGGAGTGAGTGTATCGCTGTATAAAATTCAGTGGGATGCCACAAGTTAAAAGTGTTACGAAAAACAACAGCTCATGCATAAAATAACATTTTCCTAGGATATCTTATCATTTCCCATTATTCGACTCTTTACAGTAACAGGTATATTAGATAGAAACGGTATGCGGTGAACTGTTTTGTTTATTCCATATTAGCCCATTTAAGTAAAATAAAGTTTTCAGACCGTTTTGGGATACGTAGTTGGGTTTTATTATGTTTTAATTGAGGCTGTAATTAAGACAGGTACCTCTCAATTATTATACTGTTATGAACTCTTTGTACCGTGCGTAACAAGACACTGCCCATTTGTATTTAGTCTTTGTTTTGTATTCCCTTTTCTCTTCAAAAACTATAATACCCCATACTTACTAGTTTTACTCATGCCGTGGATGCAGCTTCAGATGTTAACTCCATATGTATAAACACTCAGACCCGGAAGAGCTACTTGTAGGCTATAAACATACTTGTTCCGTGCGAGAATTGAACCCGCGATAGCGCCGCCTGCCCATTCACATTTCGGCCGAATGAAGTCCACTGCTGGCCACAGGCCTCCCCCAAATATCACCACAATGACCGATATGGGTGTGTTGTGGGCACATTGGGGGGCTTTGCCATAATCGCCACGCTTGGCAGGCGGGTTGGCGATCGCAGTTGAGTTGTTAATATACTCGAAGGACGCTGCTGCCCATCCCCCGGCTAATCCCTTAGTCGACTTTTACGACACCCACGGGAGGAGATGGGGTGGTGGTATTCTGTGCCGGCACCACACGGCACGCCTGCCCATTGGTTTGGGTAGACTCGGCGATCACAATATTTCCACTGTAAGTGTACATACAGTTCCTGGCCTCTGTTGACAGTACAGAGAAATTTACCAGAAAGATTTTAGCACCTTCACCGTTTTATTTCACAGTAACGTTCTTGACTAATGCTATGAACGCCTGAATTACGCCTTGTCATGCAGTGGGACGAGCCGCTCAGTATTCTGGTATGGAATCAATTACTTATGTCCACCAATACTGCTATAACCATGCTCGTTTGCTGGCTGTAGAAGAATTAATTCTTTTTATGACAATCTAGATAAGAACAGTGTAGGTTAAGACAATCTCCTATTGTGAGAGCGTCATGCTCCAGAAGACCGCAGGGAGCGATCGGGATCGGGCTGATCCCGCTCCGAAAAAGAGGAGAAGGCGCCAAGGTAACAAACGCCCCCCGGTAAGATGACGGCAGGCATGAGGTTACGTGCGCGCACGTGGTCACGTGCCGCCGTGTACGCAGCATAGCGTAAAGCGAGGCTTGGGTCCCCCCAGGTCCCAGGTCCTTTACAATCCTCCCCGAGAAGTGCCTGGGGGGGCAACCTTTTTACAATCGCCTTCCCTCCGCTAGAGGGGGTGACCGCTTTACAGTCATCCCTTCCAAAATGTGCCTAAAGGCGTAGCACCAATGGGCGGCTCTAGTGTGATCTTACGAGGACCTGGAGCCCCCCTTCGGTGCCGAAGATGACCGCTCCAGTGGTTTTAGCCGGTAGGAGTCCGGCATACCCCTTCAGCCTTCCCCGGAGTGAAGGAAGTTCCATGTAGAATTACCACTGGACATCAATAAAAAAAAAAAAGGCCTGAGGTTACGTGCCGCCTTGTGCGCAGCACAGCATACAGCGAGGCTCCTAGGCTCCTCGATGTACTTAGGGGACGGCCTGTTAACAGTCCCTCCGCTAGAAGGGATAACCTCTTAGAGAGGATGACAGCAGACAGCTACAAACGAGATGTGCCTACAGGCGTCGCACCAATGGGCGGTTCCAGAGCATGTTCTCAAGATCTCAAATCCCGCGACAAGATAACGGCAAAGGTGGTTGTAGCCGAATGACATTCGAACATGGCACGCCCTGAGGCGGAGAGAGTCCGTGAGGATTTCCAGCGATGTGAAAATAATCTATAGCGTAGTGCAAGTGCATATTAAAATTTAATCTATAGGATATTTGATGAGTGTCTTACATTATATTGGCCAAATAGAGTAACAAAAAACAGTAATAACAATATAAAACTAGAAAAAATCAAAATAAATATAGTTCCAAACACCGTCAGATTAGTTTGATTAATGAAAAAAGTTATATAAAATATTCATATTTAGGTATGACTGGGTACTCAAGTATGATTATTTTATGTAACAAAAAAAAAGAAGTAAATGATATATTCAGAAGGTTAACTGCATACAATGGTGGAAAATAGGCATGGCGTACGGTCCAATATTTAAACATTAAAACAGAATTTTATTATGATTATAATCAGTTATGGGGATGACAATGCGATAGCGAAATACCGGACTTTCGAAAATTGCGCAATAAACTATTCATATAAACAATAAGTGACCCGGACCTCTGGAACGAGTTCGGCGCTGAGATTGGCTTGCTCTATTCTCTTTAACCAATCGGAGTGCCGAACGCGGTATATGCGTTGTTTACTCTAACGTTTCGATTGTGGAAAGAAGCTCGTACTTAAAAACTATTGGTTGCTTAATTAAAATGTAAAAGAAACTCACATCCTCCTCCCTCCGTCCGTCCTCCCATCTCATCAGAGGGGGCAATGTTGATGTTTCCTCCTCGATCCGTCTTAAGGGTCGTGCGTAGAACACATTCATTCCACTACCTCAGGCTTATTTAGTCATAGAGCTTCCCCAAGTCCGCCGCTCATCCGCTATTACGGGAGCCTGGAAAAGAGGCCATTCGCCCTCGGCCTTAGCATAGTCTGCTGCTGATTGGCAGAGCGATCGTTGCGTTCCGCCCCCTCCGTAGTCTTCAGCCTAAAGGAGGTCACCCCACTCCAAGCGCGTTCCCTGCCGATCATCTTTAGGAGTATAATCGGCAGTATAAACAAAGTACTGTAAACGTCCACTGCTGAACATGGGCCTCTCAATGATCACAACAGTGGGCGGTCGTATTGCTATAGCACCACGCTTGTTGGACTGGTGATAACAGTATGTTATTATTAACACTCTGAAGATGCCGTTGCCCATCCTTTTGATATCAGTCGCCTTTTACGACACCCATGGGGGGAGAGGGGTAGTCTATTCTTTGCCGGAAACCACACGGATGTCGTAAAAGGCGACTAAGGGACATAATTAACTAGAGGGATGAATTACAGCGTCACTTCTGTGGAACAGTAGCCACACTGCGCTCACCAACCGGCCTGCCAAGCGTGGTTAGTACCCGTAGGTTCCCCTCAAAATGGCGACACAACTGTGGAAATCTATAGGGGAGGCCTTTGTTTAGCAGTAGACACCTTTTGGCTGGTATGGTGATGATGATGAAACATACGAAACAATATACACAACGGGGCGTATTCAAAACAGCAGACGTCCATTTTTATCTATCTAAAAATAACACCGACTTAACGCACTGTATAATATGGACCTTCTGTGTAAGTATACTCATATTGTGACACATCTGATTTATCATTAGTAATGCCATTTATTAGCTAGAATTTTTAACGTCTATTCTGTCTGAGATATATTTACTTTGAGTTATAGTTAAGTGAGATGATATTAGCGTTTGACTTTAATATTTGAGTATGCTCAGAGTAAAGTAGAGGACTATGTGACTTTTGAAAAAACTCTATTCGTTGTGTGGTAGCAAGGTACACTTAGGTAAATGCTACAAAAATCCGATACCTTTCTTCAGAAAAAGGTTAAGAATTCCTATTCGCATCTCCGAGATCTGATATGATTTTTCTGTTAGACAAGCAGTTTTGATCTGAAAGTACGACCAGTATGTATGTATTTTTATTTTATTCGCGAGGTATCCCCCCTGGGAAGGGCGGACTGGCGTGCTGGACTTTCCCCCGATAAAACCCCACGGTGTCCATACACACGGTTACGGGAGGCACTCGTGAATCTTTCACCTGCGACTCGGGGAGTGTCGGTCCCTGGGTCACAGCGGGTCAACTTATATCATCAGGACACAGAAGCCGACTGACCCACCCATTCTCTGGTTTAGACCCTTAATCGCTTTTTAAGGTCCCAGAGAAGACTCGATTTTCGCCAGATACCATACTCTGAAAGCCGGTCAATAATAACCAATTTTGATTCTGAACACAAAGTAAAAATATTTGCGTACCAGAATTTGTTTTCGTATGAAAAACCTTTTATAGACCCTAACATTTTATGTGATTTCATTGTAAATATAATTCACTATTTTTATATGAATTTGCAACCCTTGATTGTCGATTTCATATTTAACACGTATACATATGCGTATAGTCCACTTTTGCCTTAAACCCCAGGGCTAACATTCATTTTCGCATTCTTTAGTAAAATGCCACTACTACACCAATTATGTCCTCATTATAATTAGTTAATAGCTATTATTCACAACCCTATTTTTATGCCGAAAGCATGCGTGACGTAGTTAAAGAAATCAAAGGTAATGCTGGCTATACATGGGGCAAGTACACAACCCGCATTTAAGGGCGAGTCGAGCATAACAGAGTAATTTAAGTAGACAACCGAGCGTGCAGTCCCGCTGGGCTGATGTACACTTGCGCTAGTAACTCGCTCGGCAGTAGCTTAAAGCTAATGTATAGCGTTGTTACTGTCAAGCAGTTAAGCGTTGTATAGACCGGTCGCATATAATATTTTTTTATACTAAATGTACAAATCCGTGTGTCCGAATTAAGAATATAGCACCACTCCATCTCCTCCCGTGGATGTTGTAAAAGACGATTAAGGGACTCTAAACCAGAGGGAAGGGCAGCAGCGTCGACTGTATCAACCACTGCACTCAACGTGCCGTCAAATAAAATACCGGAACAAATTAAGACTCTTCCGGTAATTCAGTTTGCTGGACAAAACATATTATACTATACAGGAATTGTGTTAACGAGTTTAGTTTAAATATGAAATAACTAATTTAATTATATTATGGTCCAATTTGTAAAATTGGTAACTTTGACGCTGTTGCCCTTTCTACTGCTGATGATATAGGGTAGTGATATTCTAGCCAGTACTACACGGCGAATGATAAAGTGCTGCTATTTACATCTATACAAATAAATAAAATTAAACAGGTACTTTAATTTAATAATAAAAATAACAGCTTTTTACTAAATGCATATGAAAGTATATACGGTACATACAAATAAATAAAATTGAAGTGTCTGTTTGTAATATCAAAATAACAGCTTTTTACTAAATGCATATGAAAGTGTATACGGTACATATAACAAAAAATCTATTTTATCCTCTATGTTATTTATACACCAAATATACTCTGTTTATGTGAAATTAATTCATTTCATTTCGTTCAAAGGCAACTATGGAAATAGCAGGAGGATGGGCAGCAGCGCCCTTAAAAACGTTTACAACTCAACTGACGTGGTGATTATGGCAAAACCGCCCAATGAGTACACAACAAAAACCCATACCGATCCTTGTAGCGATCTTTGGGGAAAGTGTATCTAGCAGTCTGGAAGTCTATCAGCTGAAATAATGTGGTAACTGATTGGTAGATTATCGTTGATCTCCATAATGCTGAAAACGGAAATGGCTCAGTAGATCGTATAAGTTGACAGAAAAAGGTCTACACCCTACTTAGCACGAACAACTTGCGAGAAAGTCTTCGTATCTTGACGTTAATGTGAGTGAGTTTTGAATCGAAAATACAACTATCCTATAGCATTTTTGTTTAAATGTATACGGCAAACACAATTCGTATCTTATATAGGTTTAAATAAAGTCTTCAGTTTAAATAAAAAATATGTGCGAATCAAGTATTTTCCATTCAAAATTTACTCACATTAATGATACGAATACTTTCTTGCAAGGTGTTCATGCTAGGCCCTCAGAACGGTAATGATTTACGTTGGCAAGGAATATTTCCAAAACTAAGTCAAGAATGGGCAGCTATATGCAGATGCTGTTTCCCTGACTTGGCACCTTATATTTTATTTTTCTACATTCTAGGGACGAGACAAGCGTGTCATTATTTGTTGGTAACGGTCGCCTTCTATAAATACGCTCTTAATCGTTACTTTTTATTCATTAGATTATTATTCATTATAATGAAACACTTTTAAACGGATTACATCGCGTATATTATAGCTTTTTGTTTTTTACATTTCGAACACTGCAATTGCTTTGGTCGCAGGGTGACTAACGTGACAGGTGTCTTTACAGATTTCAAAAGTAAGTCTACAGAACAATTACAGCAGTGAAAGCCTAGTGTTTGAATGCTTGCTTTCCACACAGGAGCGTCCGACTCTCTCTCTCGACCTCTGACTTTTCGTATGTACGGATCAGAATTTGATTATCACTTGCGTTGACAGTGAAGGAAACATAGTGAGGAAACCTGCACACCAACTCTCACTGTACCAGTGTGGTGGACTAAGGCCTAACCCTTTTCATTGTAATATAAAACTTTTTAACAAAAAAAAAATACCGGTTTCAAAACCCGTTAACACGTTATAAAAATATTTAAACCACTAAAAAGGAAAAAAAATTACTTTATGAAGTAGGGCGGGGCCAGGTATAAAATATAACTGCTCGTTGGTCTGCATGAACCATGGTTGGGGCCCTGGCCCGCCCATCTTCATAGTTTTTTTTTCCTTTTCAGTGGTTTTAATATTTTTATATTTTGTCGGTATGTTTTTTTTGTTAAAAAGTTTTATTTGTTTCTTTTAGTATGAATATATGTAAGAACTTATTCAAATTTGGTTCAGTATTTAACACTAAAAATAAGAATGACTCAAACCGGTTCTCCGATCTGAGAGGAATCGAAACCATTAAGACAACCATTAAGCGCAGTCAAATTAACCTGTTTATTGAAGCTGGTTAGAAAACTACTCAATCAAATGTAATGAAAGTTATATGGGACAAACTCGAAAGCACCATCACCAGTTAAACAAAGAATTGCTCAAATCGGTCCCCAAATCTCGGTGTAATCAGTGTACATACATAAAAAAATACGCATCGAATTGAGAACCTCCTCCTTCTCGACGTCGGTAAAAAGGCCCTTCACCAGCAGTGGGACAGTATTGGGTTCATTACGTTGATAAAGCTACATGGTTCTCAACCCTAAAGTTGCTCGTATTCTTACAACGTGCTCATAAATACAATCTACAACAAAACGTAATTTCAGTTACCGCGACGCTTACATTCGCCCCGTTGCGCTAGCTAGATGGACGAACTCACCCTCCACTGGCCGGAACTCTTGTTTACTGTTAATATATGGAGGGTGAGTAATGAATGGTGATTGTTGTTGGTGCTAAATAGTAGTGTCACGTGCCAATTTGTCTCTGATAACGTTTGTGTTTTGTATGTTAATTCGTAATGTGGCAGTAAAAGATGGAATCTCTTATGTTATAGATATATATATATATATATATTTATATGTCTTTCGATAGATGATATTGAGCAACGTAATATTTGCAAAAAAAATAATACTAAAAAACTACTTCTTAAAAAAAACCTAAAAAAAGCAAATAAGTTTTTTTTGACCTAAAATGTTCTGGCATGAAATGGTTGATTATGCACAATGATAATTAATTTATATATTGCTATAGCAGTTATAAGCTGACCAGTCCCGATAGAGGGCACCCGTTAGCACAAAAGTGTTACTATGGTCTATTTTCTTGCGTAATTTATAAAACACATTATCAAGCATTTACGCCCGACTTCATTTTAGTGAACACACACACACATCACCCCGAACTAGTCAAATGCTGAAAATGGGGCTTCCAATGATCACTACAATGGGCGGTCACTCACTGTGACCACTCACGGTCGGACACTGGCCCATTTTCAAGATACTTATGTATTTCTTAAACCTCAAAAATGTTGTTCCTACGTTTTTGTGCAGAAACTAGTCCACAAGTATTATCTGTAAAAAACATACTTCAGATGCATCAAAGTCAAAGTCAAAGTTTTTATTTCATATAGGCCCTAATAGGCACTTAATAAAAGTCGAAAGTTAAGGTGCACGGTTCGGAAAAGTTGATCTTATGGAGAAGAAGCCGGCAAGAAACTCCATGACATCGTCTACATCTTACAAAAATCATAAAGCCAATCACGAATACCGCAATAAAACAACTGACCTACATTTTTTACTAGCGCCAGTAACTATCCCAATCAAACACAGCAATAAGGCGCAGTCCCCAAAGAAAGCAATTTTGTATAGCGGAGATAACTACAACCTTAATTGCTACGATTGTCTCACTAGTGTTGCCCGTTGCGGTCTGTTGCTCAATTTACTTGTATGTTGCGGCCACGTTGCGGCATATGCGTAATATGCTTTAATTTTATGCCGAGAACATGTTATTTAGCTTGAGTGTAAGTACGTTTTCGCGTTGAGAAATAAAACGATTGTTATTGTCGTGTGGTTATGGTAAAATGTTAGTGTTATATTATTAGCGTACAAGCTTTCAACCTCTATTTTACCTCTTTAGGGGTGGAATTTCTAAAAATTCTTCCTTAGTGGATACCTACGTTATAAAAGCTATCTACTGTAAAAATTTCAAGTTTATAGCCCCAGTGGTTTAGGCTGTGCCTTGGTATGTTAGTCGGTCGGTCAGTTTCTCCTTTTATATATATAGTTAACCATGTAGTGCCGGCTATGAATAGCATCAACTGATCTAATTCTGTGGGTGTTTTAAAAGGAGACTATGGGATTAGGCGGAGGATGGGCAGCATGTTCTTCGATATTATAAACTCAACTGCGATCGCCAACCCGCTTGCCAAACGTGACGATTATGTCAAAACCCTCCAATGAGTCCACACAACACACCCAGACCGCTCGTTCTGGTGATCATTGGGGAAGCCATTTGTCCTGCAGTGGACTTTTTTCGCCTGAAATGATACGTAGCGTATATTTAATCATTTTAATGTGAAGCCATAATGTGTAAATACATAATTACCAGAGAATTTTGTACGAAAATAAAAAATGAATTGGATGGATGGATTAGATGGCTTAAATTTTTTGTTCACATTGCTGTCAAACTAATCCTATCGTTGTATTTTGAGGCTGAGGCAGTCGGATGCGAGTAATGGCACTCATATCCGACTGAACGTTCTAATTTCATTCATTCTAGTAAAATTTGGCATAGATGCAGATCATGTCGTGGAATAGAACGGAAGATACCTTTTGTTACCGCGTGGTATCCGAATTAAGAATATAGCACCAGTCCATCTCCTCCTATGGATGTCGTAAAAGGTGACTAAGGAACTCTACACCAGAGGGCAGCAACATCCCTTCTGCGGAACAACTGCCATACTGCGCTCACCAACCCACCTGCCAAGAGCAGTGAGTACTGAAAAATTCTCCCCGAAATTATGACACAGTTAAGTAAATGTTTGGGGGAAGCCTTTCTTCAGTAAAGGACGTTCTTTTGCTGATATGATGATGATGGTTTTACCATTGCGTAATCAAGTTCCCTTGAGTATTTTAATTATTTTCTCACGGAAGTCACTGGTGATGTAAATTTAACCAAACGAAATGTATAACAACGAACTGAAATCAAAACTACTCTAAAATCATGAATATTATTGGAAATTTACTATCAATCAAACACAATTCCGCAGGTGAAAATCTGTTCTGTGAGCAGCTGAACGCACGAACGATAACCACACCCCCAGCGGTAGGTAGAGCGAAGAATCACCGTTGGGTGATAACTGGTAAGAGTCTACCACGCCCCTCCGCCTTGCTTAGCCTGGAGGAAGTCCATGAGAATTTCCTCACGTCAAGAAAGTTGAATATCTATTCTGAAATAAAGCTATTGATTTCTGTACTCGGTAAAAGAAATAAGCGTCTCCAGACGCCTCGAGCTGTTTTAATAAGCGGACACAGATTATCCGAGCGAGACAAATAGACCCATTCATCTTATTCCGCTATTAAAACAGGTACAAGTTATGAGTATATAGCGTGGATTTATTAAAGCACTTTCCCGTGCCTATTCTTTTATTGAAGTAATATTTTAAAAAGTAAAAGTGTAGCCGTTTGCGGTATAACAGAACTTGTCAAATTCAAATGTGGAACTTATGGTGGATGGTGGGAACTTTAGTTAGGTATGTGTGATTTTTATTTTAGATATATTTGTAGAATCATATCTAATTTACATGTATGGTAAGGAGAAACTTTCTGAGAACTCGTTGTAAGTATTGTATTGATGAACGCTTGTAATCACAAACTTCTACTATGGTTCCGAAGGGTATAAGTCCGGGATCTTGAGAATGAGCGTCCATTAGTGTTATAATAAGATAAACTTATTTGTTAAAATATAGTAAAATAGGTGTGGAACAGGCTTGAGTGACTATTAAGAGATCAGCCCCTCTAGCGGCGGGGAGGCGATGATAAGAGATGGTCTCCAGGTTCATTTTGGGGGGACTGTAAAGGATCTGCTTGCTGACTATAGTACCTACTTAACAAACAAAAATAAATGGATTGAAACAGGCAATGAAACAGATTATACGAAGCATATTGTCAACAAGCCTAAAAATAAACAAATATCATCCGTAAGGCACTATATCACATTGCAACACCAACATTTTCTTGCCAATCAGTTGCGAATTCCATTTTCAACATTATAGTGTACCTACTAATCAACGTTTTATATTCGAGTTAAAACAAAAAGGCTAAATAGATTGTTTATTATTCGTTATATTTGCAAAAATAAACACAGATGTACATTTTTTAATCTTATTATATTTTGTTGACCCAAAAAATATTTTGGCATTAACGGGTTAATTCATTTATTAACATATTTGCCTCTTTAAAAGTCAGCATGAAAATTTTATTATGGGCTGTTTGCTTGAGTAATTAATAAATTATAATATCAAGCATTTACTGCTGCCGAATTCATTTTAGTTAAACAAAAGAACTGTATATATTATTTTGTTTTAAATGGAATCAAAATTACGTTCTTTATTATATTTTGAATGTACGAAGTGTGCTGTGTAGGTACTAGTATCTAAAATAAACCATAAGACGCAAAAAAATAATTTTTTTTTTTTTAAACAGCAAATATATAATCAGCCCATACCGGTAAAAAAGCTATAATAACCCACATTAGAATTTATTTACAGTTTACAGATATAAATCACACATGCAGAACACCCAGACCCGAAATAAATATCCGTAGATCAAACAAATATTTGTTCCATGCAGAGATGGAACTCAGACCCTACTGTATGGAAGGCAACCGTTCAACCAATATACTATAACTGCAATTTTTTTAAATGTACCTTAAAACATAACCATAAATGCAACTACGCCCACTTCAACATGCATATTTATATAAGCTTAGATTGAAGAATAAATTGAGCCTTCAAATATTCAGCAACAGTATTGTAGCCAGGTGAAACCAAACAAAGGTACCTATTTACATAATGCGTAACTTACTATGATTACTTACCATTTCCCACACATACACACAGCCCGTAAACGTCCACTGCTGAACACGGGCCTCCCAATGATCCCTGCCACCAGCGGTCATAGATTTTGCCATAATCACCACGCTTGGCAGGCAGATTGGTGATCGCAGCACGTTGTTATTAGCACACGGGAGGATGCTGCTGCATGTTCTTTGATATCTACCTTTAGTTGTCTTTTACGACACCCATGGGTAGATCACCTATTCTTTACCGGGAACCCTGACATTAAACTCTCATACGACAGTCCGTGTGTTGTCCGGATTAAGAATATAGCACCACTCCATCTCTTCCCGTAGATGTCGTAGAAGGCGACTAAGGGACTATACCAGAGGGATGCGCGCAGCAGCGTCAATTCCGCAACCCGCCTGCCTAGCGTGGTAAGTACGGGCAAATTCCTCCAAAATGACGACACAATTGTAGAAATCTATGGAGAAGCTTCTGTTCAGCAGTGGACGTCCTTTGGCAGATATGATATGATGACAACTATAATAAACAATGCTCTGCAAATATCACAACGAATAATTAAATACAGGATACCACACAAAGATTTTTAAAAAAGAAATGCACTCCGGGAGTGCCGACAGAAGTGAAAACTTATTTTGGCGCGTTAGAAGATTTTATCTCATCTAAAAATATGCGTACCGCGTTAAAAGAAGTTTTCACTTCAAGCGTCTCGTAACGGTGTCACGAGTCCAGAGATATTATCTCATCTAAAAATATGCGTACCGCGCTAAAAGAAGTTTTCACTTCAAAAACGATAAACTGTCGCGTTATCGCCCGCCAAAATTGTCCAATTACTTTCAACAAAAACCGGCAACGCGATCGAACACAAATCGTTCCCTTTGAACGCTAAGCTGGTCGAAAATTAAAAAAAAGTTTTCGCTCACACAGCCCTGTTATGACAAATGTAGGTTAGGAGAACCAAACGGGTTCAAGCGGACGTCAAAAACACCCGGTAGCGGCGAACGAATAAAAAAAAGATTCGAAATGCTGGTTCCGCGCGGTACATTATTTTTTCTTTTGTTCATAACACAAAAATCATGCACTGGGCTCTGTTAAATGATAAATCGGCAACAAATTGGGCGTTTGTTTTCAATTACGTTTGGTAAAGAAGGTATAACGATTTCTATCAACGATTGGTATTATGAAAAATGCTATAATTTTGTTGCTGAATATGTAATCATTGGCCAATTTGTTTTTCTTATTGAGTTGAAGATTATCCCGCTTTTTCATAAACAGATAAAACTTGTTCTCACCCATTTTATAGATAAATTTTATATTTTTAACCTATTTTAGTTTAAAACTAGCTGGGACCCGCGGTTTCACCCGCGTTTAATTTAAATGAAATTTAGAGTATTTCGACATAGACACCTGACATAGAATATATATATATATATTGGATTTCAAAGGTTTTATTTTTTTGCGCGGAACCCTAATTATTTTTCTTAAATAAAAGTAGCCTAAGTTATTCCTTATAACATCAGCTATCTGTCAGTGAAAGTCCCGTCAAAATCGGTATAGCCGTTTCGGAGACTACCCGGAACAAACAGAAAGATAAAATTTAGATATATAAATTTTACTTTTTTTTATAAATTTTACTTTAATTTTTACTGAGGTCTCGAAAAATATAATTAGCTAAAATAAAATAAAAAATCTACAGATATCAATGTCCTAATTATCGACCTGCACTATACACTGGTGTACAGTAAACATACCATTAATAATAAATAAATAATTGCAAAACAAAACCATTATGACGCATTTTTCATCTTCCAACCCTAAAATAATATCGTATCCGTTAAAACAAAAATATATTGAAAACTGACAGACTGTTCGTAGCATACATCAACCGCAGCGAACGGGTTGCGTTTCAAATTATCCGAATAAATCATACCGTCCTTATGTTTTAAACTTATGGATAATAAATTCAAGTTTATTCAATAAATTCTTTTTAAATTCTGTCAGTTCTGTTTGTCTTGTAATACATAAAACATTATTTTGTTGAAATATATTGGTTTTTGGTTGTTTTGAACTCTCCAATTTATGCATTGATTTATAAGTGAAAACATGATACAGTAGATAAGTTTTATGTTTAATTGGAAGTATAGATGATCTAATTAACCAAGCTCGAACTTCGTTTAATCTCGGTTCTAACAGAATATTAGGGTTGTACTTCGTTGCGGCTTGTGCTGAGATATGGTCCATTTATGGTTTTGAACTGTACTAGTACATTTATAATTCTTCTGTCTGGTGTCCAGATTAAGAATATAACACCACTCCATCTCCTCCCGTGGATGTCGTAAAAGGCGTAAAGGCCTCTAAACCAGAGAGATGGGCAGTAGAGTCCTTTCTGCGGAACAGCGCTCACCAACCCACCTGCCAAGCATGGTAAGTGACAAATACTCCCAAAAATGTAACAATCTATGAGGATGTGTGTAATTTGTGCACGGATAATTGGGAAAAAGCCTGACCCATTTCTCGAGAATAACCATGTCACATCGTACAGGATCCCTGGATCTATCATCACTGACATGACTATTGTATAATAAAAATACGCGACCAGCCCTCTTGTCTCGATTGTCCTCTTAAAATAATGTTCACTATTTTGGTAGGAAGTCATACATGTGCCTCAAAAACCTTCAACAGTACGCTGCTGGCAAACTATGCATATTCCAATCGCATACCTATAAAAAAAACCAGAGTTGAAGCAACAACGATTTTTCCAACTGCACTGACAGATAACCGACCAAAATCTGGGATAAAACTTCTCCAAAAGACCCCACAAATCATCCAAAAGATTATTTTTCCAAGAATTCGTTCGGGACAAGCAGTTAACTCCAAAACTGCGAAGCGTGAAGATAAATCCTGATTGCTGAAAAAAAAGAAAGCGGCGAGCGACAATCCCGCAAAATTTTGTATGTGTGGTTATATCTCAGAAAGTTTGGCGGAATGCCAGTAACTAGTGTTGAGACGCATCGATGCAAGCTTGGCATGCCAGCCTCTCGGATAAGTATTTAGTGTAGTGCTGTTCCGGAATATGTTGTGAACGGTTAGCTTGTGAATATATTAAAGATTTTCTGTTATTGGAATGGGTTTTGAAGTAATGGAAATTGTTGTAGATAAAAAAGTGCAAGCATATAACTCAAGAGATATGTAGATATGTATTTATTCTCTCAGATGAGTTGTTAATGTACGAAGGACGCTGCTGCCCATCCTCCGGCTAGTCCCATAGTCGCCTTTTACGACACCCAAGGGATGACATGGGTTGGTGCTATTCGTAGCCGACACCACACAGCACAGCGTCACGTGTGACTTAAACAATTGTAATTTTTGTAAATCAGTTTTTTCCTTTTACTGGCTCCAGAATGTTACATTATGATCTATATTATATACGTAAAAAAAAGGACAAGCGCAAGAACTTTAATAAATTATGTAAAGAGTTCTCATTTGACCCATTTACTACTAAAAGCTTTACGGCACGGAATCGGCTAAGATTTGACTTTCTCCAGTAACTCAGAATATTATTCATTCTTCTTTCATTATTCATAATGTCATTTCTAACAGTCACAGATTATATTTGTGCGAGGTATTGATCGTAAATATCTCTAAAGTTTGTTCATTTATTTTATTTATTTATATTTGTCTATTCTTTATATTACACCATACCAAAGATACGTGTACAATTGGCGGTCTTATGGCACAAGGCGATCTATTCCAGACAACCTTTGGATGGACTTGAAAGAAAGGAGAGAGATATTGGGCTGTCAAGTGTACCGATGATCTCAACAGAGTTTCTCAACAGGTGGGCCTTAAAATGAACATGGGCAAGACAAAAGTCGTGTCAAATGCTCATGTCGTGCCCATCCCAATATCCGTTGGGAGCTCTGTTCTCGAAGTTGTTGAAGAGTATTTCTACGTGGGACAAACTGTCCAGTTAGGTAGGTCCAAGTTCGAGAAAGAGGTCAATCGTCGAATCCGACTCGGCTAGGCAGCGTTTGGGAAACTTCGCAACGTCTTTTCGTCAACAATACCGCAATGCCTCAAGAGGAGTCTTCAACCAGTGTGTGTTACCAGTGATGGTACCATATGGAACAGAGACGTGGTCACTCACAATGAGCCTCATAAGAAAGCTCAAGGTCACTCAGCGAGCTATGGAGAGAGCTATGCTTGGTATTTCACTACGAGATCGAATCAGAAATGAGGAGATCCGTAAAAGAACTAAAGTTGTTAACATAGCTGAAAAGATTAGTAAACTGAAGTGGCAATGGGCGGGGCACATTGATTGTAGAACTGATGGCCGTTAGGACAAAAAGGTTCTCGAATGGAGACCGCGCACCGGAAAACGCAACGTGGGACGACCTCCAACGAGGTGGACAGACGACCTGGTGAAGGTCGCTGGGAGTCATTGGATGAGAGCGGCCTGTGACCGCTCGTTGTGGAAATCTAAGGGGAGGCCTTGGTTCAGAAGTGGACGTCCTGTGGCTAATATGATGAAGTGTACACAATATTACTTAAACATAATAATAAAAAAACACATTACACACTTAAACGCACTACACACAATAAATATTTAATAAATAAAAATAGTTTATATTATATCAGGAAAAAGCTGTGATTGATTTTGTATCAGTCGCGAGCAATGGTTTTTGGACTAGGCAGGCAGGCACTTGGCAGATAGAGCAAGTTAGGCAAGTATATTATACAAAAACAAGCCTTCGCGGAGCACTGGGATCTCCCATTAACATATTATGTGAAACATTGAAATTTAGAAATATGATATGCAATTTATTTCATCATTATTTCAGCAAAAGTATATCCACTGCTGAACAAAAGCTTCCACCATAAATTTCGAAAATTGTGTCGTAATTTTGGGGAAAATTTGCCAGAACTCACCACGCTTGGCAGGCGTATTGGTGAGCGTAGAATAGCTGCTGTGCTACAGAAGGAACGCTGCTACCCATCCTCTAGTTTAGAGATCCTTAGTCGCCTTTTACGACATTCACGGGAGGAGGTGGAGTGGTGCTATATTCTTAATCCGGATACCACACACACAAGGAACTTGTTTTTAAGGTACCTATTAATAATTGGTATATACATAAGAAAATGGGCTGCCGATACAATATATGACAAGGCGAAGAACCCAGTTTGCACAACAGCGCCATTACTCTCATCTGCATCCAGTCAAATCATGCCACAGATAAAACAAGTTGACTTTGATACACTGATATACTACTACTCGTAATTTTTTCTCCAATTATTATTGTACAGGAGTAACCGAACATTTTGGAAAGGAGTTACACTTAGTTAGGCCTATAATAAAGTAAAAAAGCCATTTATCTCGGAAAAAATAGGTAATAAGATTTTGAAATTTTTGAACAGGCAATGTATCTTAAACACCGCGATCAAAACGCTACGGGATTATTGTACACACGGCTACACATCAAGCTATAGAAATCTAGTTTAAGCTGATCTCTCGTCGTAAGGAAAGCCTATACAATGCGAGATCAGCTTAAATTGGAAATGTATAGCTTGATGTGTAGCCGTGCGTACTATGATATGATATTATTATGCTACTGCGAGCGATGACCTCATACGTGAACTGTAGCGAAACAAGAACAATATAGTTTTTATTTACATTGCAGTTGAAAATAAACAGTATATTGTGCTTTTATTTGAAACAGTGTTAGGATAGATAAAAACAAATAGTTTATACTGGAATCAGTTAAAAAAACTGAAAAAAGTAGACGGAAAATTCTTAGACTGGGGATTCTAGAATCATCTACTGAATTAATGGTATCTGTTTTCGTTATGACGTTACTTACACCCTTTATACCGCTTGCGCAAGCGTAGCGTTTCCTCTTTAATGTGCCGGAAATACATCGTACTTCGTAGTTACTCCATAACAAGTTTGATTACTGGATTTGACAGCTTAAACATGCCGCCGTCAATACGTAATTACGGTTCAATTATATCAGATTAAACATTGTTGATGATAAATTTCGATGAGGGTTGACACTGAAAAACAGCGCGAAGTATTATGCTGAGTATTGACCGATTTGCCACATTTGAGAAGTGAAGCAGCAAATTGCTATATCTAATAATTATTTTCTATATTTTCTATTCTACATTTAATCATTCTTTTATGTACATTTTTACAATATGAAATGAAATAATCATTTATTCAAATAGACTAAATTATTAGTTCTTTTGAACGTCAACATTCGACAGCACCCATTAAGCCCACCCTTCACCGCTTCCTAGTGTTTAAGCTGGGGAGAAGAAACGGCGCAACAAACTCCCCAGCAACACGTTAGTCTGTCATATACAATATTTATACATACATGCACACAAAAAAAAATCAAAAATCACAACAGTACTAAAATGTACTTGTATGTCAAAAATGTATGTAAATTAATTTTAAATAAAACGTAAAAATACTAATATAAATCACACGTCAAAAAAAACTGTATAAATTCAATGTCAATAAAAAGTGTATAAAATAACAGATGTCAGTTTAAGTATAAAAAAATAACAATGCTGACTGTACCTAGCGAGCAGCTCAGTCCCAAGTTTTTTTATCCTCAAGACAATCAGAAACGTTATAATATCCTTTATTACAGAGTTTAGATTTAATAAAAGTTTTAAATTTCTTAAGGGATAAATTTCTGACTTCAGTGGGAAGTTTATTGTAAAAACGTATACATTGACCCATGAACGAGTTGCTTACTCTGTGGAGACGAGTACAATGTACAGCTAGATTGTGTTTATACCTGGTGTTTACACTGTGAACATCGGAAATTTTTACAAAATTTGAAATATTTTTGTGCACACACAATAAATTTTCATATCTATATATATGAAAATTCAAACATTCGACTAGCGAAAGATTTACTTTGTACTATTTGATAAAATAAAGGTTGATGTTACGTTTATTTATTTTGCTAAAACGCATCATTGCTGCCTGTAGATTTACCTCTTAAAATATTTTCCATTATTAAAGTAAGACCCTATATATTGCGAAGCTATATATATATATATATGAAAATATATATATGTTTAGCGTAGATACCTATTATTCTGAACAATGTAAATGTACCGATGCGCGTTTCATAATTTCGGCCGAATGAAGTCCACTGCTGGACACAGGCCTCCCTCAAAGATCACCACAACGACCGATATGGGTGTGTTGTGGGCTCATTGGGGGGTTTTGCCATAATCGCCACGCTTGGCAGACGGGTTGGCGATCGCAGTTGATTTGTTAATATAATCGAAGGAAGCTGCTGCCCATCCTCCGGCTAATCCCATAGTCGACTTTTACGACACCCACGGGAGGAAATGGGGTGGTGGTATTCTGAACCGGCACCACACGGCTGCGGTTGCGCGTTTGATGTAGCAATAAATCACATTTTGTTCTTTTTTAATAAGGCGATAGTTAAATTAGAAGTAGTATTTTGTTTTTCTGTAAATTTTTTATTATGATGATACGCTACGTATTCGTTTTCTTGTTAGGTACTTATAAAGAGAAAAACCTAATCGAATATCCTGAGCCCTATACATGGTAGTTCCGTAATTTGAGATTAGTTATGGTACCTGAAGTTTTGCTTTCTTAATCAATTAAAACACAGATTAATTTACAAGACTACAGAATTATTGGGCGCCAGTCTGCCATCTACAATAGCCGTTATTTAGATAACATCGGTTTCCTTAACCATTTACAATTATAGACAATAGTAAAATTGAAGTGTCAGACTGTAATTTAAAAAAAATACCAAAATTTGAGTGGACACTGCTATGTATACAAAGCTTAGTCATAAATTACCGTTCTACAAATGTTGTCTGTCTGTCTGATAGTTTGTCCCGAATAGGCTCCGACACGGCTCCACGGATTTCAATGAAAGGTTTTGGGATTAAAATGGGAGTTTTAACAAAAAAAAAAATCTCGTTCTCGATATCTAACCGGGTTCAGAAGAAATTATCACAAATATAGTTTACACCTAGTACAGGAAAAAGTTATTAGCAATTATCGGAAAATAGTTATTGTGATTTAAATATCGTTAGTGCGTTAAATTGAAACTAACGGCATAAGACTTGACGGCACGGTTGGTGCAGTGGCTGATACAGTCGGCTGCTGCGCTCCGGGTCGTGGGTTCGATTCCCGCACATAACAAATATTTGTATGATCTGCAGGTAGTTGTTCCCGGTCTGGGTGTATTGTATGTGGAATTTTTGTCTGTAAACCCACGACACAGGAGAAATCCAAGTGTGGGGTGACGTTTTAAAAAAAAAACGAATATATCAATTAGATGCTTGTAAACAATCACCAGCACCATCTGTTAATGCTACTAGATGGCGCTGTATTCAAATTATTCACTGTCAGGCAAAGGGAGCCGACGAGTCACCATGCTGGCCGAATGGCAATGACATAATTAAGTTGCATATTATGGCGAGTTACTGACATTCGTGATTAAGTTGTCATATTTGGATGGGTTATCAAGTAGGCATGCCTGCTTAATACGATTAATAGCGAGTGTCAAACGTTAGTGTGTTACGCATGAACAAAAAACCTAATTTAAATTTAAAGCCGTGTCGTCTAAGAACCCGGGCTTCGCCCCGGGGCGAAGGAATTTCATGTAGAATTTCCACAGGAGACGAATAAAAAAATAAAAGGTTACCTAAAACAGTGGCGTGCATTGCATTATACGTAATTGTAATTGGGCAGTGTCGGTTGTCTTTTGCTATTGCTACATTTATAAAATAAATCATTAAATCATCATTGGTATGTACTTGACAAATAATGTATGCATTCAACATGAAACTTTATTATACTTTGCCTCGGCGTAAGCTGACGCGTGACTGCCTACCAAATTCACACACACTGATCCATCTACATTTATTCATATATTATACACATACGTTTCATCATCATAATTTCAGCCGAAAAACGTCCACTCTGGATAGAAGAAGCCTCCCCCAAAGATTGCCACAACGACCGGTATGGGTTTGTGTTGTGTGCTCATTAAGGGGTTTTGCCATAATCGCCACGCTTGACAAACGGGTTAGCGATCGCAGTTAGGTTATAAATGTACTCGAAAGACACTGCTGCCGTCCTCCGGCTAATCCCATAGTCGCATTTTACGATACCCACGGGATGCGATGGGGTGGTGGTATTCTTAGCCGGCGGACTTTTATTTGCAGCTTACCTTTCGGTAGCTGTTTGTAGCTATTCCTCACTCAAGCCCATTAGCGATGCTGTTTTTTACTATACTACGAGTATAATTTTAAATTCCAAAACGAAAACAAAACAGCTATAGCAGTCCACTGCCAGTTATTTATACTTTCTGGACTACCCACTTTTAAAAAGGGAACACCACGAGTACAAAGCAATTGTTCAAAATCTGTACGGCCAGCATAAAAAATGGAAGCCCTATTTTATAAAAAACTAACACAATAACTTATCCGTAGAGGCGTGGACGATAGTGTCACGTAGAGTACAGTCGGCAAAATAGGCCGCTCTCGGCTAACTGGGTTACGAGCCTGACTGTACCTGTGTGAGACGTCGTTTGATAGCGCGCTTTGTGGCTGGCGTTAGGGTTCTGTAGCGGACTTGTAAAGGGATACATTAACTGGATTATTTAATCAACGGAAGAGGAAGATAGGATGTATTGTGACACAAAACGTCCTATCGTGCCATCATCATAACAGCCGAAAAACGTCCACTGCTGAACAAACCGACCGTTTTACCGCCCTCGCCGCCGAGGATGCCCGTCTCACCGACGTCGCGGAGGCCTATCGCCGCGTCACTTTCCCGTTCAAGTTAGCACTTCTCCCTCCAGTCTTTTGCTCGCGCCGGCCCGTGCCGAGCCTATAGTTTTAAATGTCCCCTAGTACATTATAAATAATACCGATGCAGCTGTCCCCAAAACAATAGCTCGTTATCCCCAGTAATGCCCTAAGCCGAGGTCCATGTCCCGCAGGGGGCGCCCTTAGCGAAAGTTGCGTAGTTTTTTACATTAATTTTAAGCCTAGCTGGAGGGCTCTTTTGGCTTCGCCAGAAACGACCGGTTAAATACCTTGTGTCGTCATTTTGGGGGGAATTTGCACGTACTCACCACACTTTTCACGCTAGCTGGTGAGAGCAGAATAGCTGTTGTTCTACAGAAGGGACGCTGCTGCCCATCCCTGTGATATAAAGTTCCCTTAGTCGCCTTTGACGACATCCATGGGAGGTTGAAGTGGTGCTATGTTCTTAATCCGAACACCATACGAATCTACAGCTAATGCGAACTATGGGATTTCAGTTCACCTTGTTTCCTATACACTGTTTGTTCAGTGTGGTTCCCCGCTAAGAATAAAGTACCTCAATCCACCGATAGGTGTCGTAAACGACTAAGGACCGATATCAAGAGGATGGGCAGCAGCATACTCCTGCGTGCATACACCAAAACATACTGTGATCATCAATCCGCCTATCAGGCATTGTGATCTTCGAGATGTGCCTATGGGCGTGGCAGCAGTGGGCGGCTCTAGTGTAATCATATCAGGACCTGGAGCCCCCCTTAGGTATCGAAGATGACCGCCCCAGTGGTTTTAGCCGGTAGGAGTCCGGCATACCCCTTCGTCCTTCCCCGGGGGAATTCATGAATAATTTCCACTGGGCCGGGATGAACATCCCTTTTGACTACTTATTAGGAGCCCCATGTTCAGCAATGGACGTTTACGGGCTTATGTGTGGTTTCAGGGCTAAGTGATTGGCTTTCTGCGCTGCGAGTCACGGGTTTGATTCCCTAACAGAACAAGTATTTGTTGGCTTTCAAGTAGTGGTTTCGGGTCTGAGTGTTTGCGCATATGAGATTTATATATGTAAACTGTACCGACGACACAGAAGAAATTCCAATGGAGGTCCGTCATCGTTTCAAACAAATTGAAGTCAGTCAATATTCCGGAGACGAGTAATTTATTTTTGCGTTTAAGTACTTTTAGCATCTCTGGTATTATTTACTGTAATTGTTCTCTATAAATAGATTTAATGCGAGACCCAGTCGGGCGTAATACCCATCGCGTGACTTCTCAGTTCAAGGGCTGATAACTCACCATAAACGCCTTAACATAAGTTCTTATTGCCAACCAAGTTGTAAAATGACAGCTGACCAGTTTCCTTAGCAAAAAAAGGCGAAAGGGTGCAAATGGGCGGCTCTAGTGTTATCTTACGAAAAGCTGGAGCCCCCCTTCAGTGCCGAAGAGGACCGCTTCAGTGTTTTAAGCTGGTAGGAGTCCGCCATACCCCTCCGTCCTTCCCCGCGGCGGAGGAAGTTAATGAAGAATTTCTTCTGGCGACCAATAAAAAAAGGAGTCCAGCGTATCCCTTCGCATGAATATCCACTAGGTACCACTGCAGTGCCATGCTTCGCCGCTAAACTTTAAACATTCCTGTGTTCCGGTAAAAGGTACTGTAGATAGTGAAATTACTGGGCATAAGAGACTAAATAACTGCCACGCAGGACTAGTCCTGGGTAGCATTACATTTGTCATGGGCAGGACGTGACGATTACCACTAGGTTCATCATCATCATCATATCAGCCACAGGACACGTCCACAGCTGAACAAAGGCCTCCCCCTTAGATTTCCACAACGAGCGGTCACATGCCGCTCTCATCCAACGACTCCCAGCGACCCTCACCAGGTCGTCCGTCCACCTCGTTGGAGGTCGTCCCACGCTGCGTTGTCCGGTGCGCGGTCTCCATTTGAGAACCTTTTTACCCCAACGGCCATCACTTCTACGAGCAATGTGCCCCGCCCGTTGCCACTTCAGTTTACTAATCGTTACAGCTATGTCGACATTTTTTGTTCTTCTACGGATGTCCTCATTGCTGATTCGATCTCGTAGAGAAATACCAAGCATAGCTCTTTCCATAGCTCGCTGAATGACCTTGATCATATGAGGCCCTTTGTGAGAGACCATGTCTCTGTGCTATCGCGCTGCCCATATGTATGTATGTATATGTATGTACTTTAGCATAGACACTGACATAGAGTATGTACTCTATGTCAGTGTCTATGCCAAAGTACTCTAAATGTTTTACAAATAATCCAACTTCTTTTAAATTGACGGCGGGTCCAAGCTAGTTTAAAATAAGTATTTCTGACAAATATGCTTACCAATAAAACAAAAAAAATATTTGTATCGGTTTATAAAAGTAACTATGTCTAAGTTCTCTTTTTTACGAAGTACCACTTATCTGATCAGCTTTTTCATTTTTCAATCTGAAATCCCTAAGATAGCATGGTTCAAAATTACTACCGTCAGATTAGGGTAAATATACCAAAAGTCCCTGGTACTTTACTATTAATTCAGAACCGTAAATGAAATATGGTACTCAAAGAAAGTAAAATATTGAGATAAAATTATTGCTAGCGGATTATTCAACTGCGCACCAAGCGACCGGGCGGCAGCTCACCTAGTTAAATTAAAGATTGAATTTGGCATCTTCTGGGTGCACTATTTCCATCGAAGACCTCAGCTCAAGTCGTTTTCCATCAGCCGAGGCCGAGGTACCCCATTCATTAAAAATAAATATAAATCAATTACAGTACCGCAATAGTTTATCGCAATAGTTCGTGTAGAATTTGTGTCTGTAAACGCACCCACGTCACAGGAGAAACCGAGTGTGGCAACGTTTAAAAGAAACTGACGGTTGAGCGGCCGAGATGCTCGGTCGCGCATATTTCTATCCTTATTAATAAAAATTAATTACAGTTTACAAAAAACTAAAAATACACGCTTTTGTGAATAACCGAACTAAAAAATAATTTTCAATAAGTTTAAAATAACAATAGAACGATTAACAAAAAAATATATTTTATTGTAAAAAAGCGTGGGGTGCTTGATGTCAATTGCTGTATATATTTGTAAAAGTAGCGTCATCATGAAAATATCTGATCAGTCGAGTGCACACACATACATAATGATATATTATCTTTAATATATATAAACTTATTGTTATAGTTATATTCAAATTTACTGTGGGAGACTGGTGCCTAAACTAGGCTGAAGCCTGTATTTCACCAGGCCTTCCACCTCAAAAGTCCAATTTTGCTCTTTCATAAACTGTGCCAAGCGATTTTTTTTCATATTCTTGTTCTTCGTGTATCTGATTCTATCAAGTGGTTTCTTCTTGTTAAAGTTCTCTTGATGAATATTCTCCAATACGTTGATATCACTATATAAGACCCCGATACTGGTTGATTTTGTCCTTTATAACCCAGTTATCATCTTGCATCCCATGAATGCGCACTTTCACTGCAGACAACATCTTCATATAACAATAGCCTCGCTGTTCTAGTAAAAAGTGTATATTACGGCTTTGATACACCCAATATTGACGATTTATCAAATTTTATTTTGAAATGTTTCATATCTTTGTTTTACTTTGACACTTGACGTTCTTAGAAAATGAAAAAAAAGAAGTTTATATACAAATAACATAGATATATAAAAACATAAACGTTTATATATACATATATACAAATCAATCTGTAATGAATTCAACAAAATATAGAACAACAGTTAATTCAGGTGTAATATATAGTAAACTCTAAACAATAAAACAATCTAGATATTGCCATAAAAAACTAACAACGATTTTATTGTACAATTTCCTTACCTATATCGGGTCCAATCATAGAGACGTCAAAACGTCATAATAACGCGTCAAATTGACGCCAAATTGGGCAAGCGTTTCGCGTCGACGTCTATTGACGGATTTTCAAAGAAGCCGGGGAAATAGGGCGATATCCTTAAGTATGTCTTTATGATGGTTATACGAGCTTTGAAGCGTTGAGCTGTTTAGTTTAGGTGGTCTTACATGTACAAGTTTCAAGTCTTTGGGTTTTATTATGCAACCTGGTTATTTTCTAACAGGTGGGCCTTAAAATGAACATGGACCAGACGAAAGTCATGTCAAATGACCATGTCGTGCCCATCCCAATATACGTTGGGAGCTTTGTTTTCGAAGTTGTTGACGAGTATGTCTACCTGGGACAAACTGTCCAGTTAGGTAGGTCCAACTTGTGAAAGAGGTCAATCGTCGAATCCGACTCGGCTGGGCAGCGTTTGGGAAACTTCGCAAGGTCTTTTCGTCAACAATACCGCAATGCCTCAAGACGAAAGTCTTTAACCAGTGTGTGTTACCAGTGATGACATACATACATATATATGTTGGATTTTATGGGCTTTAATTGCCCGGAACCCTAGTTATTTTTCTAAAATAAACAAAAATTATAACATCAGCTATCTGCCGGTCAAAGTCCCGTAGAAATCGGCCCAGCCATTTCGGAGATTAGCGGGAACAAACAGACAACAGACAGACCGACAAATAATTCAAAATAGTTTTTTTGTTGTAGGTACCGTACCTATATATTTTTATATACATTAAGTTAAAAGCTGTTATTTTGACATTACAAACAGACACTTCAATTTTATTACAAACAAACAGACATTTGATTTTCATTTATTTGTATAGATGTCTAGATAGAAGATAGTAATCTTTTACACAACTTTTATCCATATAATTGTATTGCGTTAGTATAAACGCTTGTACGGAATCGTTCGTGTTAGTGTTAGATCAAAGATCGTGATAACGCGCGACGCACGGCCGGCGCAGCGGCTAAGCGATTGAAAGAAAGAAAGAAAAAAAATAGTTTTATTTTGGACTCCTACACAATGTCAGTGAGAACGTAATATTAATATGATAAAAGTATTGACTTAGTAGTGCTGTACGAGGCCAAAAAAGGTCCCTATCTCAGTATATGGTGCAGCAGTTTACCTACGTCACGGCTGTCTGCAACGTGTTGCGGGTTCGATCCCCGTACGGAAGAAATATTTATATGATACAGATAGTTGTTTCGGTTCTGGCTGTTTATGCATGTGGGATGTTTGTAAACTGTACACATGACACAGGAGAAATCTTAGTGTAGCCAACATTAAAAATACACAGGAAAAACAGATTTGAAAATGCTAGGATACCTTTCCCAATTTTATTTTTTTATTGGTGTCCAGTGGAGATTCTTCATAAACTTCCTTCGCCCCAGGGAAGGGCGAAAGGGTATGCCGGACTCCTACCGGCTAAAACCACTGGAGCGGTTATCTTCGGCACCTAAGGGAGGATCCAGGTCCTCGCATGATCACACTAGAGCCACCCACCAGTGCCACGCCTATAGGCACATCTCTGAGAGGGTGACTGTAAAGCGGTCACCCTCCCGGGGGATTGTAATGGATCCCCCAAAGCGTCCCACGGCAGCGCGTGACCACATGCGTGCTACCGTCTTCTCGTGAGTCGCTCGGTGTGGGCATATCCCCAATCTACGCACCCGTGAACCCAGAGGTCCCCCATCTTACAGCAATGGCAGGGGGTTTCAGGCGTATGGGAGTTAGGCGCCAGGGCGGTTGTTACCCCGGCGCAGTCTCCTCCTTCTTCGAGCGGGATCGGCCCTCTCCCGATCCCGCTCTGCGGTCTCCTTCTGGAGCATGATGCTCTCACATAAGGAGACCACTGCATTCCACTTTTCAACGGCATTGTTTTCATTGGCATACCTATCCCTAACCAGAAAGTACGTAAGCGGCTAGGCCTGAAAAAAAACGGTACGTGTAAAAACGAAATATTCATCAACCAACATATTAATATTAACTATCTATTATTCAATCGTCGCATTATCATAGTGTCTAAAAGCTTAACTTACGTCAGCAAAACAAATGCATACGCTTAATGATACATACAGTCAGCAAACTAGCAACAGATAGCTACATCAAAGATAATTTGTATGCTTTGAACCATGAAATTCGTAAAGGAAAAGATTAACTACGAAATTGTGTAGTGTAATAACATACACATGTAGGATATATATGTTACAGTATCATTGTTGTGTACCAACGAACCGTGAACAACTGGGATTACTAAGTTAATTACTTTTTGATAAAACCTGTGACGTTGTTTATTGCTATCTTAATGTTTCGTTCTGTGTCAGTATTTGCAAATTATTATTTTTGTTAATTAATATTTTTCTTCTGTCTCTTCTTTCTATTACATCATCGCATTCAATCACCAAAGCAGATGTTTTATTTTCGGCCAAGTATGGCAGTACCTCAAAAAATCGAGAAAAAGCCATACTTCCCCAGAAAAATACTTATAATTCGTTTAAATGAATACTTTAGTGGTACAAAAGTCATTTCTAATCAGTAATTTAATTGACTTTCAATATGGCGACTCAAGGATTTAGCTACTTTGTGGTTAAAAAATAATAAAAATGGACCATAGATGGATGTGAACTGTCATCTGTAAGTCCTGTGAGTCCAAATAAATGTAACGTGTTTTTATTAGGTTTTTTAAACCTATCAGCGCTCCAAAAAAACTGACCGATACAAGTAGATATCGATACTGTTTGAACGAGCAATGAGCAAGTATAGATACTTTCTTTCGGTAGAACTAATGATTAAAAGTATCGATACCTTGGCAGTATCATACATCCCTAAACGTCTCTTACCGTCATGTTGGATTTTTACGCCGTGTGTTGTTTCTAAGTGAAAATTCTAGTTTTGTACCAGATAAGAAAGTCATTATGTCAAAAATGAATAGCAGAAATAAGTTTTATGTTTATTGAGCATTTTTTTGTATAATATACAAGGACCTGGCCGGGTACTCCTTCATTCTGGAACAAATTTTCAGGTGGTGGTTCTCTTATTAAACTTCGGAGGTATCCTTTACAATACTCCCCGAGAAGTGCCTGGGGGCGGCCTTTTTACAGTCGCTTTCCCTCCACTAGAGGTGATGACCGCTTTACAGACAGTCCCTCTGAGACGTGCTTAAGGGCATCATGGGCGAATCTAGTGTGATCTTACGAGGACCTGGACGCCCCCTTGGGTGCCGAAGATGACCGCTCCAGTGGTTTTAGCCGGTAGGAGTCCCCATTTGCCCCTTATACCCCGCCTTATACTTCGCCCTTCCCCGGGGTGAAGAAAGTTCATGTAGAATTTAAACTGGTAACCAATAAAAAATGTATTTTGTTTGGCCCAAGAGAAGTCGTTCTGGGTCTGGGTATTTGTACATGGAAAATGCATATCTGTAAACAGATATTTGGCAATAAACATCTTCGTCGTCGTCTACATATCAGCCAAAGTATGTCCACTGCTGAACAAAGGCACTGCCCATAGATTTCTACAACTGTGTCATTTTAGGGGGAGTTTGCCAATACTCACCACACTTGGCAGGCGGGTTAATTAGCGCAGTGTGATTGCTGTTCTACAAAAGGGACGCTGCTGCCCGTCCCAATAGTTTACAGTCGTTTACTCGCTTTTTACGACATCCACGGGATAACATAGAGTGGTGCTATACTAATTCTTGATTCCAGATCAAGAATTAGTATATATACTATACACACAACAAGTTCATCATTATCATATCAGCAAAGCACATTCATTGCTGCCCCCCCCCCCCCCCCTCCCATTAATTTCCACAAAGTTGTGTCGTCAATATGAAGGGTATTTGCCAGTACTCACCGCGCTAAATAGGCGGGAGAGCGCACAAAACCTTACTATCTCTAATTCCCAATTGTACCAAAACAAAAAGCTGTCCCACACGGTCCAATTCTCTGATAGAAACTACACGAGCACTAAAAACTCATCCTATGTATCCCACCTGACAGTAGGTTTTCTAAATAAAAAGGCCACGTTCACACGATCGGCGAAATTCATTTATATCGAGCCCGATACGGTATCGCAGGAGCCCCTAGGGAAATCGCCCTCTTTATTGTATCTCCAATCTATCTTCACAAACAATATTTTGTATGTCACATGTGCTCTAGGCTTTATTTTTAGGTATCCTTGTATAATTCTAAGGGCCTCAAGCTTTATGGGTATCATGAAAGGCAAATAAAATGTGATGGGGTAAAATAAAATCTATACTGTAATAATACTTAAAAATGGTATTGCAGACAGTAGCAGAAGGAGGAATAGCAGAAATGAATCATATAACAATACTGCTTTTTAGGGTTAGGGTTAAGTAACGTCTGTGGGAAAAAACGGCGGAACCCTTTTAGGATCACTCGTGTCTGTCTGCCAGTCCGTCTGTCACAGCCAATTTGCTCCGAATCTACTGGACCGATTAGGTTAAAATTTGGTACACACATGGATTTCTGCGACCCGAACACAGACGTGAAACGTCAGTTAATTATTTTGAATATGGGGTCACTTTTGGGGGGCAATATAAAAAATTAAAGAATTAAGTTTTACAAACTGTACAGTGTTACATATGAAATGGAAAGGCTTGTTGTAGGAGTCTCAAATATATTTAAGTTATAATTTTAAAATGTATAGCTTGAAAGTTATTTACGAATATAGACGAATATTGACCATTCCCACACTTATTTTATCTATTCCGAAACAAATGAGGCTAATATATGAAAGAAAAAATACGGAATATAGTTCTTCAATTAAAGATTACATGAAAACTAACAAGAAGTTTATGGTCTTAAAATAACATTGGAAATCTTTCAATATTATTTGAACTACCTTATATTTGCAATTGGAATATATGGGAGCACATGTTTTTCAACTACAACGTTAAGTTTGTTCTTGGGATTAATTCTTGGTACAAGACAGAATTCAAGAATAGACAATATATTCACCGATTTCGGAACTCTCTCCACGCGAGTTCAGCTCGCAGTTGCCCGGTATTTTTATTATTACAATGTTTAGAAAAAATTGGTTAAAGCAATTGGCTTATAAGGCAATTGAATACAAAGTCACAAAGTATTTCAATAGAGTAGATGTTTCGCAAATACTACCAGTTTGGAATCCTTTGTGTAAAACCAAATTTCATACCACACCATAAAACATCTAAGACATTAGGGATTAGTGCGTAGATCGATTTTTTTTACATCATTATTGTAAGGTAGATAAAATAGCTGTTAAAATCTGTGACGACGCCTGTCACCTTAGTTATCTTGCGACCCCGAACGTTGCAGTGATCGAAATGTTACGAAAAAAAACTATATTACCGCGATGTAAACCGTTTAAAAGTGTTTTGATAGATGATAATGAGTAATAATCGCGAAAACACGAGACATTACTACACAATGTAACGATTCAAAGCAACAGATATTTTATTTTGTCAGTAGGGGTTTCCAAAATTAAAATCCCACCTCTAATTCTAACCCTACACAACACCTTGTGTTTATTCTAATAAAGTCCTAATCTGTCGAAATTTCCGATTCGAGATTGTCCCAAAATAGATTTATTGAAGTTCCGAGAAACTTGTGTTTGTGTTGTTCAGCCCTATTCCACTAGAAAAAGAGTTTAAAATTTAAGTGCTTCGCCAGCTTGTATTTGTGTTCGAAAATGGGGCATGTGAAACCGCTCAGTGGAAAGCGCTTTTGCGCTAATTCAGCAAAAAGCAATAACAATTTAGCAGTGCTACTAACGCTGTTTTTCATCGCAAGTTCGTGGGCATAAATCAAAACCATACGTCCTTGTACACTTGCGTTTTTAAACGCTCGATCATTTTTGTTGTTTTGTTTTAGCGTTGGTTGATAAAGGATACGGAGTGAGTTTTTAAATTAAAGGTCTTAATTAGAGTACCAGTATGTTCAAGTTTGCTTTTTAATATTATAGAATATAGTCTATAGTCATTGAAGTTTGAAATCATCATCATCGTCATATCAGCCTAAAGGCGTCCACTGCTGAAGGCCTCCCCCACAGATTTCCACAACGAGCGGTTCCATGCTACCCGCATCCAATGGCATATAGGATAGAATATATAGAAGTTTTAAAATAAGTACAGTTTATTTGGCATATCAGAGATGGATCAAAAAGAAGTAGAAGTAGACAACGCAAACGCTGGGACGATGATAAAGTAAAGAGAGCCGATTTTGTTAAGCCTGAGAAGAGCATAGGAGCTTGGGAAACTGAAGAACCTGTCGAAGGCCTATGTGTCAGGGGACGCGCTGATAGATGAAAACAAGTACAAAAGTAGTGTTTACTTTATCTCATTTTGTAATAAGTGTAATTAGTTTATCAGTAATAAAGGCTTTTCTCTATTCTCGGGCTTATATCCCCTGTAAGCGGGAACTCGGTCTTTTGATAGGCTTACGCGGGGACGTGGGTCCAACACGCAGAGGACCTTTAGAGAATTTTAATCTTTAATGTAATGGGACACTAACCGGGGACTCTCCATGGCTACACTATAAAATGCAGTCTCGGATTGTCCCCGGAGGTGTAAAACTATTGTATAAGATGGAAACTGCAGTTATAAGGTCTATTGTAATGGGTGCTAAATGGATTTTATACTTCTAAAAACGGAAACAACGGCTTCTGCCTTTCAATCATTATTATTCTAGTTTGTTTATTTTATAATGTATACAAACAAAGCTACAGGCATATCCTGTAGCTTTCTGTGCTGTAGGGTAAAGGCTCTTCTAGTGCAGAGAAGGAACGAGCAATGCTCACCATGCTTGCTCATTGCGTTTTGGCGATTTCAGATACCACAAGATCATGACTTGAAAGTCACTGGTTAGTTTAACTAAGAAAGTACTTCTGACATTGAATACCTTGAAGAAACGCGTCCCGAAATAACATTGTGCTAAAAATTAGGTGCCCGCGACAACTTGACCTCTGCAATATTAAGATATTACTGGCCAACCTCCAAGTCCCAGGCACCACGATTACCTGCCGGGGGAGCGGTCCAATGCAGAAAAGCGTACAACTCACCCCCGGCTAGAGGTAAGAAGAAGGACACCGTGGGGTTTTAGCCGGTTTAATCCCGGCATGCCCCTCCGCCCTTCCCAAGGCGGAGGAAGTCCAAGAGGATTTCCCCACGTTAAAAAAAAAGGCACCATGATTATGCTTTTTATTTTGTTTATTAAAATAAAGAACTTTTCTACTGAAAAGCGGTCGGAACGCGCGTTTTAAACCGCACGTGTCAAACTTACTAATTCTTTTCAGATAATAAACGTACCATCGGTAGCACATATCGATACCTAACGACAGCAAAATACGGGCAAAAACATTTTAGTGTTGTAAATATATTTTGTCGATTTTATATTTTGTGGCTCACTGTGGCCGTTAAACACTCCTCACTTGAAAAGGTTTGTCGATAGTGGCACACCTCTATGGATACATGAAGTTTACTTTCAACGAGTGGGCTCTGAGAACCTATTATATGTATGTATGTAATGTCCGGATTAAGAATATAGCACCACTCCATCTCCTCCCGTGGATGTCGTAAAAGGAGACTGAGGGAATCTAAACCAGAGGTATGGGCAGCAGCATCCCTTCTGTGAGACGGTAGCCATACTGCGCTCACCAACCCACCTGCCATGCGTGGTGAGTATTGGCAAATACCCCCAAAATGATGACACAGTTGTGAAAATCTATGGGGGAGGCCTTTGTTCAGCAGTGAACGTATAAATGGCCGTTATGAATGAATGAATTAATGTAATCAGCCCATTACTGTCCCACTGCCGAGCACGGGCCTTATCTTACGATGAGGAAGGTTAGGCTTTAGTCCACCACGCTGGCCTAGTGCGGGTTGGTGGACTTACCACCATTGAGAACATTTTGGAAATTTCTCAGGTGTGTAGGCTATCACTGATATTGGTACGTATTATGTATATCCAAGCCAAGAGGCCAGGCGTTCAGCTAGTTCGGACTATAATAAGATAATAAGGCTTTTTGCGTGAACCGAAACGAAATTATGTATCGGGATCTGATCAAGTTTTTAAACCTATGTATTTTCATTAACTATTTATTGGGCATACCGTAAACGGTTTGTAACCGTCCTATGGCTAGTTAATGAAAATACATCATCATTATTTCAGCCGAAAAACGTCCACTGCTGGACAGAAGCCTCCCCCAAAGATTATGCTCATTGGGGGGTTTTGCTATAATCGCCACGCTTGGCAGACGGGTTGGCGATCGCAATTGTGTTATAACTGTACTCGAAGGACGCTGCTGCCCGTCCTTCGGCTAATTCCATAGTCGCCTTTTACGACACCCATACTCTACAGAAGCCATAATCTAAGAGAAGAAGTAATTTATTCTTGTACTGTATTTTTGTAGAATTGAACCGTACGACGTTGCCAACATATTTTTTAGAATTATTTTCATTTTTGATAAATGTTTTATGAATATGTAATGATTTATTAATCTAAATACCGTACGACGTTGCCTTATACTCGACATTGGCGAAATTGTGGGAGATACTCTACAGAAGCCACAATCTAAGAGAAGAAGAAGAAGTATTTTTGTAGAATTGGATGTATTATTGTTGTAAGGGTTTAAGCATTGTTTATAATTTTCAACACGATGTTATATTGCTATGAAACAAATAAATTGAATTGTAATTGAAATTCCCCAGCCCGGAGGAAGTCTATGACGATTTCCCCACGATTAATGTTTTCCTAATATTAACAAAAAAACGTGCATATGACATTCTGAATGTCATATCGGTACGTGTTAGGCTTTGAGCCCGCCACTTAGTGCTTAAAAGCAAGTCCGTTAATCTCCGGACCGCCACGAAAGCATTTTATTATACCTGAACTCTTAAATCCATCTCCAAGTTGAGTTAACCGTATCAAATAATTTATAAACATTTTCAAAAAACCTTTTACGTATTTGCTGATCACGAAAATCGATCATTGAAACCATTTGCCTCGGTCACGACACCTTGAGCATAAGAAGATTACATTCTAGAATACCTAACAAGACTGGTGAACCAACCAAATCATTGTTGAGAAGATTAATTTTACTTTTAACATTTTTTGTGCAATAAAGTCATTTTAATAATTCCAATTTTATGTCCATAGTTCGGGTACTCATGATTCGTATTTCCTGTGTGGTCCAGTGCAGCTAAGCGATAAAAACTATATTACAGCGTCTCGTTCTCCTCTAAATATTGTTAGAAGAGCATCAAGGAAAAGTAGAGTTGACAAAAAAACGATGTAATTAAGGTACACACAAATACGCCGTTATCAATGAAAATTTATACCACTGCCTTCTAATTACCATTGTTCGCGTGGTGTCTATATTTAGAAAATAGGACCACGCCACTTCCTCCCAAGGATGTTGCAAAAGGCGACTAAGGGTCTCTAAACCGGAGGGATGGGTAGCGGTGCATCTTCTGTGCAACAGTAGCCATACAGCGCTCACCAACCCGCCTGCCAAGCGTGGTGGGTACTAGAAAATGGCCCTCAAGATGACAACACAACAAAAAAAAATTTAAGCGATAGTTGTGGAAATCCTAGGGGTAGGCTTTTCAGCAGTGGGCGTCCTTCGGCTCGTATGTTGATGATTACTATTTTTTTAAATCACGTTTTATTTTCGCTGTAACTACATAATTTTTTCGCTAACTGTCCACTGAAGACTGGTACGTAGCTCAGATATGTCCGCCCATTGCAAAACACGGACTTACCAACCGTCACTACAATGAGCGGTTACAGGGGATATTGCCATAATCACCAGGCTGGGCAGGTGGATTGGTGATCGCCGTATATCGTTTACTGGCTGGGACCAGCGGTTTCACCCGCTTTTAATTTAAAAGAAATTTAGAGTACTTCGACATAGACACTTGACATGGATTATATATATATTGGATTTCAAGGGTTTTATGTTTTTTGCGCGGAACCCTAATTATTTTTCTAAAATAAAAATAGCCTAAGTTATTCCTTATAACAACAGCTATCTGCTAGCAAAAGTCCCGTCAAAATCGGTCCACTGTTGGACATAGGCCTCCCCAAAAATCGCCAACACGAACGGTCCGGGTGTCTTGTGTGCTAATAGGGGCGTTTTTGCCATAATCGCCACGCTCGACAGGCGGGTTGGCGATCGCAGTAGAGTTGTTGTTACGACACCCACGGGATGAGATGGGTTGGTGCTATTCGTAGCCACACGGCAATAGTTGTAACAACAAAGAATATATACCCTAGTTTCCAGCTCTCTTTACTCAGAAGAGAAATAACGTTCGAGGTGTTCGAACATACAATCTTTTTGCTGGCCACAGGCGCGCGTTTTTCCTGTACTTAGCTAGAATTTATAACATGGCGATAAATTCTCAGGAATTCCCGATTGAGTTATCTTGAGCATCTTCAGTTCGATTGGCTTTTCTTTTCAAGATACTATTGGATTTATGATATGAAATATGGTTTGTGTTGGCTGGAGAGTAGGATTACGTGATACGCGGATTCCCCTGCCGCCGCTATATGGTAGCGGGGAGCTTCGAGGTTCATGGGCGCGTAGATTGGACTCATTCCGAGTGAACACCGGGCATAAGGCGGCATCCTTGCACCAGCACTGCATACTGCGAGGCTTCAGGGGGATCCTGTGCACTCCCCCTAGATTAGCCTGGTGGCGGCCTCTTTACAGTCACTTCCCGTCCACTCCACTCCACCTCTCCGAGGTAAGCCTATAGGCGTGGCACCAATTTGTTTTCATTCGATGTCGAGATCTTGGAGCATGCCTTCGGGCCCGAAGGAGACCACCCAGGTCGTTTTCGCCGACAAGAGTCCGGTATACCATACGCCGCTGTCCCCAGCAAGGGCATCGGACGATGCCTAAAAGTTTGTCAAAGAAAATATTGAATATTGAGCCGATCGGAAGTAAAAATGAAGGTTGTCGGTTCTCTTTCAGAGAAATAAGCAAAATAGTACCTTACTGAAGAGGTTGCCGGGAACGAATAGACCGCCACTGTCCTCAGTGGATATCGTACAAGGTGACTAAGAGTTAATATAAAGACGATTGGCAGCAGCATCCTCCCGGGTACTTATAATAACATGCTGCGATCACTAACTGGTCTGCTAAGCGTGGTGATTATAGAAATATCACCTTTATTTTTATTTTTATTTGGGCCCAGTGGAATTTTTTCATAGAACTTCCTCCGCCCCGGGGAAGGACGAAATGGCATGGCATGGCATGGACTCTTACCGGCTAAAACCACTGGCGCGGTCATCTTTGGCACTTAAGGGGGGCTCCAGGTCGTCGTATGATCACACTAGAGCCGCCCACTGGTACCACACCCACGCGCACTTCTCGGACAGGGTGGCTGTAAAGCCGTTTGGAGGGGGGGGGGGGGGGACTCCAAAGGCTATCCCGAAGCTTCCCTGTGTGCTCTGATAACAATATAACCTACAACCGCTAATTGTAGTAATCATTGAGAAAGCTCTGTTCAGCAGTGGAAGTTTACGGGCTAAAGATGGTGGGGACTTCACCATCGGCAATCCAATAATATGGCGTTGAAGCTCGTCCAACATGAGCTATTGCGTGCGAAAACATATGGCAAATGATATTTTTTCTTATATATGGTATTAAAACAAACATAAAACATCACTATATCAGCCAAAAGACGCCCACTGCTTGCCACTGGTACAAGCCGTGTATAAGTATAGCCAATACCCACCACAGTTGGCAGGCGGGATGGTGAACGCAGTACGGCTATTGCTGCACAGGGGCCTTACGACGGTACGGTTGGTGCAGTGGCTGATACATTCGGCTGCTGCGCTCCAGGTCGCAGGTTCGATTCACGCACGGAACAAACATTTGTATGGTCTGCAGGTAGTTGTTCTGGGTCGGGGTGTTTGTGGCATACAAGATTTATGTCTGTAAATTGTACCCACGGCACAAAAAATCCTAGAGTGGGACAATGTTTAAAAAAAGGATAAAAATCTTTAGCGAAATTGACTTATTTTTCTATTTATTTATGTACACACAGAAATAATTAAAATAAACTTACGAGGGAAAGAAGAGTTACAAAAGCAATGTGTAATCCAAAAATTGTATTCCTAACAATGTCCATATATCTTCAAGAGGCTCTGACGTATTTACAAGTTTTTCAGGCGACCCGAAATTCGAGAACCTAAACATAAAGCTTTTAAATGAGATTCTCATATTTTCCCAATTTCTGAAACCAACCAAGTAGGCCAAAACCTAGTTTATAAATTCAACCCAAATCCTTTTTTTATCTCGAAAATATTTTAAGTCCGAAAAGTACTTTTAATGAAATACAGACATCATTAACCCTGCCACTGCTGAGGATCATTTATAACTTCATAAAAACGCAAAAAAAAAAATATAAATTAACATTCAACTAAGCTACCAGTTTATTAACCCGTTACAGCAGAGGTAACAGGGCGAAACTGAAATCTGAATTTCACGGGACGCCGACCGGCAAATGGGAGCTTTTTTGCCGCCAAAATTAAAGACTAAAAATGTGTCAGATTAGTAATTACGTTGTACTGAAAATAGAGAGGCACGGCTGTGTTATCCGACACTTCGATCCCTATTCACAATCTGATTTATCGACGGCACGGTTGATGCAGTAGCTGATACAGTCGACTGCTGCGCTCCGGGTCGTGGGTTCGATTCCCGCACGGAACAAATATTGGTATGATCTACAGGTAGTTGTTCCGTGTCTGGGTGTATTGTATGTGGAATTCATGTCTGTAAACGCACCCACGACACAGGAGAAATACTAGTGTGGGCAACGTTTTATTTAAAAAAAAAATCAAGCGTTAACAGAATTGCAAGCGAAAAAATGATTTTCAGGGGTGTTAACTTATGTTTATGGAACGGAGTTCGAGAACGTGCGATTCTGATTTGTTTGCGGGCTGAGGGGCTAGACTGAAAACAGTGTAACAATGAAAAACGACACAATAACCGACATCTTTTTGCAGTGATTTTTGAGGCACTTATCGATCACCTATGAGGTTTTTCAATCGAATCAGCTTGCCGTCAATTTAGAGAATATGCAAAAATATTTATAAATTTAACGTTTATGTTCAGTAGAATATGAACATAAATATTTGATTTGTCAGTGTTGGGCTGGCAATATTTTTATCTATGTTTATATATTTAAAGTGTGGTAACATTATTTTTTTCTCTTTCACTTTTGTCATTTGAGCTAACTGCGTGCTCTTCCAGTTTTATTTTAATATTACAGTAAAATCTATATTTTGCTAACTAATTGTGTTTTATTACAAACATAAAAGTGGTCCTTCGAGTATTTCGGAAGTGTTACTGGTCTGCGGAGTATTTTCGTGTTTTTTCAGCGTGTGAGTGTCGGTTGGACTGTGTCCTATCGCACCCCCGGCGCGGCGGAACCTCACCCGGTACAAAGTTCTGGGTGACTACAGCAATTATTCAAGATTCGTTCCTGTTTCCACGCCATTTATCGTGGAAAAGTTGTAAAATTTGTGCAATTTTGGATCTGGATATTGTGGTAACCATAACTGCCCGCAAAATTGGTATGTGATTTTATTATTCGTCGTTACGACGTTGGCATTACTGATCAACCATATTGCCTCAATCTTGAGAGGTTGGCACTACGTATTCGGTCATATTCCCAGCTGTCAACGAGTTTCATCGCTGTCAAATTGATGACTTGTCAATCGACTTTGACACTTCGCTTTTGTAAATAAACATTACACAGATTCTAATTGCCGATATTTAGTGCGTTGGTGTATAAAAAAAGTGCTAAAAGTGTTAGTGCGGAGTGTTACGTACGGCTTATTTATAATTTACGATGTCAGATCTCAAGAAACTAAAGTTATCGCGTGCGTCATGCAAAGCAACCTTAACGAGAATCCAAAACTTTGTGGAGGATCCGTTAACCCTAGCTACAGCTACAGTAGACGTCTTAGAAGCAAGAAAAGATAAGCTTATTACCTTATTAAAACAGTTCGAATCTGTTCAGTTGGACATTTTAAACTTTGATGAAGCGGATTCCGAGGATGTTGGCCTCTTTGAGGAACGGTATTTTTCGGTTCTTGCCAAAATAAACGAAACTATTCGAACGCTTACAAACCCGGAGTCATCTCTGTCCAACTGTGCTTCAACCTCCAAGTTACCAAATGTTGATATCCCATCATATGATGGTAGAGATTTTACAAAATTTAAACCATTTTATGAACTTTTTATTGCTGTTATTGATAACAACCGTACATTGACGGAAGTCCAAAAGTTATTTTATTTACGTAAATACCTTCTAGATGAGGCATTGTCTGTCATAGTCAACCTACCACTAGTTAACACATCATATAAGAAAGCATTAGAATTATTAAAAAGCCGTTATGACAATAAGACACGCTTGATTTGCAATCATATTAATTTAATTTTGGACATTCCCTCAATGCAAAAAGGTACGGCAGTCTCTATAAGAACCTTTGTATCTCAGGTTAAACAGCAGTTATATGCATTAAAAAGTCTTGATGAACCAGTTGATAACTGGGATCGCCTATTACTATGTGTACTATCTAGAAAACTTGATTTATATACTCAACGAGATCCTGTTGTTTTGCCAACAATGGTAGAATTTTTAGCCTTTTTAGACAAGCGTGCTATGGCGCTGGAGGATACTATACCCTCAAAAGTGCATTTTGTTGAAAATAAAATAAGGCCTGCAGTGCGGGTCACAAACCTTTCTGCACATTCTAATATGATGTGTGCATATTGTGATAAAAAGGATCATGCAATTTTTAGCTGTCCAAAGTTTAAAATGGTCCCTATAGAGACGCGTATAGCCTTTGTTAAGGATCATAAATTGTGTTCTATTTGTTTGAGAGTTCATGCTGACAATGTCTGTAAGTACAAATTTAAATGTAAAATTTGCAAGGAACCTCATAATACACTTTTACATACTATTCAGGTAGAAAATTCAGTCTCCTTGTGTTCAAACAATAACATTTCAAATTGTAATGTTTTGCTACCTACTGTCAAGGTCAAAGTTACTGACAAATATGGTCGTAAGTTTTTTGCTCGGGCCCTGCTGGACAGTGGAAGCCAGGCTTCCTTTGTGACTAGTTCTTTTGTACAAAAATTTGCAATTATCTCCCAATCCCAATCTACAAATATTATTGGTATAGGCAATAAGGCCACAAAATTAAATCAGATTGTTAAGTTGCCTATTAATTCATGTTTACACAAAAATATTCAATTCAATGTCAATTGCTATGTAATTGATACAATCACAACACCACAGCCGCAACAATTTTTTAACATTTCCAATTTAAACATTCCAGAAAACATTAAATTATCAGATAGTGAGTTTAATATCCCTACAGAAATTTCAATATTGTTAGGGGCTGATATTTATTTTAATTCCTTGTTAAGTGACTGTTTTAAAATTTTAGATGGTCCTGTATTACAAAATACTGTATTTGGCTATGTGGTGGCTGGATCAGCCTGCTTAAACAGTGAAAATTTGTGCACAGATTTAGTTTCTAACTTTGTGATTTGTGATGAAAGAAAATTGGAAGATGTAATAGAAAATTTTTGGTTGGTTGAGAAGATATCTGAATCACCTGTAACTAAAATTACAGATGAGTTTCAAAAAACAGAGACTACATTTAATGAGTCTCTTCAAATGGTGAACAATACGTTTTATGTAGATATGCCATTGATTTGTCCTAAAAATAATTTACAGCTTGGAGACTCATTCTCAGTTGCTCTACAAAGATTTTTATCATTGGAGCGTAAATATAAACACAATCCAATGTTATTGAATGAGTACAAGAAGTTTATAGAACAGTATGTAGCATTGGGGCATGCCAAAGAAATTGATATCAGTTCCTATGATGTTTATGATGGTTCTGTTTACTTTTTAGCACACCATGCCATCTTTAATCAGGAGACCAAGACCACAAAGTTGCGAGTGGTTTTTGATGGAAGTATGAAGTCCAAAAATAAAACTTCATTGAATGATGTCATGCTGAATGGGCCTGTGGTACAGGGTGAGCTTTTTGACATCCTCCTTTTATTTCGAACATACTTGTTCATTCTAATTTGTGATGTAGAGAAAATGTTTCGTTGTGTTTACATTAATAAACATCATACAAGCCTGCAGAACATACTTTGGAGGGATGATCCCAGCAAACCAATAACTTGCCTGCAGTTGCAGACTGTTACATATGGGTTGAAATCTTCTACCTTTTTGGCCACTCGATGTCTGCTAGAGCTTGCAAATAAGCATAGGAATGAATACCCTCTCGCTGCACAAGCTATAATATCAAATACATATGTAGATGACGTAATTACTGGGTGCGATGATGTAGAGCTACTTACATCATTAAAATGGCAACTTATTGAACTACTCAAACGGGGTAACTTTAATTTGCATAAATGGTGCTCTAACTATCCTTCTATTTTAGATGATGTTCCTAGCAAGTATAGGTATTTTGAGGAAATTGACCTAAATAAGGACAACATTATTAAAGCTCTAGGTCTAAAGTACGATGTTGTTACTGATAATTTTTATTTTAGGACTCCTTCAGCTCAATTTAATGAAGAATTATACACCAAAAGAAAAGTCCTTAGCTATATAGGCAAAATTTTTGACCCATTGGGCATAATTGGTCCGATTGTAGTTCTAGCAAAAATTATCATGCAGGAGTTATGGTCTATTAAGATAGGGTGGGATGATGTTCTCCCTACAAAGTATGCCCAGCAGTGGGAAAAATTCCTCACTGGCTTAAAAATTATGGACAGCATATTAGTGCCTCGATCCATTAAATGTAAGGATTTTTTATCCATTGAATTAGTGGGTTTTGCTGACGCGTCATTAAAAGCCTATGGATGCTGCCTTTATGTAAGGGTTCTAAAAACCGACGGAAATGTTGAAGTTAATCTCTAATGTTCAAAGTCACGTGTAGCGCCGCTAGCTAAGACACTGACGATACCTTAGCTAGAGCTGAATAGTGCGCTACTACTAGCCCAACTAACTAAAAGAGTTAGTAAGACACTTGCCTCCAGATTTCCACATTCCATTCATTTATACAGTGATTCCCAAATAGTGCTTGCTTGGATACAGTCAGGTAAAGTTAGGGCTAATCCTTACGTCAATAATAGAGTTCAGCAAATTGTTGATATTACCGATAAGTCGTCTTGGTACTATGTCCGCTCTAGTGACAACCCTGCAGATATTATCTCACGTGGAGTAGAGCCGCAATATTTGCAGGCAAATACGTTGTGGTGGCATGGTCCACAATATTTATTGAACCCGGACCTTACTTATGAACAAAGATTAATAAAGTTTAGTGAACCAGCCTCTTTAGAAGAGGAAAATTCTTGTCTTGTTCACAATATAGGGCAATCTAAAGAAACACCTTTTAATTTGCTAGAGAAATTCTCAAGTTTAAATAAATTGCAAAGTGTGATTGCATATATCTATAGATTTTTAAATAATTCGTTAAGACGTAAAGACCTTATTAAAGGTAAAAACTTGACTCCTAAAGAATTAGAACTAGCTGTGTTAGTTATTATTCGTTCTGTGCAAAGGGATTTCTTTTCTGAAGAAATATCTTCTATTATTAGCAATAACAAATTAAAATCAGGAATTGCTAACCTACACCCATATGTTGATGCTCGGGGCCTGCTCCGCGTGGGCGGTAGGCTGCAAAATGCAGGCATTCCGCAAGATAAAATGCATCCTATTATATTACCAAAGAATTGCACTATAACTTCCTTGATTATTGAAAGGGAGCATCTCAGATTACTGCATGCAGGTCCTAGACTAGTGCTCAGTTCCCTATCACAGAAATTCTGGATTATTAATGGCATTCGGGAGGTCAAAAAAGTAGTGCATAAATGCTTAAAATGTTTTCGCTTTAAGGCTGACACTGCCAGGCAACTTATGGGTTCTCTCCCAATGGAAAGAGTCACAGCCACCAGACCCTTTCAGCATGTTGGCATCGACTTTTGCGGTCCTTTTAATATAAAATCATCAAGAATCCGGAAACCACTTGTGACTAAAGGGTATGTAGCACTATTTGTATGTTTCTCTACCAAGGCTATCCATGCCGAAGTTGTCTCAGATCTTACTACTGCAACATTTTTGGCATGTTTTGATCGCTTTATTTCTAGGCGAGGTTTACCTTCTAAAGTTTTCTGCGATAATGCAAAAACATTTAAAGGTGCTCAAAATCAATTAAAAGAGTTGTACAATTTACAATCTCCTAGATCTCACAGAGATTCTGTATATAATCATTGTAAAGTTAATTATATAAAATTTATGTATATTCCTAGCTACTCTCCTGAATTTGGGGGTCTTTGGGAGGCTGGGGTCAAGAGCGTAAAACACCATTTGAAACGCGTTGTTGGTAACCTCTGTTTGACATACGAGGAATTTAACACAGTAATAGTGCAAATAGAGGGTGTTTTGAACTCGTATTATTATACTCGTAAGTAAAGTACTTTCAAGTTACTTGATACTGCTATCTCCTTGTTTTTACGCATCAATTCAATAACACTGACTCTACTTGACTCTACATTCTTGAATTATTTCATAACTTCATGCATATCAAACTTCACAATTCTATTCTGAAGTCGAACAGTAACATTTTCTTATTTTTATGACGAAAACATTCGGGTATCTGCAAACATAAAATATAGAACAAACACTTGAAAAATAAATCAATAGACTGTAGATGTTCATTGGTGGAAAAAACAAAGTTTTTTCTTCTATTGTTACGGCCATTTCTGACCGATTCATTCTGCAGGCTGCCTATTACACCAAAATGATATATGATATCCTAGCTGTTACTCGTGACTTCATCCGAGTCCCTATTAAGGAAACTTAATTATATGTCTTACTCGACGACTTATCCTCCATGTCTCTATCTATACCGAATTTCATTAGAATCTATTCAGCCGTTTGAGAGTGATGGATGTACACATATAAGAAAGACATTTTTGCAAAGCCCATGTCTACAACGGCAAATCATCAAAGAGGTATTTACCGGTGGGTTATTTCATAGAATAACCACAAGTACAAAGTTCCATTACACCGATAGTATTTTGGTATGAAAATCCTACATGAGCTTCCTTCGCCCCGGGAAAGGGCGGAGGACTCCAACTAAAACCACCGGAGTGGTCATCTTGGGCACCAAAGGGCCAGGAACTTGAATAATCTCCGTCTAGAGCCACCCATTGGTGCCACGCCTTTAGGCACATCTCAGAGGGAAGGCGACTGTAAAGAGGCCACAGGCACCTCTCGGGGGGATTGTAAAGGATTCCCCCGAAGCCTTGCTATGCGGTTTAAACAATTCGCACCAATTAATGTTGTTTCGGTGTGATAGCCGCCCCGTGCTCCTTGCCCTATTTTCCCCTGACGGCAAATAAACAGTCCAGTGAAAACTCTTATCATTGTCGCCGATAATATCTATCTGAGACACTGACGTTATAGGATGGATACATACAGTATACAGTATACATACAATATAAAGATATTGAACAAATTATTTAGTACTATTGGGCGGTTTTATATGTTCACACAGATTTGTCTGTCAAAAGACGTTCCTTTAGGCACTACAATCCATTTATGAAAATTTTCAAGTTGTGTATTTTTTTTTGTTGGGCTTTACGCATACTTTTCTTGGAAATGTGGTTGCTTAACCGGTAATTTCTGGCGAATCCAAAAGAGGCCTCCAGCTAGGCTTAAAATTAATAGTAAAAACTAAGCAACTTGCGCTAAGGGCGCCTCCTGTGCGACACGGACCTCAACTTAGAGCGTTGCTGGGGATAAAAAGCTATTGTTTTGGGGACAGCTGGATCAGTATTATTTAAAATGTATTAAGGGACATTTAAAACTACAAGCTGGAACGAGTCGGCACGAGCAAAAGACGGGGGGAGAAGCACTAACTTGAACGGGAAGGTGACATGGCGATAGGCCTCCGCGATGTCGATGAGTAGGTATTCATGTTGTGTAGGAAACGAAAAGATTAATATAGGTACAATGGTTTTCCTTGTTAGGTTGCACAGCTAAGTAATGACGAGACAATATCTTTCTTTTCTACTTTTTAACTCTTTCCCTATTTCGTGTGGTAAGAGGCCATTGAGGTATAATACTAGAGTAGCTATTACAAACAAAGAATAGCGCGCAACTTCATGACCGCAGGGCGCACTCAAACACGTCGAGTTAGAGTGTATGCGCTCTATCCCGTGTGACAAAGAATCAATTGGGGCTTCTTCTCTAGTACGTAGTACATTATACCTCAATGTTAGAGGCCAACCTTTTGTCACAGTTGTTAAAGGTCTCTCATCTCACTTGGCATAACAACTGCCGTCTAATGACAAACCTGGGACCGACGATTTTAGGCATCCACCGAAGTACGGAGCTACTCAGTTCAAATACTACTCTTCAGTCACCCATCCGCAGTGAAATGGATTCATGAAGTGAGTTTGCTAGTGAAGTAAACTCACTTAAGAATCCTCAGTGAAATGTAGTAAAAACAATACTAAATTAGAGATTTCACTGCGGATTCATGAAGTGAGTTTTCTGGTCAAGTAAACTTGTGACGAAGTCATCCTTCATCTTCATTTCAATCAACCTCTTTCGTGACTTCATACCTTTTATTTCCATCACTGTCCACATCACGATTCATTCTTTATTCAAATCAAAATTTGAATTTATGTGACGTAGAGTCGCTCTTCATATTTTCATCATTATCATTACACATTCGATCCTGAACGCTAGTGGTTGGACACACAGCTGTCGCTCTGACAAATAGTTTCCTGCAATATTACAATTACTTACCTTTAATTAGCGTAAACTGTGATGGTAAGCTAAATTTTAAAATTTATATAATCATCAGCATGAAGTGTTGAAGTTGTGAATATCAATATACCATTATAACAATATATATGTTACGTTTCATTGAATCACAATAACTGAATTCCGTTACTTGCTGCCGTGGAGAGAGCCTGCTTTTTTTTTATTGGTGCCCAGTGGTAATTCTTCTTGAACTTCCTTCGCCCCGGGGAAGGGCGAAAGGGGTATGCCGGACTCCTACCGGCTAAATCTACTGGGGTGGTCATCTTCGGCACCTAAGGGAGGCTCCAGGTCCTCGTATGATCAGATACAGAATAGCCACGCAGATTAGTGAGTGCAATTGGCTAAGTACAGCTCGATTTTTTCTTCGAATAAAATAGTAGGTATGTATGAAGCAAAAAAACCGGTTACAATTTCTTGAGGAAATCGAAACAGTTGTGTCTTGATAACAAACCAATGTTGGACGATATTATACATTCCCGTTTCCCTCTAATCTTACTATTGACTCCAGATATAATCCCAATCACAGAGATATGACCAACAATACCACTAATTAACCCTTACGCAACCGAACCGAAACGTTAGGGGGTACTTGAGACCCCTAGATAGCATTCGAAGGGTTTTATTAAGACATCAAAACCAGATATTATTGTCAAAGGAAACTTGTACCTGACATCAACAGGAAAACAAAATTATTAATACATTTCGAATAAACGAAATTGCTCTATTTTGAACCTTATAATATGTACATGAAAAAATATAAGATATTGACAGGGTACAAAAATGTTTTGGTATTTGTAACGAAGTAGGATGCTAATCTTATCAAACATTATTTAATTAGCGATGTCGCGATTATTGCTATCGGGTATAAATCCGTACCATACGGTAGTTCGACTTGTTGTCTAAATTCAGCTTGAAAATCTTATAAAAAGTTTTATAAATTATAAAAACAGCTTACAATAATTATTTACATGTAAGGTTAACACAATCTAGGTCATCATCATCTTTCGGGGGATCCTTTACAATCCCCCCGGGGGGGTGACCGCTTTACAGTCACCCTCTCAGAGATGTGCCTTTAGGCGTGACACCAGTGGGCGGCTCTAGTGTGACCATACGAGTACCTGGAGCCTCCGTTAAGTGCCGAAGATGACCGCTCCAGTGGTTTTAGCCGGTAGGAGTCCGGCCCCCCTTCGCCCTTCCCCGGGGTGAAGGAAGTTCATGAAGAATTTCCACTGGGCACCAATAAAAAAAAGGTCATCATTTCAGCCGAAAGACTTCCACTGCTGGATATTAGCCTCCCCCAAAGACTGCCACAACCACCGGTATAGGTTTGTGTTTTGTGGCCATTGAGGGGATTTGTCGTAATTGCCACGCTTGGCAGACGGGTTGGCGATCGCAGTTGAGTTTTAAATGTACTCGAAGGTTGCTGCCCATCCTCCGGCTAATCCCATAGTCGCCTTTTACGACACCCACGGAAAGAGATTGTCTATGACTGCAACTGGGAGCGAGGATTATACGTGCCATCCGAAGCACGGAGACGTCCAGTTCAAATGCCACTACGCGGTCACCCATCCATAGACAGACTACGCCGAAACTGTTTAAACTTATATGTATGCGTGTTTACAAATAGGTAAGCTTAAACTAACCGTATACAGATTATTTTCTCTAGTATGTTGGTGACGACTTCCGTAATTCTACATATGACAGAAATCAGTATTCTACGTGGATTGACTGGTATTCCGATATCCTTTGGTATTAGGCCAGCTGTCAGAATCTCGGTCTTCTAACTTCCCGTATCGACTGTCATAGTATTCGTACGACAGCCAGGGCCGACGGCTAAGCGTGCTCTCCGAAACATAAGGGCTATTGATATGGAAATAAAACCTTTTTATAAAAAAATACCGACTTCAAAACCCCTACGATATAAAAATATTAAAACCACGTATTTAACACTAAAAATAAGAATGACTCAAATCGGTTCTCCGATCTGAGAGGAATAGAAACCATTAAGACATCATCTAGATAAGCTCAGTCACATTAACCTGTTTATTGAAGCTGGTTAAAAAACGACTCAATCAAATGTAATGAAATTTTTATGGGACAAATTCGAAAGCATTCTGCACCAGCTAAAAAAAGTAATTGCTCAAATCGGTCCACAAATCTCGGAGTAATCAGTGTACCACACATAAAAAAATACGCATCAAATTGAGAACCTCCTCTTTTTCGAAGTCGGTAAAAATTATCACTCATCTAAAGGCTGAAGGAGGAAACAGAGAACCTTCAAGGTCAAAGTCAAAAAGTAAATTTACCCGCGACACAGGAAAAAACCACGTGAGGGCAACGTTTAAAAAAAAATCAAACTGGCGCTTATGAAACGTCAGAATTTAAGTTGCACGGTTCCAATTAGTTGGGACCAACTTTTCTTTTGTTTTTCTAAAGTCGGTTATTAACAACATTTTGCGTTCATCAATCCGCCTGCCAAGCCGTGATTATGGAAATAGCACCGTTTATTTATGTGGTTATTGGGACATATATTTAGCTGCGAAAGTATATGATATGATAATATTTGTCCATGTCCTGGAATTTTAACTAATTATAACATTACCTCTTCCAGGGTAAAAAGATGAATGAGCCATACCTGGAACAAAAATAACAACATATAAATAAAGACTCTGAAGTGCAAATGCTATAGAAAACCACTACTCAGCAGCTAAAAATAAAAAGTTTCATCTTCAAACCTTTATATATATGTTTACATTATTCTAACTTTCAATATCATCATCATATAACCAAAGGACGTCCACTGTTGAACAAAGGGTGGAAATCGCCAGTTCTCACCACGCTTGGGAGGTGGGTTGGTGAGCGTAGTATGGCTGCTCTTTTACAGAACGGACGCTGCTCCCCATCCCTCTGGTTTAGAGTCGCTTAGTCGCCTTTTATGACATCCACGGGAGGAGATGGAGTGGTGTTATATTCTTTATCTGGAAACCACATGGAATTCTCATTTTATCATTTCATAATCATAAATTACCCGATTGCACATTTCTATGAAATTTATAATGAAATCCTTATCAAAAACCATCACTTAAATGCATTTCCTTATCACAAAAACCACGGACAATATATTCACAAAATAAAAACAACGTTTAAAGAGAGTTACTTAACCCTATCAACGCTACGCTCCAAAAAACAGGAAAAAAATATCCGAATCACTCCGGGAGCATCACTCCATTCAGTCAATTTTTTACCCCTGAAAGGAGAGGTCGTGATGATAAATAGGTTTAAAGCCATTCCAAAGGCGGTGGAAAGGGGCGTCTCATAAAAATATTTTTTCTCTCTGTATCAAAGACTGCGAGTTCAAGTCGGGTTTTCAACGGATTTCCGCGTTCTATGCGGGGTGTACGGTTAGCAGGGAAATGGAATAAATCAATATTATATAGAATATTAAATTAGATTACAATATTGAGATATATTAGCTAATAAAATACTGACTCACTTTGCTAATACATAACGGTAATAAGCTGCGCGAGAAACGATAAAGTTTTATTCCAATAGTATTTGTAATACGGAGTGTATTTCAACATATTATGTAGGTGTGTATGTGGCTCTGAAATACACACGCGTGTCTTTTGCCGTTTTCCGTATTTACCTCGTGTTTTTTTTATTAGAACGTTGCCCCACACTATGATTTCTCCTGTGTCATGGGTGCATTTACAGACATGAATTTCACAAACAATACACCCAGACCCGGAGGAACAACTACCTGCAGACCATACAAATATTTGTTCCGTGCGGGAATCGAACCCACGACCCCCGGCACAGCAGTCGGCTGTATCAACCACAGCACCAACCGTGCCGTCAATGTTAATACAGAGGTGAACAGGGTTTTGCGTTGAAAAGATAATATTATCTTTTTTAGATATTTAAATTAATAATCGTTGCCGGTATTTTAAGAACAAACAAAGAAGGACTTTTAGCAAAATCCATTTTCCTAAAAAAACTGAATTTAACGAAAGTTTGAAAGTTAACAAAAAGATAATATAGTCCAAGAAATATCCCAGCTACGCCAGTTCCACGTACAAGATTTTCCTCAAGTAATTTAATGTTTTTCAGTAAAATTCTCCTTTACTTCTAACCCTACCATCTCCAACCTACCAACGGTAAGCCGCACCTCAGTCGTTCATCTTCCATAAATTCCATAATCATTTGTTACGAGATAACGCGGACTCCAGACGTACACACTCACTGATTTTAACGGTTAATATTACTGCTTCATGTTCACGCTTTGATTGTAATATGGGCAAATTTCTGTTGAATTAGAAAGGAAAAGATATTATGTAAAGAAAACATATAATAGGACAATTTATTAACGTCGCAGTCGAAGGGTTAACGCGAGATAGAATTCTATTTTTTCTAAGACTTTAGTCATAGGCCTAAATATAATATCATTATAAAAAGAAATGAAAGAAGAATTGAGAAAATTTTGAGTGTTCAGTTGTTCACAACATTTTTATAATATTGCTTTCGTAGCTTGCATTTTACTTTAGGAACTTAACAAAACTTTTACTAGTTTGTGTAGTTAGTTTGTGTATTTCAATTATTATGTTCTTTAATTCTCCTATACTTTACAATAGGATGTTTTAAAGTAAATAATTATATTCCAAATTAACGCTAGTAGAATACGAATGGTTTCGGGAAGACCAGACTTTCATTCATATGGCAAAGTATTATCTGTTGCCATAGCAACGGGTCCTACGTGGAGGTTATCTGTGTCTGTGACCGTCCAGTGATTTGTCATTCGCCGCGCTGTACGTAGGTACTACAGGACATAACAAGGATTAAATGAATAATGATTAAGATAACAGAAATCATCTCAATAACCTTGTCCGCCTTCTAAATAATTGTATTCGATTTGATTCCAAACTTCAACGGCACGGTTCGCACAGTGGCTAAGCAACTGGCCGCTTTACAGTCACCCTCTCCGAGATGTGCCTATAGGCGTGGCACCAGTGGGCGGCTCTAGTGTGATCATACGAGGACCTGGAGCCTCCCTTAGGTGCCGAAGATGACCGCTCCAGTGGCTTGAGCCGGTAGGAGTCCGGCATACCCCTTCGCCCTTCCGCGGGGCGAACGAAGTTCATGAGAAATTTCCACTGGGCACCAATAAAAAAAAGGGCGTGTCACTTGTAAAACAGAAATTATTTGTCTCATTTTGAACGTTAGTTTCGAACCATCCTTTCAAAACACTACAAGCTTCAGCAACACCATCTCACAAAGAAATTGCAAGTAACTCTTCTACATTAATTATTGAAATAGCAAGCTCCTGTTTGTCGGTGCGTAATGATATAACGAGACGATGTCTGACTTCAATGGCGTTCGTTTATTAGGCTGTAGATTGGATTGAAATTCATTTCATCTCCCGCGGTTGTGGAAGGGCTACATAACCCAACTATATGATTATAATATAGGTACCCTATTATGATCGCCAAAGAACTAACAACCGGTGAGGTGATAATTAATCATGGCCATTATGATCGCCAAACGGCTTCCAACCGTGGTGATTATGAAGCAGGGCTATTATCACCCCAATATCGTTCGTTGTTCTAATCACAGTACACGAAGTTGATGTTGTATTTTTGTTATAACGTTAAGGCTAACAGACTTATTTGAAACTTATACATGGGCCACATTGAATGTTTTTAGAATTGTCCAGTAGAAAAAGTTGCCGATAGAAAAAATCGAATAAAAAACATTTTGGGTTACATTATGTACACAGAATTCATGTGAAAAAAAAAACAATTTAACCGTACGACGTTGCCGACATATTATTTAGTTGTGTTTTCATTTTTGAGAAATTTTTTATGAATATATAAATATTTATTCATCTAAATACCGTACGACGTTGCCTTATACTTGACATTGGCGAAATTGTGGTGTGAAGACACTGTACAGAGAAGAAGAAGAAGAAGAATTCATGTGACATTTGTTTTTAGAAATTGGAGGCAATTTAATAAGTGCATGTAGTGCGTTAAAATGAAAATTAAAAAAAAAAAAAACTATGTTATGATAGACTTCGATTGGCATGTCATGATGAAGCCCCATATCGTGCCACCGTTTATACTGGGTTTAACGTGGTAGAAGCAATCTCACTAATAATTTGCGCGAAGGACGTCCTTCTATACGGCTGTAGAAAGGCCGCTCCCGGGCTCTTCCCGCGGAGGATTGTACAGGATCCCCTGGAAGCCTCACTGTGCTGCGCACGTGTCCAGGTGCGCGCCGCCGTCTTCACGCGGGTCCTCGATCTGAGCACACAAACTCCCTAATGTGCGCTCGCGAAGCCCCTCGGGCTAGGTAAAGATATCCTATATCCTATTCCAAGACATAGTCTACCTGCCTAATTTCATGGAAATCTGTTCAACTGTTTGAACGTGGTAGAGCCTCAAACATTCAAACAAACTTTCACATTTATAACATCACTATCATCATCAGCCAAAGGACGTCCACTGCTGAACCAAGGCCTCCCTCACAGATTTCCATTATGGCAGGCGGGTTTGTGAGCGTAGTATGGCTACTGTCTACAGTCCCTTCGCCATTTACAACATCCACGGGAGGGGTTGGAGTGGTGCTATATTCTTTATCCGGACACAGTACGGCATTTATAACAGTAGTATGATTATTTATGTCTGAATAATCTCTTGATAAGTTCAACTAAGTTACAATATCTGACAACACACTACTTAAAATATGAGTGTCAGCCAAACGCATGTCTATTACATAGGTCAACCGTAATCCTTGTCGATCTTGGCCTTTCAAGACTCGTACGTAGTGCCAATATCGAAAATCTAGCTATCAGACATGAGCAAACACATAATATATACACATGCTCGCCGGACCGACATTCCGTCATCCCGACGCAATCTGCCACACCGATCTGACACCGCCCGACATCAGTGTCAGGTGTCAGCACGTCATCCACAAGATCATCATTCATTGTTCCATGCAATACTTGAACAATTGAGTAATGTTTTTGAGTGACAAGGATTTAAGAATTGGGTGTTGTAATCATATTATGTTACGTATGATCTCATGAATAACAAAACTAAGAGTATTCTAATACCTACTTAATGGATATAGAGATTCTGCCGCAGTTGTAATTGTAAATATCGGTCCACATAGTCACACATTGCTCTACGGTGGTCCACGTTGGTTCCCGTCGATCCCCATTGGCCTAGTCATTGTGTGAAGGAAGTCAGAGTTTTGTATAGTTTAGGTGATTTAAGGGGATTAAGTAGCAAAAAGAGTATGAAATTGGGACAAAATTTAAATGGTATTTGTGAAGAACTGAAACAACATACATTTTCTTGTATGGATAGGTTTCGACTTCAAACTGTCTCTATCAGCAGTGATCAACTAAGGCATCTGACCTACCTAAATACCTTTGATCTTCGTGAGTATTGTAATACACATGGAACCAGAGTGTGGCAATATTTGCTACCTAAAATTGTAAACGATATACCCAAAGATCTACAAGAAATGTATTCTAATTGTAATAATACAAAAAAGGAAAAAATAAATACTATTTACCTAAATATATCACCCAACCATATAATTATAAAATTTTTATTTTTGGTAACAGAGGCTGCGCTAAGAATGTTACCATCATCATTATATCAGCCAAAGGACGCCCACTGCTGAACAAAAGCCTCCCCCATAAATACCACGATCGTAATAATTCTAATAAATTCACAATTTACCAGTACTCACCACGCTTGGCAGGCGGTTAGTGAAGTAAAGAAAGAAAGAAGAAAGAAAACGTATTTATTTTGGAACACCACAGAGACGCCCATTAATATTAAACACCAAAGTATAAACATATTTTTGTTTTTCCTCTTGCAACACTAACGCAATTTAATACAGTACTCCGCCAAAGGACTTGGAATCCAGGGTCATTATTAACAAGCAAAAAAAAAAGCAATACAGTAATACAGTACGTACTGCTCTGTGTAGTCCGTGAATTTTGGCAAGAGATTTAAATTTCTAATAAAGCAACATAATATTAATTTATACTACATAAAACTATGATTAAATTAAAATAATTGTGCGCCGCTAGTGTGCAGAAAAACACAAAAACACTCAGCATAATGCTGCAGCGTTGAGATAAAATCAACATCAACAGCACTGGTTTTCAGTATCAGCCTCCTAACCTATGTGATGTCATGGCGTCAAATCTTGTTTGTGTGAAAAGCAAAATACTTTATATTGTATGTGAAAGTACATGGAAAATAAATAAGTAGTATTAAATCTACAATAAAAGTAAATGGTGGTAAGTATGATTAAAGTAGTATGGCTACTGGTCCACAGAAGGGACGCTGCTGCCTGCCCATCCTACTGATTTAGAGTCCCTTAGTCGCCTTTTTCGACATCCCCGGAGGAGATGGAGTGGACCTATATTCTTAAATCCAACACCACACGCCAAGGGCGTACAAAACAATAATTGGAATGAGTTCCGTGGTGATTATTGTGAGATAAATCTTGTGTGTGAATACAAATAAAACGTCGGACGCCTTACCCACTGGGTTATTTCCCCATTCATCATTTCAGCCGAATTAAGTCCACTGCTGGACACAAGCCTCCCCCAAATATCACCACAACGACCGGTCTGGGTGTGTTGTGTGCAATAAGCAGGGAGGTTTTGCCATGATCGCCACGCATAGCAGACGGGTTGTCGATCGCAGTTGAGTTGTTAATGTACTCGAAGGACGCTGCTGCCCATCCTCCAGTTAATCCCTTAGTCGCCTTTTACGACTTTTACGACTTTACCTACGGGATGAGATGGGTTGGTGCTATTCGAAGCCGGCACACGTTCCCCATTATATTGCTTTATTCATACAAAATCTTTTTCTAATCTCTCAGCACGACGGCCCATTTTCCAAGTACCAACACAATATCCACCAAATGCACCAACTCAAGATATTGCACCAACTTTATTCCGACACTGCGACGTTCATCACACATGGAGGGTGAACATTTTTCATTACATACAAGTTTGCCGTCTGGATCCGTTCGCGCTTCGTTATTGCGAAAGTAGTGGTGTTACGTGATAACTGTTTTGGAACCTGCTGCCATTTTAACCCTACTAAAAGGGATGATTTTGCTGTAGATATGTTTAGAGAAGGTTTATGTCGGGTAATATTCTTTATAAGCCTCACGGCTTAGAATATACCTAGAACGAAAGTCGGTACACGCAATGCGTAATTATCATAATCTGATGACGGTGACGGATCTGACACCACTCGCTGGGCGGCCCTTTAATGTTCTGTAAATTTATTTATGCGGATTTATAATTTTTACTTGTCTTTCAAGTTCCTGTTTTATAATTAGGACAGTAATATTCAATTGCAATTTCTTTTTTTTTATTCAATTTATAATGACAGTCATATATCATCATCATATCAGCCAAAGAATGTTTCTGCTGAACAAAGGCCTCCCCCATAGATTTCCACAATTGTGTCGTCATTTTGTGGAAATTTGCCGGTACTCACCACGCTTGGCAGGCAAGTTGGCGGGCGCAGCCACACTGCGCTCTTCACCTGAAGGCCAATTCCCGTAATTAAAAATATTCAATATATCGTCCTAGTGTCGTAAATATCAGAAATGGTATTCTCCTAAACTGACAATCAACCTCAAATGTGAACTTACACTGTGATGAGTTCGAAAAACGGATCGAAAGTTGATCGAAGCCAAAACGGTATTCTGCCAACATTTTGAACTGACACAAGTACTAAAATTTTCATTAAAAAAGTCATAATTGACATTAAAATGAAACTGAACTGTGATCATACTGAAATCGGATCGAACTTTAAGAGGAGTAGAATACCTATTTTTAGTCGATTCATAATTTAATCTCAGTTCGGTCAACTTTTAGTCATAGTGTTAATTAAGTTCGTGAATTGGCTCTCAGGAGACAATAATTTTTAATTTCTTATACACATTAATGTCACTAGCCACAGTGCCCTTCAAACTGGAACACAGGAATGATAGTTTAAACGTAACTGGTCGGCACGGTTGCTGAAGTGGCTGATGCAGTCGGGTCGGCTGCTGCGCTCCGGGTCGCGGGATCGAATCCCGCACGTCACGAATATTTGTATGATCTGCGGGTAATTGTTCCGGGTCTGGGTGTATTGTGTATTATGTCTGAAAATGCACCCATGACATAGGAGAAAACCTAGTGTGGGGCAATCCGAAAAAATAAATATAGAAGTTATTTTTTATCCGTAGGTAATCGATGTTGAGGTGTTGTAATGACGGATATCTCGACTATACAACATAGTGCTACATATATGAAGCCTGAAGGCTTTTATTATAGCATATTTATCATATCATTTATCTACTTCAGTCACAACTGCAACCCCGAATTCATCATCATCATCATCATTTCGGCCGAACACTGCTGGACACAGGCCTCCCTCAAAGATCACCACAACGACCAACATCGGTGTGTTGTGTGCTCATTGGGTGGTATTGCTATAATCGCCACGCTTGGCAGGTGAGTTGGCGATCGCAGTTGAGTTGTTAATGTACTCGAAGAACGCTGCTGCCCATCCTCGGGCTAATCCCTTAGTCACCTTTTACGACACCCACGGGATGAGATGGGTTGGTGCTATTCGTAACCGGCACCACACGGTTATACACACATATCCCGAATTAGTTTATCAGAACATTCTAGTAAAAAGGTAAACAGTGATATTTTTCATGTCGCTACAATTCTGTATTTTTCACGAAGTAGAAAAGCAATACAAAACACAATTCTCCAACATAATCCCAACAGAAACACAGACACTATACTCTGTAATGGGTACGCCCGTAAGTGGGTACTGCAATCTTAGTGCAACACTCGCTTGCCGACCAATACTTTACTGTTATACTTTTAAAAATCCCCTTTCATACCAATATTTATGGAAAAATAAAAAAGAGGGATAGAACATTTTCGGCCCCATTTTTCCCGTTTATCACACTGTGCAGTCAAGTGCAGGCGTAAGCGGATTTAGCGTAAAGAAGGGAAAGATAGTTTTTAGTGCTAATTATTATTGCTCGGACGACTGTCGCTAGTGAAAGAAAAATAAAAAGAGGAAGGAAGGAGGCGAAAAGCAATGAGGTTGTTTGCCCGATAAATAATGTGGACCAGTCTAGCCAAAGAAATATTTAATAATGTTTACAAAAGGTAGATTCGATAGGTATACGAGTCATTGTACCTTTATCGAAACATTTTCTCAAAATGTTTGAAATATTTTTAATGTAACCAAACTATTATATTTTCCAGTTCTACTTCTGTGGAAATACTCATGGCCGTATAATTTATCTCATTTCGGCCGAATGAAGTCCACTGCTGGACACAGGCCTCCCCCAAAGATCACCACATTATATGGGTGTGTCGTGGGCTCATTGGGAAGTTTTGCCATAATAGCCACGCTTGGCAGACGGGTTGGCGATCGCAGTTAAGTTGTTAATGTACTCGAAGGACATTGCTGCCCATACTCCGGGTAATCCCTTAGTCGACTTTTACGACACCCACGAGAGGAAATGGGGTGGTGGTATTCTGAGCCGGCACCACACGGCATTGTGCGCACACACACACCCGCACCCAAATACTAAACTTACTGACTCATGAAATAAAATATGGAGGTATAAGGTTTGGTATAAGGTATAAGTGCTCTCCAAATTATATTACAAGGTTTGGAGAGCACTTATAGCTAATTAAATTAGTGGGGTTTAGAGACTAATACACATCTATTAAGGGCCGTCACCTATACCTGTTCTTTCCATCCGTTCGAGAGCGCCTGGCAAGTGCATGGTTGGAAGTCGATCATTGCGTGGCTCGATTTCTCACCGGTCATGGTAACTTTAAGAGTAAATTATTTAGCTTCAAGCTTGTTGTCTCACCATTCTGCAAATGTTCAACACCGGACTGTGAATATAAACAGTCTGCACATCATATTCTGTGGGAATGTGTTCTTTGGAAAGATGAACACAATGTTATGTTTGACAGCTTGCAAGTTACATCCGGAGTAGTTTACTATACAGACCTTGTTGCAATTAGGACGAATTTCCGTGCGTTCAGACATTTTTGCCATACCTACTATTGGAATCAGTCACAATAGCTCACAACATAGGACCCGTAATTAAATATTTATAAACATTTTGTACCCGTGGTGCTTGGCAACTAGGCTTATCCTAGTTGTACACTCCCAATTATTGTGCCTATGGCCAAGTGTATTCTCTGTCTCCTGCTTGCGATGGAGGGAAGTGGAACGTATATTCTTTCCTACTCCTCCTTTTCTTTTATGATTAATTTCGTTGCGGGTTCCAAGACAGTTATTCATTTCTCTGGGACACACCGACCTTCATTGGTCGGTGTTCTTTTCGGTGGTCGCCATTGTAGATCCTGGCTTACAGGAGTTGCAGTGGTTGGGAATGTGTGGCGGGCTTGTCCCAAATATAGACTAAATAATGAATGTCTCCAGGTGATGAACGTAGTGTGGTACTAGCACTAGTCCTGGGCAGCATTACAATTACTGCAGGCATTACGCTCACCACCAGGAAAATGACGAGTTCACCACGTCACTGGGTTGTAAAAAAGAAACAAGTTAACTTCTCCAGAACTATCCCATTTTTTCTACCACTATAAGCTTCGAAACTAAGATATTTATACCCTCGTGTGTATCCATATTGTGTCATATATCTTCGAACACATGTTGGGGCGGGGGACGCTGAGTTATGACAGCTACGCCCCCTGTCAAACGTGCATGAGCGTCGTGTAGGCCGGATGGCGATTATGAAGCATGTTTGTTTCATATGGTTTTACAGATTGCAAAGGGTAATGGTTAAAGAATACGAGTAGTACATTTTTACATGAAAATTTCATTACGATGTCGTATGAACTTTGAAAAAAGCAACGGTTTTAAAGTAGGCTTAGCTAACTCACTAGGGATTTATCTGCATCATCATTTCAGCCGAAAAACGCCCATTGCTGCAGAAGCCTCCCCTCCCTCCTCCTCCCTCGTAGAACTGATGACCGTTGGGGCATAAAGGTTCTCGAATGGAGACCGCGCACCGGAAAACGCAGTGTGGGACGACCTCCAACGAGGTGGACAGACGACCTGGTGAAGGTCGCTGGGAGTCGGTGGATGATAGCGGCATGTGAACGTTCGTTGTGGAAATCTAAGGGGGAGGCCTTTGTTCAGCAGTGGACGTTCTGTGGCTGATATGATGAAGATGGCTAACTTTTGCGAAGGACAGCAACAAATAGGAAAAAAGGAACTTAACTTTAAAATTGGCTTAGCTACTAGGGATTTACCTCTGCGTATCTCACTCCAACAAGTCTCATTCATTTCTATCGTTTTTTAGAAAATGTAAACATATTTCCCGAGGGCTACCAGCGTTAGAATTTAAAGTTATTGATTATAGACAGCCTGTGAATTTAGGTAAATTCGAAAGTCAAAAGAAGCCTTAAGCCTAAACAATTATGAAGTCGCTTCCCAAATGAGGCCTACACAAAAGGAGATTTTTCAAACTTCACAATATCTAAGCGTTTTTTCTTCGCCTTTATCAACTGACCTTGTCTAAGGTCTTTGTTCATTAAAAATGTATCTTAATTAAATCTATCGCTTCTCTTTGAAGATAAGTACCTATTCTTTATTCATAAATACTTGGTATCTGGCGGTCCGTATGCTTACATACAGGTACATAGATTTATTGTTTCATGAATTGAGGCCAGACTGGCGCGGTGGCTAAGCGATTGGCACTTGTTGGCTAACGGCCGAAATTAATAATAATCGATCTAATCCAAAATCTTTGGATTTCGGATTACGGATATGTCTGTTTTTTGTGCTAAATGTGACTGTAACACAACAACGGATGAATTTCAACATCTTAAATCTGAAAATTTCGGTTTAGATCGATTATTAATTTAGGCCGTACGGGTAGCGACCCTTAGCCAACAAGTGCCAAGAAATGCAATTACAAGTTTAGATTAATTCTACTTTCTTTCTTTTTTTGGCTTCTCGCATACATTTTAGGTTTAGGTTGCTTAACCGGTCATTTCTAGCGAAGCCAAAAGAGGCCTCCAGCCAGTTAATTCTACTTGTAGGCTACAACCTTTTTATATTATTTTTTACTTTTCTCAATGTATATATATCGAAGCGAATATATTGTTCGGGATGTTAGATGATTTTATTTTTATGTAGTCATAGAGCGCATTGTCGAATACTTTAGTTCATTAAGTGACGCGGTCTCTTCCTTTTTTCTTTCTTTTGAAAAACTTTTCCCCCCACTAGGATCCTCTCCTGTGTCGTGGGTACGTTTACAGACATAAACAGTCCACTGTATCAGCCACTGCACCAACCGTGCCGTCGTGTGCCGCAGTGGAAATTATTTATGAACTTCCTCCGCCGCGGGGAAGGGCAAAGGGGCATTTCACTCTTTTTTTTTTATTGGTGCCCTGTGGAAATTCTTCATGAACTTCCTTCGCCCCGGGGAAGGGCGAAGGGGTATGCCGGACTCCTACCGGCCAAAACCACAGGAGCGGTATCTTCGGCACTGAAAGGGGGCTCCAGGTCTTCATATGATCACACAAGAGCCGCCTACTGGTGCCACGCCTACAGCTACATCTCGGAGGGAGTGGCTGTAAAGCGGCCACCACCATCACATCACCCACCATCCCCCCCGAGGGAGGGGTATGTAAGAGGGGACGGTGGGTAGCTACCTAACCGGACTGCAATAAGAGTCTTACCACCAGTAAAAATAAATAGTACCGTCATTATCATCAAATCATCTGCCCATAGCAGTCCACTGCTTGACATATAACTCACCAATTTCAAGCCACTGAGCACGATCCTCGGCTTTTCTCATCAAGCTCGTATCTATTAAACGAGCTAACATAATATTTACTTCGAAAACTATGAATGACAAAATTAGTTTTGTGTGAAAGTAGAGCATCTTAGGTTGAGCGTCTCGAGACTCAGCTTAAAGCGGGTAAACAAACGGATGGCAAAACTGGTAGCTGTGTTGGGTTGCGTATAGGTATGGCATGAGCGGAGCGGATTATGTATTTTTTTTTATAAACTAGCTGCCCGCCCCAGCTTTGCACAGGTAGGTACATGCAAATCCGATTGCAGCGCCACCTACCTACCGGGTCCAATTGTGAATCTAAACCATCCAGGGTCTTACTCAAACATACACAAAATATTTCACCAAAATCGGTAGAGCCGTTTAGGAGTTCGTGACATACACACGTACAGAAAAATTATATACATAAGATATAATATACATAAACGGGACTTTATGTGCTACTCCTGATACATTCTGCCTTTGTACTGAAGGATCGTAGTTCAGACAGAAGCAGGACCGGGATTGATTTAATGAAACTTCTTCTCTTCGATACTCAATTGATATATTATAATACGACTTTCATATATAATTCATCATCATCTCAGCCATTTATATGTCCACTGCTGAACAATGGCCTCCCCCACAGATTTCCACAATCGCGTCATCATTTTGGGGGGTATTTGCTAATACTCACTCAGGTGAGTTAGCGATCGCAGTTGAGTTGTTAATGTACTCAAAAACGCTGCTGCCCATCCTCGGGCTAATCCCTTAGTCACCTTTTACGACACCCACGGGATGAGATGGGTTGGTGCTATTCGTAACCGGCACCACACGGTTACACACACATATCCCGAATTAGTTTATCAGAACATTCTAGTAAAAAGGTAAACAGTGATATTTTTCATGTCGCTACAATTCTGTATTTTTCACGAAGTAGAAAAGCAATACAAAACACAATTCTCCAACATAATCCCAACAGAAACACAGACACTATACTCTGTAATGGGTACGCCCGTAAGTGGGTACTGCAATCTTAGTGCAACACTCGCTTGCCGACCAATACTTTACTGTTATACTTTTAAAAATCCCCTTTCATACCAATATTTATGGAAAAATAAAAAAGAGGGATAGAACATTTTCGGCCCCATTTTTCCCGTTTATCACACTGTGCAGTCAAGTGCAGGCGTAAGCGGATTTAGCGTAAAGAAGGGAAAGATAGTTTTTAGTGCTAATTATTATTGCTTGGACGACTGTCGCTAGTGAAAGAAAAATAAAAAGAGGAAGGAAGGAGGCGAAAAGCAATGAGGTTGTTTGCCCGATAAATAATGTGGACCAGTCTAACCAAAGAAATATTTAATAATGTTTACAAAAGGTAGATTCGATAGGTATACGAGTCATTGTACCTTTATCGAAACATTTTCTCAAAATGTTTGAAATATTTTTAATGTAACCAAACTATTATATTGTCCAGTTCTACTTCTGTGGAAATACTCATGGCCGTATAATTTATCTCATTTCGGCCGAATGAAGTCCACTGCTGGACACAGGCCTCCCCCAAAGATCACCACATTATATGGGTGTGTCGTGGGCTCATTGGGAAGTTTTGCCATAATAGCCACGCTTGGCAGACGGGTTGGCGATCGCAGTTAAGTTGTTAATGTACTCGAAGGACATTGCTGCCCATACTCCGGCTAATCCCTTGGTCGACTTTTACTACACCCACGGGAGGAAAAGGGGTGGTGGTATTCTGAGCCGGCACCACACGGCATTGTGCCCACACACACACACCCACACCCAAATACTAAACTTACTGACTCATGATATAAAATATGGAGGTATAAGGTTTGGTATAAGGTATAAGTGCTCTCCAAATTATATTACAAGGTTTGGAGAGCACTTATAGCTAATTAAATTAGTGGGGTTTAGAGACTAATACACATCTATTAAGGGCCGTCACCTATACCTGTTCTTTCCATCCGTTCGAGAGCGCCTGGCAAGTGCATGGTTGGAAGTCGATCATTGCGTGGCTCAATTTCTCACCGGTCATGGTAACTTTAAGAGTAAATTATTTAGCTTCAAGCTTGTTGTCTCACCATTCTGCAAATGTTCAACACCGGACTGTGAATATAAACAGTCTGCACATCATATTCTGTGGGAATGTGTTCTTTGGCAAGATGAACACAATGTTATGTTTGACAGCTTGCAAGTTACATCCGGAGTAGTTTACTATACAGACCTTGTTGCAATTAGGAGGAATTTCCGTGCGTTCAGACATTTTTGCCATACCTACTATTGGAATCAGTCACAATAGCTCACAACATAGGACCCGTAATTAAATATTTATAAACATTTTGTACCCGTGGTGCTTGGCAACTAGGCTTATCCTAGTTGTACACTCCCAATTATTGTGCCTATGGCCAAGTGTATTCTCTGTCTCCTGCTTGCGATGGAGGGAAGTGGAACGTATATTCTTTCCTACTCCTCCTTTTCTTTTATGATTAATTTCGTTGCGGGTTCCAAGACAGTTATTCATTTCTCTGGGACACACCGACCTTCATTGGTCGGTGTTCTTTTCGGTGGTCGCCATTGTAGATCCTGGCTTACAGGAGTTGCAGTGGTTGGGAATGTGTGGCGGGCTTGTCCCAAATATAGACTAAATAATGAATGTCTCCAGGTGATGAACGCAGTGTGGTACTAGCACTAGTCCTGGGCAGCATTACAATTACTGCAGGCATTACGCTCACCACCAGGAAAATGACGAGTTCACCACGTCACTGGGTTGTAAAAAAGAAACAAGTTAACTTCTCCAGAACTATCCCATTTTTTCTACCACTATAAGCTTCAAAACTAAGATATTTATACCCTCGTGTGTATCCATATTGTGTCATATATCTTCGAACACATGTTGGGGCGGGGGACGCTGAGTTATGACAGCTACGCCCCCTGTCAAACGTGCATGAGCGTCGTGTAGGCCGGATGGCGATTATGAAGCATGTTTGTTTCATATGGTTTTACAGATTGCAAAGGGTAATGGTTAAAGAATAGTACATTTTTACATGAAAATTTCATTACGATGTCGTATGAACTTTGAAAAAAGCAACGGTTTTAAAGTAGGCTTAGCTAACTCATTAGGGATTTATCTGCATCATCATTTCAGCCGAAAAACGCCCATTGCTGCAGAAGCCTCCCCTCCCTCCTCCTCCCTCGTAGAACTGATGGCCGTTGGGGCATAAAGGTTCTCGAATGGAGACCGCGCACCGGAAAACGCAGTGTGGGACGACCTCCAACGAGGTGGACAGACGACCTGGTGAAGGTCGCTGGGAGTCGGTGGATGATAGCAGCATGTGAACGTTCGTTGTGGAAATCTAAGGGGGAGGCCTTTGTTCAGCAGTGGACGTTCTGTGGCTGATATGATGAAGATGGCTAACTTTTGCGAAGGACAGCAACAAATAGGAAAAAAGGAACTTAACTTTAAAATTGGCTTAGCTACTAGGGATTTACCTCTGCGTATCTCACTCCAACAAGTCTCATTCATTTCTATCGTTTTTTAGAAAATGTAAACATATTTCCCGAGGGCTACCAGCGTTATAATTTAAAGTTGTTGATTATAGACAGCCTGTGAATTTAGGTAAATTCGAAAGTCAAAAGAAGCCTTAAGCCTAAACAATTATGAAGGCGCTTCCCAAATGAGGCCTACACAAAAGGAGATTTTTCAAACTTCACAATATCTAAGCGTTTTTTCTTCGCCTTTATCAACTGACCTTGTCTAAGGTCTTTGTTCATTAAAAATGTATCTTAATTAAATCTATCGCTTCTCTTTGAAGATAAGTACCTATTCTTTATTCATAAATACTTGGTATCTGGCGGTCCGTATGCTTACATACAGGTACATAGATTTATTGTTTCATGAATTGAGGCCAGACTGGCGCGGTGGCTAAGCGATTGGCACTTGTTGGCTAACGGCCGAAATTAATAATAATCGATCTAATCCAAAATCTTTGGATTTCGGATTACGGATATGTCTGTTTTTTGTGCTAAATGTGACTGTAACACAACAACGGATGAATTTCAACATCTTAAATCTGAAAATTTCGGTTTAGATCGATTATTAATTTAGGCCGTACGGGTAGCGACCCTTAGCCAACAAGTGCCAAGAAATGCAATTACAAGTTTAGATTAATTCTACTTTCTTTCTTTTTTTGGCTTCTCGCATACATTTTAGGTTTAGGTTGCTTAACCGGTCATTTCTAGCGAAGCCAAAAGAGGCCTCCAGCCAGTTAATTCTACTTGTAGGCTACAACCTTTTTATATTATTTTTTACTTTTCTCAATGTATATATATCGAAGCGAATATATTGTTCGGGATGTTAGATGATTTTATTTTTATGTAGTCATAGAGCGCATTGTCGAATACTTTAGTTCATTAAGTGACGCGGTCTCTTCCTTTTTTCTTTCTTTTGAAAAACTTTTCCCCCCACTAGGATCCTCTCCTGTGTCGTGGGTACGTTTACAGACATAAACAGTCCACTGTATCAGCCACTGCACCAACCGTGCCGTCGTGTGCCGCAGTGGAAATTATTTATGAACTTCCTCCGCCGCGGGGAAGGGCAAAGGGGCATTTCACTCTTTTTTTTTTATTGGTGCCCTGTGGAAATTCTTCATGAACTTCCTTCGCCCCGGGGAAGGGCGAAGGGGTATGCCGGACTCCTACCGGCCAAAACCACAGGAGCGGTATCTTCGGCACTGAAAGGGGGCTCCAGGTCTTCATATGATCACACAAGAGCCGCCTACTGGTGCCACGCCTACAGCTACATCTCGGAGGGAGTGGCTGTAAAGCGGCCACCACCATCACATCACCCACCATCCCCCCCGAGGGAGGGGTATGTAAGAGGGGACGGTGGGTAGCTACCTAACCGGACTGCAATAAGAGTCTTACCACCAGTAAAAATAAATAGTACCGTCATTATCATCAAATCATCTGCCCATAGCAGTCCACTGCTTGACATATAACTCACCAATTTCAAGCCACTGAGCACGATCCTCGGCTTTTCTCATCAAGCTCGTATCTATTAAACGAGCTAACATAATATTTACTTCGAAAACTATGAATGACAAAATTAGTTTTGTGTGAAAGTAGAGCATCTTAGGTTGAGCGTCTCGAGACTCAGCTTAAAGCGGGTAAACAAACGGATGGCAAAACTGGTAGCTGTGTTGGGTTGCGTATAGGTATGGCATGAGCGGAGCGGATTATGTATTTTTTTTTATAAACTAGCTGCCCGCCCCAGCTTTGCACAGGTAGGTACATGCAAATCCGATTGCAGCGCCACCTACCTACCGGGTCCAATTGTGAATCTAAACCATCCAGGGTCTTACTCAAACATACACAAAATATTTCACCAAAATCGGTAGAGCCGTTTAGGAGTTCGTGACATACACACGTACAGAAAAATTATATACATAAGATATAAGATACATAAACGGGACTTTATGTGCTACTCCTGATACATTCTGCCTTTGTACTGCAAGGATCGTGAAGAAGCAGGACCGGGATTGATTTAATAAAACTTCTTCTCTTCGATACTCAATTGATATATTATACTACGACTTTCATATGTAATTCATCATCATCTCAGCCATTTATATGTCCACTGCTGAACAATGGCCTCCCCCACAGATTTCCACAATCGCTTCGTCATTTTGGGGGGTATTTGCTAATACTCACCACGCTTGGCAGGCGGGTTGGTGAGCGCAGTATGGCTACCACTTTACAGAAAGGACGCTGCTGCCCATCCCTCTGGTTTAGAGTCCCTTAGTCGCCTTTTACGACATCCACGGAATGAGATGGAGTGGTGCTATATTCACCATAAAATTACATTAGACTCCCGACAATTTCCTGTACGAATGGCGCTGATACATTCTTGTAGTGGTCAGTAACTTGTATACCAAGGAGGCGACCAATATTACAGTTTAATGCGGGGCGCAACTTGTAGAGCTGATGTCATGGGTTTGTGTCATTGGGGGGTTTTGCCATAATTGGCACGCTTGGCAGACGGGTTAGCGATCGCAGTTGTGTTATAAATTTACTCCAAGGGCGCTACTGCCCATCTTCCGGCTAACCCCATAGTCGCCTTTTACGACACCGAGTATTGGCAAATACCTTCAGAAATTATTACACACGAGATAGTATCGGTTTATATACAGTTCACTATGTTACCATATCAGCCAAAAGACTGCTGAACAAAGCCCCCCCATCGTATCAGAATCAGAATCAGAAATTTATTCGCAAAAATATGGGTACACAAAGATGAAATTTACAGTGTTAAGAAGCCACATATAACCATTTCTGGTATGCGAATTTATGAACATATGTATTCATCAAGTCAAAAATAGTTGAAGAATTATCACAATAAATTATTTATCATTTATACTATATTGTTTTGACGGATATATAATATTATTATTCATCACATAGACATCAGTTATCAAATACTATTATGTATAAAACATTTTTCCACCAAACCATATATATTTAAGACATTGTTGCATCTGAAAATTCATACATTCATTAATACATTAATTCATTTTTTTTAATACACATAATATGTCAATAAATTTAAATCAATAATGAAACTATAATTCATTATAAAAATAAATATAGTATTTAGCTACATACTTAATCAGTTAATTAATTAAATATGTCACAATAGGAATTGTATTATCATTTCATTTAATTACAATAAATTTATTTAATTAAGACGACCTATAACGTGCCCTGTTCGTGTGCCTGAAGCCCAGATTTAAAAAATCATACCAGTCCTCCCGCTTCGCTTCTCACAATACGCGATCCTTAACCGAGCCATTGTAAAGCACGTAGGTAAATCGTGATTTCTTCTCGGCTAAGCTCGCTGCGCTCTGTGCCAATTCTGCAACTCAGGTATTTAACTATAAAACACGAACGCTAACTTTCTAGAATATAAATTCAAGATCTGTTCAAAAGAAAAATAATACAGGGCGTCTTCTGTGTTCCTTGTTTGTCCTGTCCTGTGTTCGTTGTTCAGTGTTTAATTTTCTTACCAGTAGGTAAGAAAATTAAAGACATTCCAGTTTGTTGTTTCTTGTTAGATTGTTACAGGCATTTGTGAATTGGCAAGGATTATACGTGTATGATTCGAACGGTTGGTGCAGTGGTTGATACAGTCGGCTGCTGCGCTCCGGGTCTTGGGTTCGTATCCTGTACGGAACAAATATTTGGATGATCTGCAGGTAGTTGTTCCGGGTCTGGGTGTATTGTGTGTGAAATTTATGTCTGTAAACGACACAGGAGAAATCCTAATGTAGGGCAACGTAAAAAAAATATTTATGGAAATAACCCGGCCAGAGCCTTCATGGCATATTAAGTATTATGGTAGTTGGTACAGTCCCCAGTTGCCAGTATACACTGGTGAAGGTCGTTGAATGCGGAGTTGTAGAAACCTATGGGGAGGATTTTGTTCAGCAGTGGACCTACTTTGGCTGTTGTGCATATTGCCACTTCAACTTTCGAATCCGTTTAGCTATGTTCTCAAGTTTAGTTCTTGTTATCCTTATTTCTGATCTATCTCATGGAAAAACACCAAACATAGTTCTCTCTATAACTAACTGAGTGACCCTGAGATTCCTCAGAAAGGACGCCCATCCCCTGGTTCAGAACACCTTTTTTCATTTTTTTCATCATTTTCGGCCGAATGAAGTCCACTGCTGGACACAAGCCCCCCCAAAGATCACGACAACGACCGATATGGGTATGTTGTGGGATCATTGGGGGGTTTTGCCATAATCGCCACGCTTGGCAGACGGGTTGGCGATCGCAGTTGAGTTGTTAATGAAATCGAAGGACGCTGCTGCCCATCCTCCGGCTTATCCCTTAGTCGACTTTTACGACACCCATGGGAGGAGATGGGGTGGTGGTATTCTGAGCCGGCACCACACGGCAGAACACCTTAGTCTCATTTTACGACATCCACGGAAGATGGAGTAGTGCTATATTCTCTATCCGGACACCACACAGAAACCCTACCTACAGGTAATTGTGCCGAGCCTGGGTGTTTTTTTTTATAAATGTTTGTAAACTTTACGTACGATACAGGAGAAAAATCCGGACAAGTGCGAGTTGAACTCGCGTGAAGAGGGTTCCGTACGATGAATACGTTGGATGAACATAAACATCGTAGATGTTTTTGAAAATTTTAAAAAAGTAAAAAAGTATATTTAGTGTCGAGTTGTGGAGGGAAATTGCTGAATATATTGTCTGTTGTTAAATACTGTCTTGTACCAGTAATTTATACTAAAAACAAACTTAACATTGCAGTTGAAAACATGTTCTCCCATTCAAACTGCAAGTGTAACTATTCGCACAATATTGAAAGATTTACCATGTTATTTTAAGATCATAGACTTCTTATAAATTTTCCTCTAATCTATGTATAAATAACTATTTTCTGTATTTTTTAGTTTAGGCGCCGTAGTTTCGGATATAAGGGGGGAATGGTAAATTTTTGTCTATTTTCTTAAATAACTTTTATTACATTATAATAAATCTATCTTTGAGACACATACAACAAGCCCTTCCGTTTGATATTTTATATGGAAAGGATTGTAAAACATTGTTTTTAAATTTTATAATTAGCCTTAGGAAGTGATATTCAAAATTACTTTATTTACGTTACACGTTTGAGTCACAGAAAATCATACGTGTACCAAAATTTAAGTTAATCGGGCCTGTACATTCAGAAAAAATTGGTTGTGACAAACGAACAGACAGACAGACACGAGTTTTTTCGTTCGTACGTACAGAACCCTAAAAACCAGTTTAGAGCGTCGTGTTTTTAAAACAAAAATAAGGCAAAGCATACCAATAGGTATTCTACAAGCGTAGCTTAATCCGCAAATGTTTTGGCGGCTCATATCAGAAACTCAAATTATATTTATATCAACCTTTACAAATCATGTTCATTTCGAATACAGTAGGTAAAATAGATCCACGATGGTATGTCTAATCAAAAACCCCGTTATTTGCTACCATTATTAGATACAGCGCGCACTCACGACTTGTCTTAACCGCACTTCTTGTGGCACTGACTTGTTTTTGTTAGGTTTAAAATGTTTCGTTTTCCCCGTAATAGTTAATTAATAAAATAGTAATAAATAATTTAAAGAAAAAATATTTCACTCACAATTATTTATTTATTTAGTTATGTCTTAGGTTTTCGCGATTATTGCTCATTATAATAAAACACTTTTAAACGGATTACAACACACGGCCGTGTGGTGCAAGCTCAGAATACCACCACCCCATCTTATCCCGTGGGTGTCGTAAAAGGCGACTATGGAGGATGGGCAGCAGCGTCCTTCGAGTAAATTTACAAGTCAACTGCGATCGCCAATCCGTCTGCCAAGCGTGGCGATTATGGCAAAACCCCTCAATGAGCATATAACACAAATCCATACCGCTCGTTGTGGTGATCTTTGAGGGAGGCTTCTGTCCAGCAGTGGACGTTTTTCAGCTGAAATGATGATGATGAAACGGATTACATCGCGTACATTATAGATTTATGTTTTGCCTGAAGTTTCGATCACTTTTCAGGGTTCGTGATCACAGGATGACTAAGGCGACAGGCGTCGTACAGATTTTAAAAAACTTACTTTACTGCTTGCTCTCGAATTCCCTCATGTAAATAATGAATATTATTCGAATTTATTTATTTAAATTTGATCAAATCATTATAAATTACATATCTAAAATATATAGTTTTCGGTTATTTCATAGTTTTTCCTACTTACGTAAATTATTAGCATGCAGAGTAATATTTTTTGTTTGGGGCAACAAAGAAGTAACTTTTTAAAATCTGTAACGACGTCTGTCACCTTAGTCATCCTGCGACCACGAACCCTGCAAAGTGTTCGAAACGTCAGGAAAAACAAAAATATACGCGATAGAATCCGTTTAAAAGTGTTTTATTATAAAGAAGTACAAGTTCTAACATTTTATGTTTACCGCTCGAACATACAAAACGCTTCCAAACATCCTTAAACGTGCGCCCCATCTTACTAACTAGTAAAATTTACGCTAGCGACACTTCAGTCGTTCAGTCGCAAGTGCGCTCGAACTCTCGAAGTACAGTTACGCGAACAATACCTGTTTATAGTTATGATTGAAAATAACATCGCGGTAATGAAGCGGAGCCGTGACCGCGCCGCGCGTGACTGTACCTTTCAGTGACCATGGTTTGGACATTTTGTGGATATGTTTGGGACTTTTTGATTTATAGTTGTTTGCTGTATGTTTTAGCTATGAGGTGTGAACTAAGGTTATGCAGTAACACATTATCTTCGCTAAAGTCAGCAAGGTCAAGTGTACATGGATATAGACTGAGCTTAAATCGTCACTAAGTTATAGGAAAGTATCTTACCACCATTTATCGGTTATTTAACAATGAAGGTAGAGTAAAACGTTATAGGTAGATTAATAAGTAAAACACTTAAACAGTATTCAACTTATGATTAAACTTGAGATTACTGTATCTCTGGAGGTAATGTGATATAAGACGCTGAAATTACACAGTGGAAAACAGAAAGCCCTTTATAAATGCTAAGTAAGGAAATTTATACCGATACTTATTTTAAGTGTATATCATCATCATTTCAGCCGAAAGACGTCCACTACTAGACATAAGCCTCCCCTAACGATTATCATTTGTATTCTGTGCTCATCATGCGCGTGTAGATGGTATTTCCTAAACGCCACGCTTGGCAAGTGGTGGCGATGGCAAGTTATTGAAGTGAAAACTGCTTTTAGCGCGGTACGCATATTTTTAGATGAGATTAAATCTCTGGACTCGCGACACCGTTACGAGACGCTTGAAGTGAAAACTTCTTATAGCGCGGTACGCATATTTCTAGATGAGATAAAATCTATCGCGCCAAAATACGTTTTCACTTCTGTCGGCACTCTCCAAGTGCAATTTTTTTTTAATATACTCGACTGCTGCTACCAGTCCTCTGGCAAATCCCATAGTCGCCTTTTACGACATCCACGTTATGAAATGAGGTAGTGCTATTGTTAAATGACTGTAAAATGTTAATGTTAAACTTAAGCGTCAGTTCTGATGGATTTATTATGTCTGTAAATTGTACCCACGATACAGAAGAATTATTATCGTTCGTCATCTTTTAATTGCTGAATTGTGGCATCTTCATTTCTATTGTACGAGTTATCCCAATCAAAATTACATATTACGGATATACAGATACTTTAATTTATATTATTCATACGATTAAGCACGAGGAGGAATGAGGAGATCCGTAGAAGAAATAAAATTGCCGACATAGTTGAAAGGATTTGTAAACTGGAGTGGTAATGGGTGGGGCAAATTGCTCGTACAATTGATGGCCATTGTGGCAAAAAAGTTTTAGCGCGGAAACCGCGCATCGGAAACCACAGCGTGGGACGATCTCCAACGAGATTGACAGACCATCTGGGAGTCCAATGACGCGGGGGGCATGTAACCGGTCGTTGTGGAAATCTATGGGGAAGGCCTTTGTTCAGCAGTGGACGTCCTTTGGCTGATATGATGATATGAAAAAACAGACACATATAAGTCCGTAAACATCCACTGCTGAACATGAGCCTCCTAATCACTATAAGAAGCGGTTATATGGATGATTACCACAATCATCACTCTAGGCAGGCGGATTGGTGATGGGAGTACAGTTGTAATTGGCCCACGTGATGATGCATCCTCATGATAACACAAAACGCAGTCTATCCCAAAATAATTATCATTAATCTATGGCCACCCTACAATAGCAATTGGTCGGTTCAATCTCACTGCTCTCCGGTACATAATAACCATCAGAAAATAGAGTATATTGTGACGAACCGCTGGGATTTGCTCTATCATACGAAATATAATTATAATACAATAGTTCTATAAATCTCATTTGCTTACTGTTTTGAAATTGGAGTAAAATACAGGTATTAGTGTCAGCTGACTATTATCTAAATGTATACGTGTTCTGTAGCGGCATTTTTGAAGTGAAACTGCTTTAATGTTACTACTCCACAGTAATAACATATCGTATCTCTAACCACATCGCACTTACTAGGTCGTCTCATAGTCCCCGGGGTGAAGGAAGTTCATGAAGAATTTCCACTGGGCACCATTAAAAAAAAAAAAAAAAAAAAGGCGTCTCATAGTACTACTACTCATCTTGGTCGCAAGATGACTCTCGGCGAACTTTTTCGGCGAAATCCAGTCCGTACTGGTTCACATAGTAATGTCTCTTAGGTTTTCGCGATTATTACACATTATAATAAAACAATTTTAAATCATCCTGCGACCACGAATGCTGCAAAGTATTCGAAACGTCAGGAAAAACAAAAATCTATAATATACGCGATCTAATACGTTTATAATTGTTTTATTAAGACTGTAAGATAAGATAAGATAAGATAAAAATATTTTTATTCATGTAAAACCATTTATAGGCACTTATGAATAGTCAAGACTTTAGTTGCCTCGTTCCAAGGTGTAGATTTCCTATGGAGAAGAACGGGCAAGAAACTCCATGGTTGCTCTTTTTAAATCATATTGGTACAATGTTCTCGAAATTATGGTAATGTGAGGACAATGCAGGAAGAAAGAGTCTAAACTTCTTAAAAAGTCTACACTAAACAAGCTTGATTTTAAAATTCACCAGAATTTTTGATTCAATTGTCATGACATCATTAAGATGACCAATCCCAACAGACGGCACTCGTTCACGAGCATGACGCATGCATCAGCATCGCTCAGCTCAACAATATTGTAGGGAAACTTAGCAACCCGACACACAACGCCACCATAAGCAGGACACTTGAGTGAGCATGACATACCTAAACTGCCAGACAAATATCACGTCAATAAAACAAAATAATTCAATAGCCCACATACTTTCACATAATTTTAAACGAGTATGTCCATGGAGTCTCTTGCCGGTTCTTTTCCATAGGACCAATTACTTAGAACTGTGCAACAATTTAATAAAATTTTGACTATTCATAAGAGCCTACAAAATGGTACAAATGATTTAAAAACAAATTCTTTACCGGGATGATGATAATCTATATCATTGTACCTACGCACCAGTAGAAATCATCGACAACCCGCCCATTGTCACAGTACTGGTAATGTTAAGACAGTAATTTTTTACACAAAAAAAACAATTATTATTATTACGCTTATCATTTCAATAGTTTTTCCACACTGATACAAAACTAATTATAAAGAAGTATTACAATTGTGATTTGTATCGCAGATTCAATCAGGGCTTATCACGATCGTACTCAATGGGGCTTAAGCACATCAAAAGGTGCACCTTAATGGCTATTCGCGTGGAGTGAAGAATGGTTGCCACCTGTTGGATGCGGCATTGGGTGTACACAAAATTCACTTATTTCGTAGATGATTAAAGCAGTGTCTTTTGATGTTTCTGAGAAACAGTTACACATATGCCAACACCGGAGCGACAACCAATTGTTTAATATATATTCCAATTAATGGAGGTCTGTTTTGATTTAATAACGATATTACACAGAATAATGCCACAAATTGCGCGTGGTGCAAGAATACCACCACCCCATCTCATCCTGTGGGTGTCGTAAAAGGCGACTATAGGATTAACCGAAGGATGGGCAGCAGCGTCTTTCGAGTACATTTATAACAATCGCCAACCCGTCTGCCAAGCGTGGCGATTATGGCAAAACCCCCAATGAGAACACAACACAAACGTATAGCGGCCGTTGTGGCAATTTTCGGGGAGGCTTTTGTCCTGCAGTGGACGTTTTCAGCTGAAATGATGAATGCCACAAATTAAAATGCCTCCTCCAACCAGTAACTGCATCACACTCGAGACAGCAAATTCGATACGGACTGTAATGGAAGTGTTGCAATACACCGACATGTTCATTGTGAACTACTCATTAGATTTTATAAGATAAACCTTACTTTGGAGTATTATTTTCGACGCCATTTTTAGAATGGATGCTATTATGGATAAAGTATCAAGGGAATATCATCACCTATACCGTCATGCTAGAAGACAAAAGGTTTCAACTAGTGCAACCTGCATCTCGTGATATAAAGTGCTGAAACGTGGATGTCGAGTGTCCACTGTGGACTCGCTCAGAAAGCTATGCTCAGAGTATGTCTAAGTGTTATGATTCGGAACGCTATCATCACCGAAGAACAGGAGTCAACGACATAGCTCGCAGAATTTGCAAATTTGAAGTGGCAGTGGGCTGATCGATTATGTCAAAGGACCGATGGCCATTCTACTCCTCAACGAGGTCCTCAACAAAAATGGTCCTTAAAGTAAAATATAAATAAAGTGGAGTCGTTGGATGCGGACGGCATTTAACCGGTCGTTGTGGAAATATATGTGGGAGGCCTTTGTTGAGCAGTGAACGTCCTTCGGCTATGATGATGATGACGAGTCGAGCAAGTCATTAGCCTGGTAGTGAGTGTCACTCGTCCCCGTAACAATTGTACCTAATGCTAACTAGGACCTGCGTGGGAGGACAGTGCGCTCGTCAACTCGAGACGTACCTAAGTTATTATATGCCCAGTAATTTCATAGCATTTACCGTTGTTACTTTTTTAATGTCTTATGTACTAAGTTAGTTGACTTTAGGTCCAGGAAAACATCGTGAGGAAACCTGGGTTTAATAGTCTGAATCACCAATACGCGGTTAGTATAAAGATCAAATTCTTGTTCCTCCTCTGTAGGATAAGAGGTTTTAGCCTTGCAGTGGGAGAATTAGAAGCTGATATTATTAGTTAGAAGTGCCTGCACCTTCATATAGCAGCAGTCAATAAGGACAATTGTCAATGCGCCGTATGTTCTAAAGTTCTCTTCTCTCGATGATTTTACGCAGCAATGAATATTGTTGGAATGTTAAAATTCAATACGACGGCACGGTTAGTGCAGTGGCTGGTATCAGACTGTATAGTCAACTGCTACGCTCCGGGTCGCGGGTTCGATTCCCCCACGGAATAAATATTTGTATCTGCAGGTAGTTCCGGGTCTGGGTGTTATTGTATGTGAAATTTGTGTATGTAAACGCACCCACGACACAAGAGAAATCCTAGTGAGGGTCAACGTTTATTTAACAAAAAAAAAATCGGTGAATAGTGTGACTCTATTACATAATCAAGGCGTTCGATAATGGCTAATGTACCTATAGTTGTTGTACCGAAAGTACAGATCATACAACTCGGAATTCCAAAGTTGCATAAACTAATGTAGTCTATAACATAAATATTCAAAAATCATGTAACAATAGAAGATTTAAGAAAAATACAGAGTACAAGTGCCAAGTCGAAGTCTGGAGATGGTTTACGCCCAACCGCGTCCGTTGACTGTGCACGAAATATGAATAGTAATAGTCTGCTTGTAAACTTGAGTCGAGGGCCTCCGTATAGGGTAAACAGAACGCCAAGTGCTTCTTGAAGTAGAGTTCGGGGAATTGTTGAGATATTGTTTTGTTGATAGATTTTGTTTTGATAATGTGAATAGTAATCAAATAATTGTAAATACTATATGAAGCGGTAGTCGCTAATGATATAACCAGATATTGGAGTAGCCAGAGTATATCATTTATCTAAGCTTCAAGGAAGGAATACACATATATAGCCACTGTCATTTTCAGCCTAACAGCGTGCACTTAGGTTAGGAATATAATATGAGACCACTTCTTCAAGTAATAACGATATTTATTTACCAGAACACAACCTCTAAGGTCTGCGTCTAGCTAAAATGAATGCCCAGTAAGATATATGTTTACAGTTAATCCAATCTTAAATCGAAACAACGTCTTTTATATTTTAAATATAGCGGTTAGCATGAAGAGTCTAGAATATATTTATATTACTTTTACACAAACCGGAAATGTAAATAAAAGGTTATTTGTAGTCGTTCCTTATTATTATATCCAAATTGTTAACACATAGAGTCTAGGAAAGTTCATCATATCAGCCAACTACGTCTACTGCTGAACAAAGGCCTCACCTATAGCTTTCCACAATTGTGTCATCATTTTGGGAGAAATTTGCCGGTACTCACCACGCTTGGTAGGCGGGTTGACGAGCGCAGTATGGCTACTGAGGGCTCAGCACGAATATGGTCATGGTAATGATAATTTGAGTGAATTTTGAATTCTACGGCACGATTGGTGCAGTGGCTGATACAGTTGGCTGCTGCGCTCCGGGTCGTGGTTTCGATTCCCACACGGAACAAATATTTGTATGATCTGCAGGTAGTTGTTCCGGGTGTGGGTGTATTGTATGTGGAATTCATGTTTGTAAATGCAACCACGACACAGGAGAAATCCTAGAGTGGTGCAACGTTAAAAAACAAAATTGAAACTACTTGATTCGCATATATTTTTTATTTAAGCTGACGACTTTATTCATACCTATATATGATACGAATTGTGTTTGTCGTATAAATTTAAACGAACATGCTATAGGCTAGTTGTATTTTCGATTCAAAATTCACTCACATTAACGTTACAATTACGATACTATGTCAAAATATTCGTGCTAGGCCCTCTGTTCCATTGGTAGCACGCATGTGGTCAAGCGCTGCCGTGGGACGCTTTGGGGGATCCTTTACAATCCCCCCGGGTGGGTGACCGCTTTACAGTCATCCTCTCCGAGATGTGCCTATAGGCGTGGCACCAGTGGGCGGCTCTAGTGTGATCATACGAGGACCTGGAGCCCCCCTTAGGTGCCGAAGATGACCGCCCCAGTGGTTTTAGCCGGTAGGAGTCCGGCATACCCCTTCGCCCTTCCCCGGAGCGAAGGAAGTTCATGAAGAATTTCCACTGGGCATAAATAAAAAAATAAAAAAAAGGCCCTCTGTTCCATAGAAGTGACGCGTCTGCCCATTCCTCTGATTCAGAGACTCTTGATCGCCTTTTACGACATCCAGGGGTGGAGATAGAGTCGTGCTATTTTCAAAAAGTGTACAGTGCAAGTACGGTTAAGGAACGTCCAGGAAAGTGAAAATGGACGGGGTTTAAATAAAGTACATATTTATGTCGGTGAACATAGCAATATCCCTTCCCGTAGTGAGAAATGTGAGATCTTAACGGGCTGTTGGGTGTATGATAAAATATGCCTGGCTTAACCGACAACTTTATTCCAGAGCATGAAACCAAAAATGTCAATGTCATTTTCATCATCATCATCATTATATCAGACGTCCACTGCTGAACAAAGGCCCTTAGATTTCCACAACGAGCGGTTACATGCCGCTCTCATCCAACGACCTTCCAGTGACCTTCACCAGGTCGTCTGTCCACCTCGTTGGAGGTCGTCCCACGCTGCGTTTTCCGGTGCGCGGTCTCCATTCGAGAACCTTTGTGCCCCAACATTTTAAATCCCATTTTAAATGTCGAAAATTTCTGCATATCTAAGGGACCTGAAAAATAATTAATTTGCATCAAGATTCAAGACGTCACATGCATCCCAGAGCTAGCAGACCAGAAGTGACTAAAATGCTATGAATATTTGATCCGGGGCAAAGGGACGTGGAATTTCCTAGTTTCGGGTCCGAGTGTGTTTGACTGGAAATGGTTATACATAATATCACTACTGGATAGAATATACCCAGTATCACTACTGAGTAGAATTTTAATCATTATACTGTTGCTCGAATGAAACAAAGTTGGTAAAAGAACAAGTAGCGTTTTGAGTACTTATATCAAGTTGGAATAGAAAGGAGACTGGCAATCGCCCATACAACGCAGGGCCCCGAATTGTGTTGGTCATTACATTTAAGAAATATGTCTAGTGTGATAGGGTTACTACATTAATATTAAATTACAATATTTAATTAAATAATACATATACGTATCGATACATGTTATTAAGGAATTTTTCGCAATATTCCAGACAAATCGGTATCCAAAAAAACTTTTTTTATAGATTTGGCAAAAGTCCATCAACGATAGTATGCGTCTCATTGAAATGTCGTTTGGTTTATTCATGTTGTGTTCTTATTCCTTTGCACTTTGTATTTCAATTGTAAATCTCAAAGGTAAATAGCGAAACAAATATACACTTATTTTTAGTTAACTTTAAGGTAGCTTTCATTTCTGTAACAGATCAGGCCCAAAACCACCCGTGTCCTTTATAAAAAATCGTCCAGTAGTGATATGTTCTTGAGGCCTATGTCCAATAGTGGATGTTTTGGGGCTGCAATGATGCTTATGATGAAGGTATTTGAAATCAATCGGTTATAACTTCTTTTATTTTTTTTTATTTTTTTTTTTTTTTTTTTTGTGTTGGGCTTCTCGCATACATTTCTGGGAAATGTGGTTGCTTAACCGGTCATTTGCTGGCGAAGCCAAAAGAGGCCTCCAGCCAGGCTTAAATTAAATATTAAAAACTAAGCAACTTTCGCTAAGGGCGCCCCCTGCGGGACACGGACCTCGGCTTAGGGCGTTGCTGGGGATATCAAGCTATTGTTTTGGGGACAGCTGGATCGGTATTATTTAAATTGTATTAGGGGACATTTAAAGCTACAGGCTCGGCACGGGCCGGCGCGAGCAAGAGACGGGAGGGAGAAGTGCTAACTTGAACGGGAAGGTGACGCGGCGATAGGCCTCCGCGACGTCGGTGAGGCGGGCATCCTCGGCGGCGAGGGCGGTACAACGGTCGGGTGTTTAGTGAACGAGACAACGCGAGTCTCTTCATGTGATCTAACGTGATTTTATCGTCTGGATCGACCAGAACGTGTCTCGGGCGGCGTACTCTACTGATACGGGAGGGTTCGTAGTCGGCGGCTGATACCACAAGGGGATTTGGGTGGGACAGGGCAGAATCGAGATAGCGTTTAGACGCTTGTTTCATAAATTGCCTGATGGTCGGCAAGTTAAGGTCGAAATGGAGTTGGTCGTTTCGCATGTACAGAGGCGCTCCGGTGGCCTTGCGCATGAAACGGGTTTGGAGGGTTTCGAATCTACGGAGTGGGTATGATTCAGCGTGTGCGAACACTGGGCTGGCATAGGTCATGATGGGTCGAATGCATGTGGTGTAAATTCTCACCTTATTTCTAAGGGATAATTTACTACGAGCGTTCAGAATATAGTGAAGGCGACCGAGCACAAAGGCAGCGCGGGCACGCACCATCTTTGTGTGGGGAATGAAGGTCAGTTTTTTGTCTAGGGTGACTCCAAGATACTTGGCGTGCGGTTCCCAAGGAACCGATTGGCCCAGCATCGAGATCTCCCTGAAGCGTGGGTGGTCGTCGCCTAATTTGCAAAATAGGACGGCTTTACTTTTGATAGGGTTAACTTCGATCCGCCATTTCCTAAACCATTTACCGTAGACGTTGGCTGTGGTTTGGAGGATCTTAGTTATATTATCGGGACTGCGACCAGAGTAGAAAATGGCCGTGTCATCGGCGAAGAGTGCTAATTGGGTCGTATTAGCAGGTCTTTTGGGGAGGTCACTGGTGTACAGTGTGAACAATAGTGGGGCTAGCACGGATCCTTGTGGGACTCCGGCTCTAATGGGGTGGGGGGAAGAGAGAGCGCCCGTGATAACTTCTTTTAAATTCATACTTGCTTCTTATATCACTTTATTTTCCATACCTCTCGCGAAGAGTGTGAAAAGACAAAATATTGTGTACACTTTATGATAGTTATGCAAAAACGGATTTTAGTGATAATCACTAAAGCTGGACGTGAAACTGGAATGGCATCATTTTTTTAAACGTTACCTCACACTTTCTCCTCAGTCACGGGTAGCTATAGTTTATAGACATATATCTCAGATGCACAAACACGAACACCCGAAACAACTATCTGTAGATCTTATAAACATTTGTTCCGTGCGGGTATCGAACCCGCTACACGTAGTACAGAAAGCCAATCGCTTATCCACTGCGCCAACCATATCGAAAAATTTGCATTCTTGCCGAAAGCATAATAAAGATTTTACATTCACATACTTGAAACAGAATAGTGTGCATAAATCCAGTGTCAAGCTCGTATTTTACAGATTTTTCATTCAAACACATAGGTATCCATTGTCGACTGTCAATACTAGCTATAAACGAAACAAAAAACATAAAAGAACTGTCATAAGTTCATAACGCAACGAAAGATAACAATATCACTGCGAAAAGTCGCATGTATAAAGCGACTCATTGTCTGTCTTTTAACCCAAACACTGACGTATTCAAACTTACTCGTTTCCACTAGTCACGTAAAGTATTCAAAGAGACATGTTTAGCTTGTCCTAGTCACAAAGTAAGGAAAGTACAGAAGGACCACTCAAGCCAATACGCGGTAAGAAACGATAACTGTTTGCTACGGTACAGGGAGATCGGAACAGTTACAATAACAGTTGCATGTTGTTGTACTTGTGTGTTGACGTATTATTATTTTTGACTAACAGGGCCCCGCGGTTTCTCCCGCCTTAGTAATTTAAATTAAATCGTATTATTTATAAATAATTTAGAGTACTTCGGCATAGACAGTTGACATAAAGTATATATATTAGATTTCATGAATTTTATTTTTTATGCGAGGAACCCTCAGTCTTTTTATTTTCCTAAAATATAATCAGCATAAGTTACTCCATATAATCCGTCCCGTCAATATTGGTACAACCGTTTCGGAGATTAGCTGGAACATAAATTTTAAACATTCTTTTTTTGTTGTTGTTACCGTATATACTTTCATATGCAATTAGTAAAAAGCTGTTATTATGACATAACAAACAGATACTTAAATTTTATTTATTTGTATGATTTAAAGAGAGTTCGTGCCTGGGTCTGTGTGTCTGCCGCCTACGAATAGGACCAAGCCACCTCATCTCTTGGGTGTCGTAACAGGCGACTATGGAATTCGAATACATTAACTACTCAACTGCGATCGCCAACCCTCCTGTCAAGCGTGGCGATTATGGCGAAACCCCCCAATGGGTACACAACACACCCGTATCGGTCGTTGTAGTGATCTCTGTCCTTTGGCCTGTGTCCGGCAGTGGACATTATTCGGCCGAAATGATGATGATGATGAATAAAGTTGAAAAGGAGGGTGCATTTCACCTAGTTGTAAGCAATCACCGACGCCTATGAACATCCGCAACACCGGAGGACTCGCTGATGCCGTGCCGACCTTTTAGGGAGATGTACTTTCTGAATTCGTAATTAACGTGTTTCATGTATTTGTCAACTAAGGATAGATTACGCCAGTCATCAAAACAGCCATCTGCTGTCCTTTATGGAGATATGAAGCTCTGTGCTCAGGAAAGCAAGGTTAATCTGCAACCACAACTGACTAAAATATACAGGTTGGTTGATTTTTCATTTTTCGATAAGATTTGGTGTTAATGGCTATTTACATGAACACATATGAAGGTTTAAAGGACAGCCAGTCTCCAAAATCGGTGTCGTCCAGTACCTGGTCTAAAAGGCTTGATAACACCGAACACCGTATAAAATGCTAGCTGCATCTGGAATGGATCCGACCGCCATATTTAACTCGTAACTCCTCTGGTTCAGGCACAAGGTGATAGTCATATGGATTCCGAAACGAGAAATCTCCTCTTTGGACGGTTATGCGCAATTTCTATTCAAAAACTGGCTCGAATCCTCACGCGATGCCTTCACCACATCACAGGAGCGGTATCTGGGGCAACTCACCGATCCATCTTCAGTTGGTCGACCCAGATACGCTCTCGACTCTGACTTGATCGAGCCAACGCAGCCAATATAATTATGTCGCGCCCATAATACTGGGCTTGGCCTGGTGGCCACTGGTGGTGCTTCGATTTCCCTCACCGTAAAACCATACTTGGACACGGCTAGTATAATTATCAAGTGGGTCTTCTGCACTTATCTATTTAATGTCGTCGCCCTATTCTCGAATGCACAGACATTTTTCACAGACCTGCACTCGTGTGAAGTATGGCTTGTGTTAAATTAAGTATAAAATTCGACAATTGCTTGCTACATACATTGGTATTTTCTGCAAGTTTATAAAATGCAGGTACCTTTATGTAGGGTCATTGACACTACGGTACCCTTCATATTTCTTCTTATGATCATTCATCTTTACATATAAAAGGTATTTTCATATGGGCTTCTCGCAGGGAGCAACAAATATACTATAATAAAAAATAGCAACAAACCCGGGAGGTTTGTTGCTATTTAACAGGATAAACTGTCGAAGCCGAATAGGCCTCCAGCCAGGTTATAAACACTCTTAAGGGCTAAGCTATAGAGAGAGCTATGCTTGGTATTTCTCTACGAGATCGAATCAGAAATGTGGAGATCCGTAGAAGAATTAAATTTGCCGACATAGGTGAAAGGTTTAGTAAACTGAAGTGGCAATGGGTGGGCCACATTGCTCGTAAATTGATGGCCGTTAGGGTAAACATGTTCTCGAGTGGTGACCCCCTAGTGGGACTTAGGCGTCGCCTTGCTGGGGGATGGGGTCTAGCTTGGGGATTGGATCTTGATGATTATTTTAATTTAAAGCTAGCGGCTTGGCATGGGCCAGCTCGGGAAAGGATCGGGGTGGATATAGTAACCATATGTTCATTATCTACTTAAACTTTAGACATAACTATGTTCCAGTTTGAAGGGCCCTGCAATTATTGATTTTTTTTATTTATAAAAATTTGCCTCACGCTAGGATTTCTCCTGTGTCGTGGGTGCGTTTACAGACATGAATTCCAATTACTGGGCATAAGAGACTACATAGGTAACTAATGTCTCGAGATAACGAGCGCAGTGTGGTGCCACGCAGGGCTAGTTCTGTATAGCATTATAATTCTTATGGTCATGGGTGACGCTGACTACCAAGAAAAGTAATTGCTAGGCTCATCACCAGATTTATAAAAAAGAATGAAAAATAAAAAGGCATCTACTACAAGCACAACAGAGTTGCTGTTAACACGGTAAAACTCAACTTGAGGGTGAGATTCAGAAACGAGTCTAAGCATGAACTTACGCTTCCATCTGTCAAAATTAGGGGCGTAAGTAGTGCGTTTTGACAGATGGAAGCGTAAGTTCACGCTTAGACTCCTTTCTGAATCTCACCCTTACGACTTTAAAATACATTTATATGTGTATGGCAAAGGGTTCTTTAAGAGAGGCATAAAATAGGTTTTGATTCGACAGCGCCCGAGTTATTCCCCTTGTGTTGCAAGCCTCCATAAGAAGACGGTAACGGCACACCATGAGGCGGGCCGTTTGCGAGTGGTACAAAAATATCTATAATATGCGCCATGTAATAGGTTTAAAATTGTTTTATTATAATGAGTAATAATCGCGAAAACCTAAGACATCACTACTTATCAGTCAGTGAAATAAATATGTACTTTTACGGCCGAAATTAATTATCGATTTAATCCAAAATCTTTGGATTTCGGATTACGGACATGTCTGTTTTTTGGTTAAATGTGATCGTAACACCACAACGGATGACTTTCAAAATCTTAAACCTTAAGATTTCGGATTAGATTGATTATTTATTTCGGCCATAAGTTTTCTTTGATGTCCATATATTCATAATGTCGGATTTTCGTTCCGGTATGCGCGCGCAGCACCCGATTTACCTTCATCAAACACGCAATACGAAGTAAAAAAAGTAAAAAAAAACTCAACTCGTAATCCACAATAGCATCCCAAAAACAAACTAATACAAAACCGTACACTGCAACTACCTACACAAGGATAGATCTTCATTAAAAACGTAGTTCTAATTGAACATACTCGCAACGAAAAAGATAAATAAGTATTTCTTCGGGAATTTTCAGCGACTGAAACTTATACGGTCCAGTAGCTGTCTACTTGAAAGATCGGATTACAGCTGAAGTGGGAGCGTGAAGTCCTCTACCTGAGACTTAGGAGGTGTGGCTAGCGATTCATGGGTCGATTATTAGTGGCGACAAAATTTGTATTAGAAATTAAATTAAACTTAAACATAAACCATTGGTCAGTAATGGCGATATCGAAATAAATATAAAATGTAGAGGGACGCTTATGGGACTAAAATAGCTATGCTTAGCTCCCATTTCTGATTGAGGTCAAATGCAGAAGGCTTCAGGCTAAGACCAGCACTACTGACAAGTAATATAGGGATCAGAATGTTTTTTTATTCATCACCATATCAGCCAAAGGATGTCTACTGCTGAACAAAGGCCTCAGATTTCCACAAGAAGCGGTTACATGCCACCCTCATCCAACGACTTCCAGCGACCCTCACCAGGTCGTCTGTCCACCTCGTTGGAGGTAGTCCCACGCTGCGTTTTTCGGTGCGCGGTCTCCACTCAAGAATCTTTTTACTCCAACGGCCATCAGTTCTACGAGCAATGTGCCCCGCCCATTGCCACTTCAGTTTACTAATCCTTTCAGCTATGTCGGCAACTTTAATTCTTCTACGGATCTCCTCATTTCTGATTTGATCTCGTAGAGAAATACCAAGCATAGCTCTCTCCATAGCTCGCTGAGTGACCTCGAGCTTTCTTATGAGGCCCATTGTGAGTGACCACGTCTCTGTTCCATATGTCATCACTGGTAGTAGTTTTTTTATTAATTATATAATATTCACCTGATCATGTGCCATGCTTCCAATGCGTTGCTCGTAAGGACAGCTGTTCATGGGTCGACTGCGACAAAATATTTTTGTACTACATTTCAGTTTACTAGATATCAAAGGATGCCCAAGCAATGCGTGACTGTGAATGGCAGGCCTTAAGTTAAGACTTGTCGACTTTTGCAAATTGTAAGGAAAGTCGTTTCTATGGAAAGGCAAAGTAATTTAAGAATTTCAAAATTAAACAATCATTAGCTAATTAGTAATCATTGTTCTTAAATTATCATAATACTAATTATTAAATACTAGTGTACTGAAATAAAACTATGATCAACAATTATTTTTTCTGAAAGGCTTTCCAAACTTATTACAATTTATCATGTATTTTTGATGTTGGCGGGCTAACACAGCCGATCTCGTCTCCATCACTAAACATAATCAGCCTTTTCAAAAAGGTCCGCAATTAATTGTATCTCAGTTTGCTAACGTACCCGTTATTGGCGCCCAAAGTCAAATAAAACTCTTTGTAATTAAAACTGATATCCTCATACATGAGCTGAATGCGGAAGTCCGAACTCCATTCCACCGAACAAACAGCCCGATATAGTAACACCAATTCATAGTAGTACCAACTTAATGGCATAACATAACATTAATTCACATCTGAACGGCATCATAAACAAAAGGCGTGATGTGCGACAGTCCCACTTTCGAAACTTGGCAGTGTAGTGAATGGCATGCTTTATTGTTCATTCGATTCTGTCACTAGCTAGTGAATGGGATTCATTTGATATTTGCTCGGGTAACCATAAAACATGGTAATCTAAATATTAATACGTGAAGAAAAAACTTTGTACCCCTTTTTAAGCACATTGCGCGAACAGAGGAGTGTGAGCTTTGGCATTGTTAAAGTTCGTATGGAGGAGGAGTACAGAAACTTAAATTATATATACGTGTTACAAATACATCAAATTATATTTAAAATATATTAATAACGGTTCAATTTCGACCCCTGGGCGACCCCTAGGCGACCACTAATAATATTAATTTGATATTGGTCAGCTTTTTTGTCATATATTGATTTAAAAACAATTTACCCAAAAATATACTTTACCATAGTTATAGCTGGTAGGCAGTCTGGTCCTGTCTACGAATAGAACCAACACAACACATCCCGTGGGGACCGTAAAAGGCGACTATGGGATTCGCCGGAGAATAAATAACAGCGTCCTTCGAGTACATTAACAACTCAACTGCGATCGCCAACCCGCATCCAAAGCGTGGCGATTATGGAAAATCCTCCCAATGAGCACAACACACACAGACTGGTCGACGCGGCGGCCTTTGAGGAGGCCTGTGTCCAGCAGTGGACTTTATTCTACTCAAATGATGATGATGACAGAGCTATACACGTATCACTTATAAATACTTATTTAGTCATTTCGGCCGAATAAAGTCCACTGCTGGACACAAGCCTCCCTCAAAGATCACCACGACCGATATCGGTGTGTTGTGTGCTCATTGGGGGGTTTTGCCATAATCGCCACGCTTGGCAGACGGGTTGGCGATCGCAGTTGAGTTGTTAATGTACTCGAAGGACGCTGCTGCCCATCCTCCGGCTAATCCCTTAGTCGGCTTTTACGACACCCACGGGATGAGATGGGTTGATGCTATTCGTAGCCGGCACCACACGGCTAACTTATTTAGTAAACAAAAAGAAATCCCTTTTCAATGATAACTATGCAAGGTCGGTTTGAGGGGACCGCTAATAGATTTTTTAAACGTTCGATATACTTCTTTCGCTATCTCCGCTCTGTGCAAAGCGGAAGGGTGAGCCCAGACTTTTATTGGCTAAACTCACCATTTGGTCCCTTCGATCTACCCATACCCAGGGCGCAAGGTTGTCGCGCGCATCATGGCAATTGCGCATTGTCGGAATCAAAAGGGGATGCAGCAGTTCATATGCTTATCAACTCTTCAAGTTGGAAACCCTGCCTTCCCTAAAATTACTAACTTCGACCAACTTTCCTGCTTACCCAGTAACTAACAGGAGCGTTATAAACAACCTCTAATTATCAAGCCTTCACGACTGAAACCCGCACGACCGCAGCCCAAACCAGGGAATACGTTTAAACAACAGTCGTAACAAATATCGCTCCGCTCTGAAACATCGGTAAGCAATTTACAACTAGTGATGTAACCTTGTGTTAGAGATGTATACGAACGATTCCGAAATGATTTGACGTAGTTCTTAACGAACTTGCAAACGACACAAACAATTTTTCTATATTTAAAAACCTACTCAACTCTACCATTAAAAAGAAACTTATTGCTCCCCGGTAGAAATTCATCATAAACTTCCTCCGCCCAGGGGAAGCGCGAAGGGTTATGCCGCACTCCTATCGACTCCAGCTCCCCGTAATATTATACTAGAGCTGCACATTGGCACCAAGCCTTTAGCACATCTCGTAGGGGATGAATATAGAGCGGTCACCCCCTCTAGCGGGAGGAAGGCGACTGTAAAAGCTCCCACGCACTTCTCACGGAGGATTGTAAAGGGGGGGGATCCTTTTCACGCCTGGTTGTGCGCTGTGCTGCTCACACGGCGGCACGTGACTAAGTGCGCACCGCTGTCTTACCGGGGGGCGCTTGGTATGAGCTTACATACGGTCGCCCGGGATCCCTGAGTCGCCCCGCCATATAGCGCAGGCAGGGGGCTCAGGCGTGTTGGACCTGGGAGCTGGGGCGGTTGTTACCCCGGCGCCGTCTCATACTTCTCCGTGCGGGATCAGCCCTCTCCCGATCCCGCTCAGCTGTCTCCTTCTGGAACATGACGCTCTCGCAGAAGGAGACCACTGCACTCCAATTTCCATGCTCTGCCAACATAGCCGACACTACAGCCGGCAGAAAGAGTTCTGGTCCGATCTGATCGACCAGGATCTACCGCTCGGCAGCCCACGCAGGGTATCTAATATCTATGTATTCCTCGAATATTCTATTTGTTTGTTTCTCAATTATTTATAAGTACAAACATGTTAATATTATGTCGTAACTGCCCATGGTATCATCCAACCATCAAATATCAAAAAACCAGCGCTGCAGCATACATTTTTGCAGCTGAAATGCTGACATAGGTACCTTTTCAGGCCTCGTAAAGCATTCTGTATTCATCTATATTCTATTTTAGTTCTTATAGTTATTTTTTACGAGCCCAAAATCTTCCTTTCTCTAGGATTTCGTATATATCGTATACGGTTTAGACAGATATCTCACTTTTTTAAATGTCTTAGCTGGCAAACGAGCCTGCGGGTCACTTACTGCCAACTTTTGTTCAACCGTCAGCCGTGATCATCTGTAACACGAGTAAAGTTGCTGATGTGTAACCGAAATGTCAGGGAGACGTACACTCTTTTCTTGAAGGTCTATGTTTCACGTCGTATGTTTCCGGTAATCCGCTGACGGAAATTTGTTGCACAATTTTAAAATTTGGTCCGTGCGAAGGTCCACCACGCGAACTGTAACGAAGAAAACTCGCTTAGCCACTGCAGACTACTTAATAAATTAGGAATCTAAACTCGCAAATAATGAGACAAAGATGAAGGACAAGGACATGATCATCTTCCTCTGAACAGAGGTAATACTGTAGAGGTTAATAAAGCAACGCTTGATGTGGTCAGTCTATGGATGGGTGACCGCATAGTGGATTTAAACTGTGTGTCTCCATGCTTCGGAGGGCACGAAAGATCATCGGTCCTAGTCGTTCTCATTAGACGGCAGGCATTAAATGATGTTGGAGGACTTTGGACGGCTTGGACAACTCCGACACAAGGTTGGCCAGTACTCACACGGAAGAAGGAGAAGAACGTCCGCAGTTGAACGTGGGCATCCTAAAAGACTTGTCATAATCACCACGTTTGATAAAGGGAATGATCGTCATGGTATTATCAACTTACCGACGAATGCTGCTGGCATAATAGAATACTACTGACCGATAGAGAAAGCAACACAAAAACCAGGCCGTGTGGTGTCCGGATTAAGAATATAGCACCACTCCATCTCCTCCCGTGGATGTCATAAAACAAAAAGTTACAAAGGGATTCTAAACCAAAGGGATGGGCAGCAGAGTCCCATCTGTGGAGCACTCGTACTGCGCCCACCAACCCGCCTGCCAAGCGTGGTGAGTATTGGCAGATTCCCCACAAAATTACCAAATTGTGGTAACTTATGGGGAAGGCCTTTGTTCAGCAGTGGACGTATAAATGGCTGATATGACAATGATAATGATGAGAGGTAGAAACGACAATGAAACAATATCGAAATAAATATCGAAATAAAAATCGAAATTCGTGTCTCCGCACTGTCCCAGTTTCACGTGCTGATACTGCGAACATTATTCACACGTTTAAAATAAATAAAAATATCCCGTACATAAGTCCGTATCGGGTTTTCTCGTAAATAAAGTAACGGCGACTACTTGTTATTGTACTTTTAACTTATAGGGCGCATTTGTTCCGATAAACTCGCAGTTTTCGGAATGGCGAGGAAATAAATAAACATAGTATACGAACGGTACAGTTTTGAGCTGATATATGTTCTCAGATTTCGGCCTGATCTAGGAACAGGGAAAAAAATTATAGATAAGAAAAATCTAAGACGTGTCTATATGATCTTTCATGAAATATGTCAGTTACAACTGAGAAAGATATATTGTGTGGTGTCCGGATTAAGAATATAGCACCACTCCATCTCCTCCCGTGGATGTCGTAAAATGCGACTAAGTGATTCTAAGCCAGAGGGATGGGCAGCACTGTCCCTTTTGTGAACCGGTAGCCATACTGCGCTCGCCAACCCGCCTGCCAAGCGTGGTGAGTATTGGCAAATACCCCCAAAATCATGACACAGTTGTGAAATCTCTGGGAGAGGCCTTGGTTCAGCAGTGGACGTATAAATGGCCGATATGAAGATATGTCTTTGTTCGTGCTTATATTTGCTATTATATCAACGAGAGAAAACATGGACGCGGAATTCTTACTACAACGCGATCGTGTTAGGATCTGGAGATTATTTAGACCACATACTGGTGTTTGGGAAGAACTCTTGGCCGAATGGTAATGCTATAAAATACAACTCTCTACTACTATTTGTCGTGCACACATTTATGTTCCACTATGCAAGGGTGTTCCTTAATTGTGTATTACACGTATGATTTTTTCAGGTATAAACAAATGTGAGTATATAGGTTAGAATAATAAAATTATTGTATTTTTTCATTTTGTATTTCATATATTTGTGTGTTAATAAAATAATAATTGTATATGCTAGGGTGCTGTACGTAAGTATATAGAATGAACGAATTAAACGCGATATATTTCCGTAAGCTATTTCAATTCAATATTAGTTCAATTTACGCAATATTAATTCAAGCATTAACGTGAAAGACCCGTAAAGTTTAGAACGCTCGCATCAAGCGAAGCCATCGGCTCACCGCTGTCTTCGCAAACCGCACACCTTCGGTTATCCGGTACACTATTGATGTCACTTGGTACAGGGAAACCAGGAGTAAAATTATACTGTTATTGTAGCGTGTTATTTACTGAACATATTTAGACTCCTTTATCCGTGTGTTACCCGGATTAAGAATATCTCATTAACAAAGGCAGACATAATCAAAAATATACTGTGTCTCGCGGCTGCCGGCAATAAACAGGTAAGAGGTTATAGTAGGTACAACTCTATCTCCTCCCGTGGATGTGGTAAAAATGCGGCTAATGGACTCTAAACCGGAGGGATGGTAGCAGCGACCCTTCTGTGGTACAATAGCCATACTGTGCTCACCAACCCGTCTGCCAACGTGGGAAGTATTGGCAAATTCCCCCCAAAATTACTAGTAGTGGATGTCCTTTGGCTGATATGATGGACGAGTGTACCCTACCGGCTTGGGTGGATTGTGTGTTGAATTTGAGTCTGTAAACGCACCCACGACATAAGAGAAATATAACAAGAGCAGGGCAACGATTGAAACAAAAGTTAAAGTGGAATGAATGAAGATGCTTTCGCTTTCCAAGGATGTACTTATTAAGTTATACATTAAGATGTTTATACCTATATGTTTTTGGACCAAACTAAGAGGGTTTCGTCTGCGTAGAATTCCCAAAAAATTCTCATGTATAACACGACACATTTGGTAAACAGTTTGTTCTACTAATGCCCAAACCTTTCATCTTTCAATACAAAAATACAATTGAACAGCAATAAATAAAACGACGGATTCGTATAAATAATGAACAACGGTGCGCGACTGCGATTTATAGTCGCGAGTGTCGCGGTCGCAACACGTCAACCGCCTATTTTGGTGTGTATGTCCATTTTGTTACAGAGTAATTTGTGATACAGAGTTTTCTTTGATAGTTAGTATAGTTTATAGACATAAATCTCACATTCACAAACAGGTATCTGTACACGATACATATGTTCGTTCCGGGCCGGTATCGAACCCGTGACACGTAACATAGAAAACTGTTAGATCACTTGCTACCACATCACAAGGTACATCATCAGTTTCCGTGTGGTGTCCTGATAATGAATACAGCACCGCTCCATCTCCTCCCGTGGATGTCGTAAAAGGGGACTAAGTATTTAAACCGAAAGAATAGGCAGCAGCGTCTCTTCTGTGGAACAGCAGAATTCCGCGTTCAGCAACCCACCTTCCAAGAAAGAAAGAAAGAAAAAAACCCGTCAAGCGTGAGTTAAACGCGCGTGGAGAGGTTTCCGTAATTGCTGAATATATTGTGTTGGATTCGGTCTTGTACCAATAACTTATCCCAAGAACAAACTTAACATCGTAGTTGGAAAAAACATTTTCCCATGCATTCCAACTGCAAACGTAAGTTTGTACGCACAATATTGTAAGAGTTACCATGTTATTTTAAGACCATAGACTTTTTATATGTTTTTTGTAATCTATAGGTAAAGAGCTATTACCTATATTTTTTTCAGAATTTTGGCTCAAGAGTTTTGGAGATAAGGGGGGGGGGGGGGGGGGGTATGGTAAATTTTCGTATATTTTCTAAAATAACTTTGAAATTACATATCAGCCCTTCCATTTCACATGTTACACGGTACAGTTCGCAAAACTTTACTCTCAGTTTTCTATATTGCCCATCAAAAAGGTCCCCTATATTCAAAATTCATTTAATTACGTTATACGTACGTCTTTGGGTCGCAGAAATCCATATGTGTACCAAATTTCAAGGTAATCGGTCCGGCAGATTCGGAGCAAATTGGCTGTGACAGACGAACAGACAGACACACGAGTGATCCTATAAGGGTTCCGCCGTTTTTTCCTTTCAACGTTCGGAACCCTAAAAAGAACAGCAATTTATTTTTTTCCGGAGTTAAAGACTATATATATACCTACTCGTCTATTAAAAAAATAATGGCATAAAGTAAAAAGAGGAAAAGATTAGCGAGTCTCATCTCCGCAAAAAAGGAATGGCGATCAGTATTACACACTTCTATGTTACAAATTGCTTGCAACACAGGAGCACTGATTTTCTGCGCCACCATAAATTGGTGACGAGTCATGGCTGACGTCTTCTACCGCAATAATAAAATTATGTAAATAGATAAATACATAATAATAATATCTTACATTATTCGGCAAAAACAACAGATAACTTCATTCATTATAAATTAAAAGTGCTCGCATGGGGATTTATCATAAAGACACTTGATTGACTCACGCGCAGATTGCGATAAGCAAAAGGCCAAACAGCCGCCATTTTGAATATCACAGACTACCTGCGTTTACCGGTTTGTTGATTATTTATCATTATTTGTTTCATTATGCAAGTGTCTAGTCAGCACATTATGCAATGCTACTTCATTCTACTACAAGCGCGATGAGTACTGGCAAAATGCCCCCAAAATTATGCTTCACGACATGTAGCCGGTTGTCTATGATTGCTGATATGAGCCTTCATATCATGGCCACGTTTTTATGCACGCAGAAGTCAAAAAGATCGCCATCCCTCTCATAGAGCATAAAAAATAAGATTTCAACGTTTTCATCTCAACTTCTACCGTACTAAGAACTTTAATCTTCAATCTAATCTATGGCAAACAATGCTCAACACACAGATTAATGTCTTAATAGTGTTTCGTCTTTTTAGACGAAGTGTGAATTCTTGCTTTGTAGAACTATAGTCGGTTTAATTCAATACTTAGTTTGTTTAACGATCGTTAGAGGGGGCTGGCGGCGGGAGATTTATGTTGTGTTAATAGTCATTTTTTGGAATCTTTGAATGGTGTCGGCAAATGTATTCTAAGGCTGTGAGTCAAAGGAACTGATTGGTGGAAGTCAATGAATGCGTAAGCAGAGAAAGCGGTATTTGGGCATGGTATCTTGTAATGTACATCAAGACTGTTTGGTATATCCTCCTCCTCCTAAAAAGAAAAGAAGAGAAATAAGTATTGCTTGTTCGAAATAAAAATAGCTTAATTTTATTTTAATAAAACGTAGCCTCACTAGGATCTTCCGGAGTCGTGACAACCTGGCTTGAAACAAAAATCTGTAGGCTATACAAATATTTGATCCATGTGGGCATCAAACCCGCGACTCCAAGCGTAGAAAGCAAATACCTTAGCCACCGCCTACACCATGTCGTCGTGCGAGTTCTGTTGGAACATCAACATAATATAAGACAGGTCTGAAATGCCTATCCTTTGACGCTTCCTAATGCTTACGCTGAGAAGTTCAAGAATGTGTAGCCATTAATGTTATATTTAGTACTAATATTGATTGTCTTTTGTCTGGCTGTATTGGTCTGTCATGCTCACTAAAATTTCTTGCTGGCGATGGCGTTGTGTATCGGGTCGTTCGGTTCCCTACAATATGGTTGAGCTAAGCGATGTTGATGCATGTGTCATGCTCACGAACGGGTGCCGTCTGTTGGGACTGGTCAGCCTGCCTGCCTGGTTAACTGCCACCGCAAATATTATTGTGTGTTCCATCTTTACACATTGACCTACATTTTTCTCGGTATATGTTTTGCAATAATTTGTATCAATCAACATTGTAATCTCGATTATTTTAAAAGAGTATCTATGGAGTTTCTTGCCAGCTCTTCTCCACGAGATCAACTATTTGGAACCGTGCAACTTAGATTCTGACGTTTCATAAGTGCCAATATTTGGTTTATTTCAAATAAAAAACGTTGACTTTGCCTTTGAAAAGAAAGCGGCGTAATTAATGCCTCAGTATTACGTCTATGTCTGCGAATCGGCAAAAGCCTTACATAGCAGCGAGTGCAAATCTCACTTGGTCAGAGTTCAGTGTCAGAGACTTGAAAGACAGACAAGAAGACTTGGCTTAACGACAGCTGTCTAATTACAATATTTACGTGCCCCCTGAAGCACGAAGACGCCTGGTTCAAATACCACTATGTGGTCACCCATCCATACACTGACATACATACATACATATAATCACGCCTCTCTCCCGTAGGGGTAGGCAGAGACCACTTCTTTCCACTTGCTACGATCCTTACATACTTGTTTCGCTTCGTCCACTTTCATTATTCCCTTCATACATGCTCTTCGGTTTAGGGTACTCTTGACCTGGCCTTTTTCCAAGACGTCCCTGATTTGGTCTTGAAACGTTACGAGGACCTGGAGCCTCCCTTAGGTGCCGAAGATGACCGCTCCAGTGGTTTTAGCCGGTAGGAGTCCGGCATACCCCTTCGTCCTTCCCCGGGGCGAAGGAAGTTCACGATGAATTTCCACTGGGCATCAATAAAAAAAAAAAAAAAAAAACCCCTTCCAGCACTTTCATTCACACTCGCCTTATACACTTTTTTCGTCAATCGTTCTTCATTCATTCTCTCAACATGGCCAAACCATCTCAGCATACCTTTCTCAATTTTTGTCACTACATCTTCTTTCAGACCACAACGTTTTCTTATCTCACTATTCATTATCCTGTCACTCAGTTTAACTCCTATCATACTTCTTAACGCTCTCATCTCAACTGCATTTATTCTGCTTTCATGTTTCTTCTGCCATACCCAACTTTCACTTCCGTACATGAGTGTCGGAACCAACACCCCCTCATGCACAGCCAAACGAGCCTTGTTAGACACCTTCCGACTGTTCATAAAGGAGTGCAAAGCTCCATTCACCATGTTTCCTGCATTCACTCTTCTTTCAATATCACTCTCACACTTTCCATCTCTTGTAAACTTTGAACCCAGATACACAAACTCATTCACCTGTTCAATTTGTTCATCTCCAATCACGATATTGCAGTCTGTCACTGCCTCATCTCTTTCAAACACCATCACTTTCACTGACAGAACAGATGTTTTATTTATTTCTTAAACTACTATATTTACAGGATTATTTTTCATTTGCCGTGTGGTGCCGGCTCAGAATACCACCATCCCATCTCCGCCCGTGGGTGTCGTAAAAAATGTTCGTTGCGAGGACTGAACCGGTGATATGTAGCGGATAAAGCCAACTGCTAGCCACTGCGCCAACCATGCCGCCTTTGAGAGATCACGAAACGGGAATGCATTTGTTCTACAAAATTATTCCATTTAATAACACTTCTCTCATACAATAGTCTCTACTTGATTAAATCCAAAACTGGCACCCGCCGTGTGGTGCCGGTTCAGAATACCACCACCCCATCTCCTCCCGTGGGTGTCGTAAAAGTCAACTAAGGGATTAGCCGGAGGATGGGCAGCAGCGTCATTCGACTACATTAACAACTGAACTGCGATTGCCAACCCGCCTGCCAAGCGTGGCGATTGTGGCAAAACCGGCCAATGAGCACACACCCAAATCGGTCGTTGTGGTGATCTTTGGCCAGGCCTGTGTCCAGCAGTGGACTTCATGCGGCCGAAATGATGATGATGAATGATTTTTTATACCTGGTAGCATACAATATTTACATCGACTGGTCTTCTTAATTAGTCTTGTAACAAATTATACACACCTACCCTTGTGAAATCACTCAGAGTACAATAGTATACGTCAGTCTTACTAGCTATGAGGTTCAGAGTGCGGAGTGCTCGCTTCAGTGGCGCCTCACTAAGGAGGTTGTTTCGGCGACGCGGCTCCACCAGCAGCCGTGGCTGTCATCGTCGCCACACGTACCCGTCCGGAACACGCAAATCTTTTTTTTTTGTTGGTCTCGCATCCATTTCTTGCAAATGTGGTTGCTTAACAGGTCATTTCTGGCGAAGCCAAAAGAGGCCTCCAGCCAGCACACAAAATCTATCTGCCCCAAGATTTTATTTACATGTCTTATGCAACAAGGTCTGTATAGTAAACAACTCCGCAAATAACGTGCAAGCATAATATTTCGTTCATCTTGCCGTTCCGTGTGAAAGTACCTACTAAGAATGCACCACTCCATCTCTTCTCATGGATGTCATAACAGAGCAACGAAGAGACAATAGACCAGAGGGATGAGCAGCAACTTCAGTGGAACAGTGTCCATACTACGCTCCCCAAAACGTGGTGAGTACTGGTAAATTCCCCCCAAAATGACGACACAATTGTGGAAATCTTTGGAGGAGATCTTTTTAGGCCTTTGTTAGCAGTGGACGACCTTTTGATATGATGATGATGATGATTTGAACAGTGTCAGAATAGTGAGGCAAGAAGCTGTAAATTGTTACTTAGCACTGATGGATATTGCTACCGCCCCGAATCCTCTTTTACTATACCCCCCATATTGTAGGTACAACAAAACGGCACGGTTGGGCAGTGGCTGATACAGTCGGCTGCTGCGCTCCGGGTCGTGGGTTCGATTCTCGCACGGAACAAATATTTGTATGATCTGCAGGTAAGTTGTTCTGGGTTTGGGTGTATTGTATGTGGAATTCATGTCTGTAAACGCACCCACGACACAGGAGAAATCCTAGTGCGGGGCAACGTTTAAAAAAAAATATCTAAGCTAAATACAGGTGTTTTTTTACTTATTTTCCTGCTTAACTCGACTCCCCTAATATATACGTGTACGTAGTTACATATACTGCACAGTAAGATACCTCCGTCATCAACAATATAGCCAAAAGTACCCATTTGTAACACTCGAGAGGTTACATGTGTTTCATTTGACACAACACAACCCTCTGGTACTCAGACGTGCTGAGGGCACTCCAAGCCCTCCCGAGCCGATCAGGAAGGAATAGTGTTGGAAAATTCAATAGGGAAGGTAACGGGAAGTGAAGTGAAAAGTACCTACGGGAATTTATTACTGGCCTCAATAAAATTTATTTTAAAATTGGTGCGTATTCGTTTTATGAAAATAAAAGTATGAATAGCAAAGTTTGAATAATGCTGGCGAGTTCGATTTTAGGAGATACGGTGATTAATTTATCATAAAATAAAGACGAAATATTTTTAATCGTGAGTATAATTTAAAGGCTTTTAAGCGATATTATTGTTGTTTCTCTTTTGTGTTCTCTAAGTATAAAGCCGGAGGCTGGGCAGCAGCGTCCTTCGATTACATTAACAGCTCAACTGCGATCGCCAACCCGTCTGCCAAGCGTGGCGATTATGGCAAAACCCCCCAATGAGCCCACAACACACCCATATCGGTCGTTGTGGTGATCTTTGGGGGAGGCCTGTGTCCAGCAGTGGATTTCATTCGGCCGAAATGATGAAGTATAAATTAAACTTGAAGTAGGTATTTTCTGAATGCTCTCGTTTCCTAATTAATGGGTTTATTTGAACGATTAAAAGAGCAGGGTGTTTTATAACGATGCTACACTGCCATTATGTACTCTAGTATCTTGGGTACAGTTTACATACATTCATAAACACCAATTCCCTAAAACCACTATCTGTAGATCATACCAATATTTGACCCGTGCGGGAATTCACCGCGCCTGAATCAAACCCGCGACACGTAGCCCAGAAAGAAAATCGTTTAGCAACTGCACCAACCGTGTCGTGAAATAATATAATAGTAACTCATGAAAATATTTGTAATAAACCGTTCTTTTGAAAGATAAGATAAAAACATATTTTAACTAAAATAGGTTTATATATAACTTATTATTCTGTGGATACTGTCATACTGTATAATTTATATTACAGCAGCGCAGCGCTTATATTAATAACTTTAATAATTTGTTATGTTACATTAATTCAGTCCACATGGATAAATACGAGTAAACTCACAATAATTTCCACAAACGGAACAATTTATACTCAAATCTTCTCTTATTTAACCACATTTACAAATTAATTCCGGGGTGTCCCAAATTCCGGGACAGCGCACAACACTACCTCGAGGGTATTCAGCAATTCGTGCGTAAGGGCCACGTACAGGTTCCGAGGTCTGATTTGAAAGGCTTTGACGGGTCCTGTCACACGTCTAGTATTTGAAGATGCCAAAGATACTTCGGGAATTTCTACAATAAGTTTTATTGGACAGGAAATGAGGTTCAAATAAATAGTTCTTATCCAATAACTGGAGAGAATAAAATGAGGTTTCAGTAATACGCTTACAAATAAATTAAATTAGTATACCTAACTGATTTCAGAAGATGGCTTCCGTTAGGTTTGCGTAGGCTTTACAGCACTTACCTGAAACAAAACATATTTCTTATATTTGGAAAACTAAATTAATTAATTTCGACTGGGAGAGAGTTAAGTACAATTACAAAAACAAAAGAACAGAACACAAGAGAATAGATATAGGTAAGTAAGTCAACAGTATTTTTTAAATGATATGCGTCACTGATACTACATTTTTTATCGCAAGACTTCGCCACTACTGTGCTGCTAATATTCGCTGCCAAGCAATAGTGTTTAAACATTATTGTATCCTACACCCTGATTAGCTAAAACTGCGACAGCAGACGCGATAGCAGATGCGATAGCAGATGCGACAGCAGCTATCGCGCAGCCAACGATTCAACGGTTGCAAATCGCCTGAAATTGAAAGGCGAGGATGCAATTTTTAGTTCATTGATCGCACGACAAGAGTTTGCGTCAGAGCTTGTTTAATCGCTATCGCCACATACGTAATACCAAAATGACGTTTGACAGCGGTGTCTGCGCGATTTACGCCTGTCGCAAACCGTCTGCGAGACACGTAATCAGCCCGCCGGTTTGAACGATACCGTAGCTAGTGAAATAATTGAGATAATATATAAGAGACGAAATAACTTATTACCTGATGTAATCTCTAAGTAACGAGCGCAGTGTGGTGCAACACAGGGCTAGCTGTGTAGCATTATAAATTTTATGGAGCGGCGTGACGCTACCGTGTGCGCAGCATAGCATAGTGCACAGAGAGGCTTCGGGGGATCTTCCCGGGGAGGGTGACCGCTTTACAGTCACCCTCTCCGAGCTGTGCCTATAGGCGTGGCACTAGCAGATGGCTCTAGTGTCATACGAGGACCAGGAGCCCCCTTAGGTGCCGAAGACGACCGCCCCAGCAGTTTTAGCCGGTAGGAGTCCGGCATGCCCCTTCACGCTTCCCCGGGGCGGAGGAAGTTAACAATTAATTCCCAATGGTATAATATAAAAAAATTACAAGGCGTGTCGCTAACCACCATGCGAACAACTTGCTTGTCTCGTCACAGGATTGTATAGAAAAGGACCCCTTTGTCACAGTGAGTAATCGGTAAATAGTAAGTATTGCGGGTTCAATCCTCGCACGAATCGAAACGTAATGGAATAATTTAATTTAATATCCTGCGGTTTCATTAATACTTCATCCTGCTTTCGATATAGTATCCTTCCCATCTCTTCTTCCCAACATAAACTCTAAACTACCGTCACCTCATACATAATCAAAACTTCCCTAGAACTTAGCTTAACTCACCAAAATTTACCATAAACATACTTTATTAGTCGTGTTACTGAACACAAATGTCCCTAACCCGCCAATATCAATCGGCAGCACACAAACGGAACACGATAATGGGTTCCGTACCGTAATTTAGGGTTACCGATCACCGATAGAATTACAAACCTCCATCTTGGCACGCCCGGTTCGAGATCGGGTTGAGGTACAGTAGGAGCAACGCCATAGAGGTGAAAATGTCGTTAATTAAAAAAATACTGAATATTTTTTCGAAAATCAACTGCTGGCCTCACCACTTATGCCCACCCTTCACCGCTTGCTAATGTTTAAGCTTTAAAGAATAAATGGCGCAACAAGAGTTTGGAGCAGCTGGAAAATTCCAGCTACACGATGGTCTGTCAAAAACATAACATAATATATTCATGCGTCATAATCAATTTGATAAAAAATCTGCACCCTTACAGCCGAATACCGAAACGCATTTTACGCAACAATTAACGCAATATTTAAGCTCCACTAACTTATTTCAGACGCCCGTATTCGGTAGTATAGCGGAGGTCTCAAATAGTTTAGTGGGTTTTAAATAATGAGCGGCGTTTCAGTATTCGGCCGTTATTGTTTTAGCTACATGTCCGGTAGCACATCACTAGGCGATCAAAAAATAACATTAAAATCAAATAATACAAACGTTAATTTAAACTTATATATAAGCTTTGAGCTTCCTTTTTCTCTAGAGCAATTGGACTGTGTTCAGAAAACTGACAGGAATTAAGATAACGATATAAAATTATCTTTTTTCTATTGCAAATACTTTTTTGTTCTGTCAACGGTTTTTTTAATGATAGTTTACACTACAATTTTCAATTTTTTACCAAATATAAAGGACTTCTATAAGAGGATAATATTGTAATCCCAAAATCTTTGTTCAATTATTAAAATGTAAACATGATTTTATAGGGTTATTAATGTCACAAGAAAATTAATTTATCTTTCTAACGTTAAGGCTAACTTATAGCGTTTTTGTGGGTTGGAACATTTCTGTGCAACACGGTCCAATTTTAGCAATCCTCTATTTCATTTAGTCTCAGTCGTCTTAGACCAGTATGCAGATCGAGAATCAAAACTCAGGTAGAAATTGAGTCTAGATCACATAAATCAAATATGAACCTTACGCTATAGGTCCATCGTTTATATTAAATTGATGCAATCTCGACTTAAGCTCTACTTGAATTTTGATACGGGCTTAAATGAAGTGACATGATAAACTCTGAGGTTAGATGTCTAAATAATTACCTTGAATCAGGTTACTTGCCTGGCTATTTAGGGTTCCTTTAATATTTAAAAGCAAGCAAAAGCAGAGGAAAGGTATTATCTTAAATATTATAAAAATACTGCTGTCTGTAAGCAGTTAGGCAGATATATTCAAAAAACGTCACTAAAGCAAAATGAAATAAAATCCCCGGAACATCCATTTTTCATTCAGACACTAACCACCTTTACTGACATTTTTACTCTCATTGTGCACCGATCCTAAACGAACGGGCGGTTAACCCTCCACATCCATTTACAACACAAACTAGTTTTTCTATCACCTTCGTTGAATTAACACGCTGTTTGCGGGTTAAATGTAATATTGCGCAACTGTTAGACGAATTCAAACCCCTGAATGGTTCATCATCATCATCATCATCAGCCTATCGCAGTCCACTGCTGGACATAGGCCTCTTCAAGTGCATGCCACTGATCGCGATCCTCGGCTACTCTCATCCAGCTACTGCCAGCCACCTTGCGCAGGTCATCACTCCACCGAGCTTGAGGGCGTCCTACACTACGTTTACCAAGACGCGGTCTCCACTCAAGAACACGTTTTCCCCAACGGTTGTCGGTTCTACGACTAATATGGCCAGCCCACTGCCACTTCAGCTTACTAATCCTATGAGCTATGTCGATAACATTGGTTCTCTGTCGGATCACTTCGTTTCTGATTTTATCCTTCAGAGAGACTCCGAGCATAGCCCTCTCCATTGCTCGCTGAGCGACTTTAAACTTGTGGACCAGCCCTACCGTGAGTGTCCACGTCTCGGCAACGTATGTTATGACGGGTAGAACGCACTGGTTGAAGACTTTAGTCTTTAGGCTCTGTGGAATAGATGACGAGAATACTCGACGTAATTTCCCAAATGCCGCCCAGCCCAGCTGTATTCTTCTGAATGGTTGCAAAAGCTTAATGTACTCGATGTTACTATTAACTTAAGAAAAGACGAGTTGTAAAATAAAATCTATAGTATTATTAAATTGCCTGCCTCTATATCTAGCGAAAGGGGTAACAGTTGATCAGCGTTAGGGTATGCCTCTCCTCTATTTGGGCGCCGGCGGAGGAATATTCGGTATTTCCAAAAAGATATATAAATAAAAAATATACAAAACATCTGTGTGGTGTCAGTTACGAATAGCACCAAACCTATCTCATCCCGTGGATGTAGTAAAAGGCACCTATGGAATTAGCCAGAGGATGGACAACAGCGTCCTTCGAACACATTTACAACTCAACTGCGATCGGCAACCCACCTACTTACCAAACAAGGCGATTATGGCAAAACCCCCCAATGAGCACACAATACAACCAGACCGGTCATTGTGGCAATCTCTGGGGGAGGCCTGTGTCCAGCAGTGGACTTTATTCGGCTGAAACGATCACACAGCAGATTAGTTAAACGATCGCGCCGCTAGCCCACTCATGCTCCTCCGAAAATGGAGAAGCACCTACAGCCCAAAACTGGGACCGTCCCTGTCAAAATATTAGCCATCGAGCAATAAGGTCCTCCAAAAATTGGATTAGTTATTGCCCGGTGTTCAGGGTGCACCGGCCCGACGACTGCTCTACCCCCCGGACGTATCAAGCGGGACCAACCAACGCAACCATATTTTAGAATATAAACGATGGAATACATTTTTAGTTTAGTGAGCCGTGTGGTGCCGGCTTAGAATACCACCACCCCATCTCCTCCCGTAGGTGTCGTAAGAGTCGACTAAGGGATTAACCGGAGGATGGGCAGCAGCGTCCTTCGAGTACATTAACAACTCAACTGCGATCGCCAACCCGTCTGCCAAGCGTGGCGATTATGGCAAAACCCCCCAATGAGCCTATAACACATCCATATCGGTCGTTGTGGTGATCTTTGGGGGAGGCCTGTGTCCAGCAGTGGACTTCATTCGGCCGAAATGATGAATATATTTTTAGAAGCAAGTTTCTTATTTCCTTAATAAGAATCTTTCACGATTTCGGAGTACTTTCCACTTTCCTGTAAAAATAAATTAACATGCGTAGATTGGATTGTCAGAGAGTTCATTGAAAGTCCGACTTATTCTAATTTGGAGGCGGGAAAGTTTTTTCGAGCTTGTTAATGCTAACAACATCTATATATTTTTTCTCTGTAAGTGGGTTTGTAAACTCAATTATGACCTAATTTGTAGAACTAACTTTTAAACTTTCACGTTGCATAGTAATATATAAAGAAATTATTTTGGAATTAACGTGAAATTACCTTCGAGTACCTTGACGTTACGACCACGTTGCACCGATCCTGGTCACAAGCACACTGATGCAGCAATATCAATCTCTCCGTTTCTGAGGTAGATTTATGTTCACCCACCCCGTTTTCCTTTATTTATTTTAGGGCCGCAACACACTACACCCACTGTGTCCTTTAATCGGATGTCCTTTTACTACATCCAACGGGAGGCGATGGAGTGGTGCTATATCCTTAATCCGGACGCCACACGGATAAACAGGCATGTGAACTCTACCAATTTTAATCTTCAAATACTAACGTACAGGCTATATTGTCGGTCACGGTAAGTCTAAATAATAAAACTTTTTAACAAAAAGAAAATACCGTCTTCAAAACCATTACACGATATAAAAAATAACTTCTCGGTGGTCTGGCCGTATTCATAAAAAAGTTTTTGTTTTTTTTTCCATTTCAGTGGTTTTAATATTTTTATATCGTGTAAGGATTATGAAGTCAGCATTTTTTTTTTGTTAAAAAGTTTTATTTGTTTTCTTTTTAGTATAAATATATGTATAAATATATTTTAGGGCCGCAACACACTACACCCACTGTGTCCTTTAATCGACTGTGAATAGCGAGATTGTAATATGTCAATCACTGGATTCCATATCGATGATAACTTGACGATTCGAATTGTTATGCTTCTTAATTTCAAATGCTTCACGCTCGACTATTGAATAGTGTTGCGGTTTAAAATAAATAAAGAAAAACGGGGGTGGATGAGCATGAATCTACCTCACAAACGGAGTGATCTCGCTGCATCAGTCTGCTTGTGAGCGCGATCGGTGCAACCTGGTCGAAACGTCTAGCTATTCATAGGTAATTTCGCTTTAGTTCCCGTGTCTTTATATATTTACTAGTTTTACCCTGCCACGCGTTGCTGTGACTAAATGCACGGAATTACAACATGATTTTGATTCTGAATAAAAAAACAATGATGAGTCTCCTGATATAATAAAAATTTGCGCGTATATGAATACAACGATATGTACAAATTTCAAAACGATCGGTAAAGAACTTTAGGAGTTATGCGATTTTGAACAAACGAACATAAAAATGTTATATATATAGATTTGAAGAATTTTGATTACCTAAGTGCCTCGCACATCAGCACATATATGCTTTGCAGTGATCACTACAATGAGCGGCTATAGGTCACATTGCAATAACTTTTTTTATTTTTTATTGATGTCCAGTGGAAATTCTACATGGAACTTCCTTCACCCCGGGGAAGGGCGAAGGGGTATGCCGGACTCCTACCGGCTAAAACCACTGGAGCGGTCATCTTCGGCACCGAAGGGGGGGCTCCAGGTCCTCGTAAGATCACACTAGAGCCGCCCATTGGTGCCACGCCTTTAGGCACATCTCGGAAGGGATGACTGTAAAGCGGTCACCCCCTCTAGCGGAGGGAAGGCGACTGTAAAAAGGTCGCTCCCCCAGGCACTTCTCGGGGAGGATTGTAAAGGATCCCCCCAAACATTGCAATAACCTGGCTTGGCAGGCGGATTGATGACACGGATGGATGCTGCTGCACATGCTCTTGGTGTCAACCCTGAGTCGCCTTTTACCGACACCCATGGGTGGAGAGAGATGTTCATTTCTTTGCCGGTAACCACACGGCAACGGCCATTTGCCACTCGGTTACCAGTGAAAACAATTTTGCTATAATTGCCACGCTTGGCGCCTCGGGTTGGCGATCGCAGTTAACAACTTAACTCGCCTACCAAGCGTTTCGACAGTGGCATATCCCCCAAATGAGCACACAACACACCCAGAGCAGTCATTCTGATCTTTTAGGGGAGGCCTGTGTCTGGTAGTGGACTTTATTCGGCTGAAATGACGATGAACTAACTAATTACTAAAGATTTAACACCAATTCTGTTGTACATATATAACAATGGCCGATCAATGTTATAGGCGTGTTACACATTGTGCCACCTATCAAAGCAGTTATTGGCTATTACTTGCGTGTTATAGTCATCGCCAACGAGTTAACTGTTTGTGTCATCCGTTGGGGTCATTATGTAAAACAGCGATAATTATTGAGGACGCGCTAGTTTCGTTATTTTACGTGAATGTAGTGATGGTCCCGAGGTTTACGGATTTGCTTTTTAAGTGCTAGGTGGCTCGATTCTACATTAGCCGAAGGAACTTCGTTCCTACATTTTTTTTTTTTTTTTTTATGGTTCCGGTGGAAATACCCCATGTACTTCCTTCGCCCCGGGAAAGGGCGAAGGGGCATGCCGGACTCCTACCAGCTAAAACCACCGGAGTGATCATCGTCGGCACCGAAGGGAGGCTCCAGGAACTCGAAAGATCTCCATCTAGAGCCACCCGTTGGTGCCACGCCTTTATGCACATCTCGGAGGGGATGACTGTAGAGCGGTCACCCCCTCTAGCGGAGGGAAGCCGACTGTAAAATGGTCGCCCCCCAGGCACTTCTGCCCTCCCCCCCCCCTGTCGTCCCCCCCTGTCGTCTTATATGGCAGGAGGCCTTGGGGGTCGCGAGCACGCTTATTGGGAAATCTGCGTGCTCATACCGAGCGACCCCCGGGAAGACAGCGGTGTGCATGTGGTCACGCACCGCTGTGTGCGCAGCACAGCGCATAGTGAGGCCTCGGGGGAATCTTTTACAATCCCCTCGAGAGATGCCTGGGGGGGTGGCCTCTTTACAGTCGCCTTCCCTCCACTAGAGGGGATGACCACTTTACAGTCATCCCCTCCGAGATGTGCATAAAGGCGTGGCACCAACGGGTGGCTCTAGATGGAGATCTTTCGAGTTCCTGGAGCCTCCCTTCGGTGCCGACGATGATCACTCCGGTGGTTTTAGCCGGTAGGAGTCCGGCATGCCCCTTCGCCCTTTCCCGGGGCGAAGGAAGTACATGAGGTATTTCCACCGGATCAATAAAAAAAAAAAAAAAAAAAAAAAAAAAAAGGTGGCGAGTTCAAGACCTCATACCGAGTGACCTCGGGAAGAAGGTGGCGCGCACGTGGTCACGTGCCGGCGCGTGCGCACCTCAGCGCGACTTGGGGGGATCCTTTACAATCCTCCCCGAGAAGGGCCTGGGGGGCGGTCTTTTTACAGCCGCCTGCCCTCCGCTAGAGGGGGTGACCGCTTTACAACTTTACTAACGCTTTATCTTAACGCTTTACTCCGAGATGTGCCTAAAGGCGTGGCACCAATGGGCGGCGGTGTGATCTTACGAGGACCTGGAGCCCCCCTTCGGTGCCGAAGATAACCGCTCCGGTGGTTTTAGCCGGTAGTAGACCGGCATGCACCTTCGCCCTTCCCCGGGGCGAAGGAAGTTCCATGTAGAATTTCCACTGGCCATCAATAAAAAAATTAAAAAAAAAGGCACCGTAGTACCAGATATTCACCGCTTATAAGTGTTGTTTAATAATTAAACTTTTGTACATTAATTTGTTTCGAGTTGAGGGGCACTGTAGCTAGTGAAATAACTGGGCATAAGAGACTAAATAACGAATGTCTCGAGGTGACGAGCGCAGTGTGGTGCCACAAAGGACTAGTCTTGGCTGCCATTTCAACTTTACTTTTTATTACTTGCCTGACATTACGGACATGCAAGATACTTATCACCAGGCGAATAGAAGGGACGCTGTGCCCATCCCGCTGGTTTAGAGTCCCTTAGTTGCCTTTTACGACATCCACGGCAGGAGATGGAGTGGTGCTATATCCTTAATCCGGCCACCACACGGATAAGCAGGCATGTGAGCTTTACCAATTTTAATCTTCAAAAACTAACGTACAGGCTATATTGGGTCACGGTAAGTCTAAGTAAGAAAAACTTTTTAACACAAAAAAATACCGCCTTCAAAACCCTTACACGATATAAAAATATTAAAACCACTGAAAGGGAAAAAACAAGCTTTATTTATGAAGTCGGGCGGGGCCAGGTTTAAAATATAACTTCTCGTTGGTTTGCATGAACGATGGTTGGGCATACCTTTTTTTTTTTTTTTTTTTATTGATGTCCAGTGGAAATTCTACATGGAACTTCCTTCACCCCGGGGAAGGGCGGGCCCGCCCATCTTCATAAATAAGGTATTTTTTGTTCTTTTCAGTGGTTTTAATATTTTTATATCATGTAAGGGTTTTGTTTTATTTGTTAAAAAGTTTTACTTGTTTTCTTTTTAGTGTAAATAAGAATGATCCAAATCGGTTTTCTGATCTAAGAGGAATCAAAACTGTTAAGACATCATCTAGATAAGCGCAGTCAAATTAACCTGTTCATTGAAACTAGTTAAAAAACTACTAAATACAATTTATATGGGACCATCTCGAAAGCATTCTGCATCAGTTAAAAAAAGAATTGCTCAAACCAGTCAACAAATCTCAGCGTAATGGGTGTACAAACATAAAAAAAAATACGCATCGAATTGAGAACCTCTTCCTTTTTGAAGTCGGTTAAAATACCTCTAATCTTAATAAAACCGAACTAAACACTATATCCCTATAGAAACCACATTCAAAATTAATTACATGAATTCTAAAAAGCATAGGACAACATTTCATTAATCTCCCTTCTCTCTCCCCCATCAGAACTTGGCCGAGGGCTGTGATTTATTTGCGGAGTTTTTTTGCCAAGATTTTATGTTGCCTGTCTGGTAACCCCCCGGTTTAAAGGCTTGCCGATATACATTTACTGGAAGAGAGGGATCTAGTATAGATAAATACTGATTTAATATAAATTGTCGTCGGCACGGCTGGCGCAATGGCCAAGGGATTAGCTGTATGCGCTACGTGTCACAGGTTCAATTCCCACAGAACGAATATTAGTATCATTATCATACCAGGCAAAGGATATATACTGCTTAACTAGGCCTTCGCCATAAAGTTCCATATTTGTGTTATGATTTTGGGTGATGCTGAGAACAGCAAGGTAACTTCCGGACTCTAAACCAAACGGATGGGCAGCAGCTTCTGTAGAAACAGACCTTACCTTTTACGACCTCCGCGGGACCTGCGAGCGGTGCTATATTCTCAAACTCACCGTGTGGTGCCGGCTCGACCGTGTGGTGCCGGCTCAGAATGCCACCACGCCATTTCATCCCGTGGGTATCGTAAAATTCGACTAAGGGATTAACCGGGGGATGGGCAGCAGCGTCCTTCCGAGTACATTAACAACACAATTGCGATCGTCAACCCGTCTGCCCAGCGTGGCGATTATGGCAAGACCCCCCAATGAGTACACAACACACCCATATCAGTCGTTGTGGTGATCTTTGGGGGAGGCCTGTGTCCAGCAGTGGACTTCATCAGCCGAAATGATGATGATGATATTCTCAATTCGGACACCACACTGGCAAATATAAATATGAGGTACAAATATTATCCTGTCACGTGGGTACAGTTTACAGACATACATCTCATATGCACATAAACCCAGACCCGGAACAACTATCTGCAGGCCATACGAAAATTCGTTTCGTGTGGGGATCGAACCCACGTCAGTTAGCGCAGAAAGCTAAGTGACTAGCTACTGCACCAACTTGACGTCATAAATTGTTTATGATATTTTAGAGTACAGTGGTCTCCTTCTGTGAGAGCGTCGTGTTCCAGAAGGCTACTCCAGAAAGTCATCAGGAACAAGGAGACGGCGCCGAGGTAACAACCGCCCCGGCATCCGTCCAACATACCAGAGCCCCCGCCGTTGTTATATGGCAGCGCGCAAATTGGTGGATCTGCGTGCTCACAGCGAACTATCTCCCGGCGGCATAGCTCACAGCAAGGCTTCGGTGGGGATCCTATACAATCCTCTCCGAAATGTGCCTGGGGCGGCTTCGTTACAATCGCTTTCTCTCCTCTCAGCTCAAGACCGAGAGAGGAAGTGACCGCTTTACAGTCATCCTTTCGAGATATGTAAAGGCGTAGCACCAACAGGCAACTCCGGTGTATTTTTCTCGAAATCCACGCTGGACTTTTACCTAGTAAAAAGGAGAGATAATTAGCAATGTGGGTGGTAACGCATTACTCGTTTTTTCAACCTCTTACCAAGTTAATAAGTTAGAGCTTCGGAGAGGATTGGGTATACGTAAATAATGCGGTGTCCGGATTAAGTATATATTCTTATATTTTCATTCCATCGCCTCCAGTGGTTGTCGTAAAATGCGAACAGGGTATTCTAAACCAGAGGGATCGACAGCAGCGTCCTTTCTGTAGAACAGCAGCTATTCTGCGCCAACCCGCCTGCCAAGCGTGGTGAGTATTAGAAAATTCCCCCAAAATGACGACACAGTCGTGGAAATTTATGGACTCCTCCATAAATTTCCTTTGTTCCGCAGTGGATGGCATTTGGCTGATAGGATGAATACTAATGCATTAAAACGGTTAAGATTTGAACCCACGACTTCCCTATCGCCAGTCCGATACCTTAGTTGAGCTGAAGTGCCAACGAATCAAAGCGCTCATAGCCTAGCGCTTTGATCGGTAAACGCTAGATGAGATTGAGCATCGCTCAGCGCCGGCAGTCTATGGATGGGTGGCCGCATAGCGGTACTTGAACAGGAGTATCTCCGTGTTTCAGAGGGCACGTAAAGTCGTTGGTACCGGTTGTCATTAGACGGCAGACGTAAAACCAAGTCGGAGGAGTTTGGGCGGCTTGAACAACTTGTCACATGGTTTGCCACTAACCACACGAAAAGCAAATATAGTCATTGAACTCGAGCTCTATAAATCAACCGACATATTTACCACAAGTGATAAAAAATTGTTAATAACCCTATAAGCACAAGTGCAGCTCTTCTTCTCTTAGATTATGGTTCTGTAGAGTATCGTCCACAATTTCGCCCATGTCAAGTATCAGGCAAAGTTGTACGGTTCAATTGTATTTTTCCAAATACAGTTGATAATTGTTATCCGCGTCTGACATTACTGCAAGTTGTCGTAGACTGGTGTCTTATTCTATGAACGATTTATACGGGTCGTTTCAGTGCTACGTCAAACAGAGACGTATTTCCTTTTATTAGTCGACATGAAAAAAAAAAACATAATGATAATATGAGCTATCAACGGCATTTGACAATTGTGCAGTAGTGTGTATTTTTATTGCATATTATTATCTGTACACTAAAATAACGAAGTGAATAAAAATTCAAATTATAAGCAAATGCGTACCAGTCTAAAAGTATTACAAAATAAAATGAATAAATAAACAAAAACACTTAGCAAAAATGTATTCCCTTCAAATATCTTGAAACCTAAATATGACATTTCAGAGTTACTTACAGCCACTTCAAACCACTCTATATCCCCGTAAATACGATAGAAGTGGGTAAAGAACTGATTAGTCTTTTATCCGGATCCGAACGACTTCTTAAAAAAGGTTGACGATATCTCGATTTGGAACACTTAAATGTATAAAAGGAACGTTAAGGAAAATCACGGTTTATTTCACAAAAATGGTATTATAACTGGAATCTGGAGCATTATGCTTGTTCCATTCACTTGTGCTCAATGACAGATCTATTGTGATGTTCTAATGAGTAACCGGTTCGATTATAATAACTAATTATAATTAATCAATTTAACTCCAGTCATCATCATCATATCGGCCATTTATACGTCCACTGCTGAACAAAGGCCTCCCCCATAGATTTCCACAACTGTATCACAACTCATCATTTTGGGGGGAATTTGCCAATACTCACCACGCTTTGCAGGCGGGTTGGTGAGCGCAGTATGGCTACCGTTTCTCAGAAGGGACGCTGCTGCCCATCCCTCTGGTTTAGATTACCTTAGTCGCCTTTTACGACATCCACGGGATGAGATGGAGTGGTGCATTTGATGGTGGTATATTCTTAATCCAGACACCACACGGGATATCTGTTAAATTAATTAGATTCAAGGTGCTCCCTCTTTTCGCCGGTATACTGTGAGGACTAGTTCCCAGGTTCTCGACTTATAATTAAAAAGGGAGTCGCTTCTCTTCCACATATTTCCTACCAAAATAGATTATACTCATAACAAATAGATACAGTACAAATACATTATATACTTACTTACTTAAAAAGTTTAATCTTTTCTTTGAGACGTATAAGTTTATATTTCAACATCTTTGCGAGAGATATAATTTATAACTTATTCAGGAATCTGAATATTTAACATCTCGAGTTGTTTTCTTTGTGAATTCAAAAAAGTTGTTTCCCAACCCCGGGCGATCTTTTTTGGATAAGCCTTATTTTTACTATCATATATTTAGTGATACTAATTTGTGTTATACCTAAAAAGGATGGGCAACAGCATCATTCCGTGTGCTAATAATAATATACTGTGATCACCAAGCCACCTGCCAAGCGTGGTGAGCATGGTGATATCTGACCGTTCATTGGCAGGCCTATGTTCAGCAGTGGATGTTTATGTTCTGATGTGTGTGTGTTTGATAAATGTTTCGAACACACACAAACACACACATCAACGGTGAAGTGAAAGTGCGCTTAGAAAACGAGGAGTGACACGTTGGAGGAGTGCCCAGCTTGGGCAGCGCTCGCTTCCGGCCGTGGTTCGGTCCATCGTCCGGAGCGAGAGCGCGTGGGATGCCGTCGCCTCCTTTTGCGAGGAAGTGATGCAAGCAAAGGAGGCGGCAGAGCGGGTACGGAGGGATATCTCCGATCCCCTCCGCAGAAGACACACCGGGCGTCGGCGCCGGGGTGAGGCGCTGGACGATCTCCGGCCACCATGAGGAGCGGCCTGCGGGCGACGAACCAGGGGCGGTCCGTCGCCCGAACAGGGGTGCAATTCCTTATGCTTAAACATCCATACATCCTTGAATACAGAATCGAAATAACGCCGTAAAACCAGTTCGGTATTGGTTAAGACATGACTGAAGCTATTCAAGGTCTCGTTGCAGAAGATAAGCAATGAAGACCAATCTTAGCGATTACCAAATTGGGTCATCATCGTTATTTAAATTCTGTATTCAAGGATGTATGAATGTTTCAGCTTAGAGAATTGCACCCCAGAAACAGGCCCGAGATGGCGGCGCGCGTGTCCCGCGCACGCCTCTCCGAAGGATAGGTGCGGACAACAAGGCCGCACACAGAAGGGGCCCGTCAATCATTGACGGGCCGATACCTGCTGGGGGAGCGGTCCAATGCAGAAAAGCGTACAACTCACCCCCGGCTAGAGGTAAGAAGAAGGACACCGTGGGGTTTTAGCCGGTTTGATCCCGGCATGCCCCTCCGCCCTTCCCAAAGCGGAGGAAGTCCAAGAGGATTTGCCCACGTTAAAAAAAAAAAAAAGGTAGTTAATGTGGCTCGGGGGTGCGGTCTATTGCTGAATGGTGAACACCTAACCCCCAACTAGCGGTAAGTGGAATGATACCGTGAGATTAAAAGGGAGCTTGTTTTTATAGTACTAGGTGACGAGACGAGCAAGTAATTCGCCAACCCACCTGCCAAGCGTGGCGATTATAGCAATATTAATGTGCCCACAACACACCCATATCAGTCGTTGCTGCTGCGCACCGGGTCGTGGGTTCGATTCCCGCACGGAACAAATATTTGTGCGATCTGCAGGTAGTTGTTCCGGGTCTGGGTGTATTGTGTGTGGAATTTGTGTTTGTAAACGCACCCACGACACAGGAGCAATACTAGTGTGGGGCAACGTTTTTCAAAAAGACAAAAAAGAAGACAATCTTTGGGGGAGGCCTGTGTCCAGCAGTGGACTTCATTCGGCCAAAACGATGATGACGTATACGTATTACGTAAGCAAATGCACGAAAAAAAATACACTAAGACGAAACCGTATAACAAAAACAAGAATTTACATAGGGAACGTTTTTTATAGCACAAAAACATAAAGTTTTATAAGTTACCCCCGTTATAGGCCAGAAGATGCGGAGCTAACTCCGTCTCGTTATTAAACTTGCCGAATATTAATTAAAACTCCGACCCCTCGGACGATTTGCGTTCAGAAATGTAGACAATAAATACAATTATTAGTAACACAGTTTTGTTAAAGATAAAGATATTCATTTGCAAAAAATATGGGTTATGACAGTTTTATAGATGTGCAGGAAGTTCCACATATTTTACTATATTATTATTGGTATGCAAAGTATGGGTAACAATTAAATTACCAAAGATTAAAACATCAATTATGTCATCATCATCATCATATCAGCCACAAGACGTCCACTGCTGAACAAAGGCCTCCCCCTTAGATTTCCACAACCAGCGGTCACATGCCGCTCTCATCCAATGACTCCCAGCAACCTTCACCAGGTCGTCTGTCCACCTCGTTGGAGCTCGTCCCCCGCTGCGTTTTCCGGTGCGCGGTTTCCATTCGAGAACCTTTGTGCCCCAGCGGCCATCAGTTCTACGAGCAATGTGCCCTGTCCATTGCCACTTCAGTTTACTAATCCTTTCAGCTATGTCGACAACTTTAGTTCTTCTACGGATCTCCTCATTTCTGATTCGATCTGGTATTTCACCAAGCATAGCTCTCTCCATAGTTCGCTGAATGACCTTGAACTTTCTTATGAGGCCCATTGTGAGTGACCAATCGTGGTCAATTATGTATATATAGAAAATTAAACATCGCTTGACAGAATATATGTAGATCAAGCAGAATGGTTGCTGTTCCACAGAAGGGACACTGCTGGGCATTCCTCTGGTTTATAGTCCCTTAGTCGCCTTTTATGACATCGAGGATATGGAGTGGTGCTATATTCTATGTGGCGTCCCGCCTTATATCAGCAGTTGGCTGATTTCATGATGATGATGATGATGATGATGAAAAAAAAAAGAACAAAATAGCGGTAACCTGCTGGTTTTTGGAAATGCTTCACAAGCATATGTAGATTTGCCTGAAACGGTTTCAATGTTTTCTTCTTCACTAACCCTGGTTTGTATGTTAAGTATACCTCTTAAGTTTGACTTGTAAGCTTTAATAGGTATATTATTCTGGTATGTTGCATTTCCTTGGCCCGATGAATGAAAAATATAGAGAAAGATTCTTAAAGCTCCCGTCTCTCCGAGCATACTTTGAGATATAAAGAAAATGATTATAGGTACTCAGTTGTTTCAAACAACATTTAATATATGACGGCACAGTTGGTGCAGTGGCTGATACAGTCGACTGCTGCGCCGGGGGTCGTGTGTTCGATTCCCGCACGGAACTAATATCTGTATGATCTTCAGGTAGTTGTTCCGGGCCTGGGTGTGTTGTATGTGGAATTCATGTCTGTAAACGCACCCACGACACAGGAGAAATCCTAGTGCGGGGCAAAGTTTTAAAAAAAACTAAATATATTTTCTCCATCAGTTCCCCTAACCAATATTGTGAATAACGATCTACAGAGCAGATAGACTGTCGGCCAGTTGGTTCGTTTAATTTTTACCCTGAATCTTGCGCACCCATGCAATCTAATAACAAATTCAGAAACCGAGGCTTACACAGCAGAACATCCGAACCTTTTAAATGCGTAGTGAAAAACGGCGCGCATCAAAACGCAAATGGGGTCTCAGACCACATCATTTCTACCGACGATATACAATATTAGCACAAATTAAACTAAAGCTTTTTCACCGAAGATTGCTACTGTCGGAGACAGTGTTAAATTGCCCGGTTATTTTGGCCATCCGGCTTTTAACCCTACCGGGGTCTTGAGTACCCAAGTCGCGATAACAGTTTAATTAAGTTTTCGAGTTCGGAGTTAGTACGGATTGCGTTGTTTTCTTGTTGCTTTTTGAAAACAGCGCCATTAATGACTTTCGGTACATTTGCTGGATGTAGAGTTACTATTAATTTAAATAAAATTGTTTGAATTGCCAATTCAAGGCAACATAAATAGGGTTGGCTAAAGATGAGGTACACATTGGCTAAGGATTTGAACATGTCCATAGGTTTCATCATCATATCAGCCAATATACGTACGTCCACTGCTGAATAAAGGCCTCCCCTATAGATTTCCACAATTGTGTCACCATTTTGGCAGTTCTCACCATGCTTGGCAGTTGCGTTGGAGAACGCAGTATGGCTACTGTTCCACAGAAGGAACGCTGCTGCCCGTTCCTATGGTTTAGAGAGCCTTAGTCGCCTTTTACGACATCTACGGAAGGAGATGGAGTGGTGCCATATTCTTAATCCAGACACCACACGGAAATAGGTTTGTTAAAATAAAATTACAGCCCAGTAAAAAAGTCAATTTTTCGTCGAATTAGATTTGTTTTCCTCATAAATTTTATATCAGCCATAGACCAGTGCTAAACAAAGGCAACAAAGGCCTTCCTCATAGATTTCCACAATTGTGTCGTCGTTTTGTAGGGAATTTGTCAATATTCGCCAGGCTTGGTGCCTGCGGGTGGCTGAGCGCAGTATGGCTACTGTTCCACAGAAGGGATGCTGCTGCCCATCTCTCTGGTTTAGAGTCCCTTAGTCGCCCTTTGGGACATCCACGGGAGGAGATGGTATGGTGGTATTTTCTTAATCCAGGCAACACACGGAATCAATCTCAGTCTATTTTTAACTGACTTCAAAAAGGATTTCTCAATCCGATGCGTATTTTTTTTATGTATTTACAACAGACCAAATATAATTTTACATTTTAGGCTCAGACATTTTTCAAGTCACGGGTAGTCATTTAGAGTAGGGCTGTAAGTATCGGGGGTGCAGCGGATTCGCGACCGAATCACCCACCGCCAGCGATAGATAGGTAAACGGAACACTTGAATCATTTTCTTAAGCTTTGTTCCTCATCAGTAGACCGCTGGCTGAGCCACTTATAGCCAGTTGCACTCACTGATCGATGAACGATCGGCGAGGTTAAGCAACGCTCGGCGCGGGCAGTCTGTAGATGGGTGACCGTCGGACCCGGTTTTTGTCATTAGACGACCGACGTGAAGCCAAGTTGCCTTTGGGCTTGAACGACTCTGACGCAAGGTTCACACATGAAAAAAAAAGAAAGAAAGTTTAGACCGCACATGTCTTAGAAATGCTTTTTAACTAAAACATGGTAAGAGTTAAGCAAAGCAAGATAAGAGATTCACATTCCTAATTAAAAGCGACAAAAGTTTGCGATCTCTATTATTTTATTGTACCGAACAAACCACCACCCATCTCATCTCGTGTGTGTCGTAAAAGGCTACTATGGGATTAGCCGGAGGGTGGGCAGCAGCATCCTTCGGGTATAATTAAAACACAACTGCGATCGCCAACCCGTCTGCCAAGCGTGGCGATTAAAACCCCCGAATGTGCACATAACATAAACCCATACCAGTCGTTGTGACAATTTCTGGGAGAGGCTTCTGTCCAGTAGTGGACGTTTTTGGCCGTAATGATGAAGAAATTTATCGATCATATTGAAAATATCATCCATTCCGCCATTCCAGATTTAATTACAGGCCTCACCTTACGTCCTACAGTCCTTGGCCTTCAAGTCTAAAATCTTATATTCAAATCTGTACGCGCCTGTACACGCACGCGGCACGCAATAACCGGGGCCTTTTAGACCGAAGTGTTCACGTGGAAGCGTACAAAATAAACGTTATGTTATCTAAATAGGACAGAATGTGGATGGGCCCGCTGTATTATAGTAGGAAATGTTGATGACATCAGATAGCGGTGTGAGAGTGTGAGGCGCATCGAAGTTTGCAGAATTTGATTGTGTAGATAAATTTGTCGGTTAATTGAAATTTTAATGGTGATTTGCCGAGACCGAGCATTGTTTCTTTCTTTTTTTTTTAAAACGTTGCCCAGCTCTGGTTTTTCTCCAGTGTCGTGGCTGCGTTTACAGACATGAATTCCACACACAATACACCCAGACCCGGAACAACTACCTGCAGATCATACAAATATTTGTTCCGTGTGGGAATCGAACCCACGACCCGGAGCGCAGCAGTCGACTGTATCAGCCACTGCACCAACCGTGCCGTTGGATGGGATATCTTTGTAATGCGTAATATAAAATTTGCGTGAAACTCTCCTAGAGTTGTTAACTGTATCAATGATTAATTTCTGAGACCACGTACTGGAAAACGCGGCGCGGGTCGGTCTTCAACGAGATGGAAAGACGACCCCGGTGAAGGTAGCTGGGAGTCATCAGCGGAGATCATTGTAGAGGGGTCGGTGTAGAAATCTATTGAAAGGCCTTTGTTCAGCAGTTGACATCCTTCGGTTGACTTGATGATGATGATGAAATGAGTACTGTGCGTTTTACTATTCGTTCGCGGCGTTTTATGTATCTGAATGACAATTTCTTTCTTTTAAAATATTAAAATTGTCAGAGAAGACGTCAGATGGCAGGACTGACAGGTTTTGAAATATGCTTTAAAAATTAAAAAACGATTTAAATATTACTCTATTGGATGGTACGAGATTAATACATTTAATTATTATCTTTCAACTGCCAAACTAAAGTAATACAACAGTTACAAAAATAAATCAAGACGAATTACTTGAAAATGCAGAACAAAGAACAATTTTTATTAATAAATCGTTTCAACAAATGAATGACTTGCCGATTCGCTCCCTGTTCTTTCATTCACTCAATCTAATTACTTCAGTGTGAGCTTTAAATGAATGACTGTTGAATGATTTGCATTTTTCATACATGTTTTTTGTTCTATTCTTATTATCTCTCCGTTGTATAAAAATTTAATTCCAACCTATTTAATGATGATTTATTTTCTAAGAAATTATTTCAAGCTTAAGTCAAAAGGATTTTCTTGTCAGTAGCAAAGTTACTTTATCTATTAATTAAGTCTTATTTTTAACGGAGTTCCAAAAAACGTTTTCTGTTGCCCACGCAGGTTCGCAAGTGCTTATGGACCATTTTTTATGATGCTTCAATTGAAGTCTAGATTATTGGAGTTCCTAGAGCGTCCCTTCGGTTCTGAAGATGATCACTCCAGTGGTTTTAGCCGGAAGGAGTCCGGCACACCCCTCCGCCCTTTCCCGAGGAAGTACATGACGTATTTCCACCGGATCAATATAGAAACATAAAGAAAGGTTCTAGTATTTAAAAATTAGGGTATCGTTCTTATATACAGTATTAAATCTACAGTCTGTCTGTCTGATAAACATAATTGTTGATTATTATATCTTAATATAATAATCAACAATTATGTTTATCAGAAGTCGGTCTATTTTTAATTATAATATTTTATTGTTCGTGTTCTCAAAATTGTAAGGCGTGTTTCGTTTGAACCTTCCTCGCTCTTCCTGACGACTCGCAACTTACAAGTTACTAAAGCACACTATTTTGATGTTATTTTTGTCAGACACACACATTTTTATCTTCTCGACCTACAATATAGCACTACTCCATCTCCTCCCATGGATGTACTAAAGGCGACTAAGGTACTCTTAACCAGAGGGGTGGGCAGCAGCGTCTCTTCTGTAGAACAGTAGCCATACTGCGCTCACCAACCCGCCCGCTAAGCATGGCGAGTACTGGCAAATTCCTCCCAAAATGATCGCCTGAAACTGGTCGATTATGGGAGAGACCTCTTTAATCAGTCAACGTCTTTTGGGTGATAGTATGATGATGATGACAATATTTTTAACCCACGGAAATAATAGATCTATTATAAAATGAAAACAATTCTAATTCCCAGCGTCCGATCCCGTCCTAACCCAAACCCAACATGGCCACGTTCCCATGCGTATCCGTAGCGGTTAAATTTAAACAATCACATATATACAATAACGTTTGATCGTGGAATCGGTAACGCTTGTTACATTCGAAGGAGATTAGTCCCAAATCCCATAAAGATTGCTTGAGATGCCTCCGGATCAAAATCCCTTGTCGTCTGCGGTACAAGTTATGAGCATTTGGTTATAGCAAAACAATGTTTTGTTTGTATGGTGGCTCTAGAACACGATCTGACAAGGACTGTCTTTGGTCTATAGGCGAATAAACATCCGTACACATAGGCTTTTTTTTAAACGTTGCCGTACACTAGGATTTCTCCTGTGTCGTGGGTGCGTTTACAGACATGAATTCCACATGCAATACACCCAGACCCGGAACAACTACCTGCAGATCATACAAATATTTGTTCCGTGCGGGAATCGAACCCACGACCCGGAGCGCAGCAGTCGACTGTATCAGCCACTGCATTAACCGTGCCGTCAACAACGTGCCGCCAACAACGTACCGTCGATTTGGGTCCGTGTGGTGTCCGGATCAAGAATATAGCACCACTCCATTTCCTCCAAGGTAACTAAGGGAATCCAAACCAGAGGGATATGCAGCAGCGTCCCTTTCAAGGAACAGCAGTCATTCTGATCCGCTTTCCTAGCGTGGTGGAGTAGCGTAAAATTCCCCGCAAAATGACACAATTGTGGTAATATATGTCTGTAAACGCACCCACGACACAGGAGAAATCCTAGTGTGGGGCAATGTTTTTAAAAAAGAAAAAAAAAAGAAATCTATTATCTATTGGGGAGGCCTTTGTTCAGTACCTAATAAACGTCTTTTGGCTGATATGATGATGATATTGATGACAGGTAGTGAAGTACTGGCAAATCCGGCCCAGAACGACGACACAATTATAGGAACCTATGGGGGATGGGGGAAGATCTTAGTTCAGCAGTGGACGTCTTTGGGCTGATATGATGGCATAATGGACCTCGATGACGCAAAATATACAGATTATGTTGCCAGTAGCGTAAGACTAAGCCAGCTCCTTCGAGACTACATAATATCATTTAATAGCAAATTATAATTAATATTAATATCGCAAGGAGATGCTTCACTAATTCTACTTCTGTAATAGTTAATTGAAGCTCAAAAATCAAAAGACTTCTAGGTATCGTAAAGCTTTGTGCAGTGCTGCTCGAATTAATTAATTAGCAGTTAATTATATTTACCCTTTCCTTTATAAGGGGCGCCAGGTGCGTAAGAAGTGGTACCACACAATGACAACCATGTATGAAACGACATTTGAATGTCAAAATATAAGCAAGGCGCATTGCGTTCTGTACCAATAGTTTCTGCCTATATATGCAAATATCTTTTAATGTAACTTGGGCCACTGAAAACCAGCGACATTCTACATTTAGTAGACAATAATCCAATTTATCTGTGGACTTGGAAGACTCGTAAATTTGCTTCAAAACTTTGTTAGACGACCCTACACTCCGTAACTTGTCTGACCTCGTTATTGTTGCTAGCGGTATGACGCGGTTCCTTCTATTTTTGAGAGGAATTCTAACTATAATGAGCGGTTCAACTATTGTTATACAAAGAGAGATACACAGTACAATATTTGGTCCTAGGAGCCGCGAGGTTAATAGAACAAGCATTTAATAGATATTCAAGGATACGGTCTTGATAACCTGAATCTGACAGTTCACAATTTCGTAATAATTTTAATTAGATATAATACGGTAAATAACAATAACCTTATTGGCAATTATTGTTTTGAGCCGTTTGGGGTCGAAACGCTTGGGTCATGGAATCCGAGTGCACGTCAGCTAAAGATATAGCTAGACGGTTGGTCGACACTTCACGTGATCAGAGGGCTGGCCTTTTCTTTGGCCAAAGAATAAGCATTGCCATTCAACGTGGCAATGCTGCCAGCCTTCTAGGAACATTATCAGCTGAAAGCGATGAGGAGGTATACTTTGACGCCTAAGTACATGTTACACTTTTATATACATAATAATTTTTTATGTTTAGTGTAATCATAAATAGTGTATATATATTTAGTTTTAATGTGTATAAAAGCATAGATATTAATTTAAATCTGAATAATATACGGTGAATTATATATAGGATTTGACTGGGACGACCAACATTGCTAATGAAAATCAAGAGACAACTATTGTAACTATAGTCATATAAAGAAATAGTAATCTGAAAAGCTTAAGAAATGTGTATAGATCATAATCTCTTCTGCGTACCCCGCCAGGGTTATACAGACTCGGTAGCACGCATGTGATCACGCGCTGCCGTAGGACGTTTTGGGGGATCCTTTACAATCCCCCCGGGGGGTAACCGCTTTACAGTCACCCTCTCCGAGATGTGCCTATAGGCGTGGCATCAGTGGGCGGCTCTAGTGTGATCATACGAGGGCCTGGAGCCTCCCTTAGGTGCCGAAGATGACCGCTCCAGTGGTTTTAGCCGGTAGGAGTCCGGCATACCCCTTCGCCCTTCCCCGGGGTGAAGGAAGTTCGTGAAGAATCTCCACTGGGCATCAATAAAAAAAAAAGGTTTATACAGACTATTCTCCGATGGGTTTATACAAGGCAAGGATTCAGATAGAAGCATATTTAAAACTGAAGTTACGGACATGATAAAACGGTCACGGAAATAAGGATTTTGCAATACGGCATTATAGTTATTAGCGATGCCAAATTATATTCAGAAAATAAATACCATAACTTAACTAAATCATTTATTTGCCGTGTGGTGCCGGCTCAGAATACTACCACCCCATTTCCTCCCGCGGGGGTCGTAAAAGTCGACTATGGGATTAGCCGGAGGATGAGAGCAGTGTCTTTCGAGTTCATTAACAACTCAACTGCGATCGCCAACCCGTCTGCCAAGCGTGGCGATTATGGAAAAACCCCCAATGAGCCCACAAAACACCCATATCGGTCATTATGGTGATCTTTGCGGGAGGCCTGTGTCCAGCAGTGGACTTCATTCGGCCGAAATGAGAACTAAATATTTTGTTGAATGTGACAAACATTTATCAAAAACGACAAATTCACATGAAACTCAATGTATCTGGTAATCAAATGTGCTGATTTTTTATTTGTGTTTTGTTAAAAAATATTTGATATCTATCGAATGCACTTGGGAATTTCTAAAATTAATATTCTGACCGTATTAAATGTGGAGCAATCTTATAAAATTATCAGAGCAATAATTAATACCAATGTAAAAGAACACAACTGCATAATTTTCTGCCCTACAGCAAAATTATACGTTCTATTTACGAAAACAGGTTTAACATGCAGCCTGTTTCTGGATATAAAATACGTTTTAATTTTATTAATATATTTATTTAATATTTATTATCTATACTATCTAATTATCTATACCATTCATTCACACGTCCACGGCTGAACAAAGGCCTGCCCATAATTTCCACAATTGTGTCGTCATTTTGGGGGGTATTTGCCAATACTCACCACACTTTGGCTGGTGAGCGCAGTATAGCTTCTGTTCCACAAATGGGACGCTGCTGCCCATTCCTCTGGTTTAGAGTTCCTTAGTCGCCTTTTACGACATCCAACGGGAGGAGATAGAGTGGTGCTGTATTCTTAATATTGACACCACACAGAAAATGATCTATTTGTTATATTCATTATGTCTGTATCTTTCACTATACACACTAGAAAGTGTCTACACTAAAATTAAACTTTACATTATACATTACACTAGAATTTCATTTGCCTCGTGGTAATAAGTTACAGACATAATTTCCCATGTACAAACAGGTCTGCCTCATCGCCGCCGCCGCGGAGGCCTGTCGTTGTGAGAATCCGTTCAATCTCCCCCCACCGGACTCCTGCTCGTGCCAGCCCGTGCCGAGCGACGTTTAAATTTCTGCTAAAATATTTAATCACCCGACTGTCTCTATTTTGATCCCCCAGCACCGCCCTAAATCCAAGTTCGAGTACCACAGGGGGCGCCCTTAGCTGGAGTTGCTTAATTTTTTAAGTGTAAATTTATGTCTGGCTTTCCCTGAACTGCGAGCGAGAAGCCACATAAGGACAAAAAGAATAAAAACAATACTAAAAAAAGGGTTTATGACGAGCACAACATTAGTAGGCTTATGGCACTACAGTTAACCCAGGGTAAGGCCGGACCTATCTTTTAGATTCATCTCCGATAGTCTGATCAGTCTGATCGAAATACCGTCCAACTACACTAATGCTAATAGCTAACTTCAGACTTTTTCGTTTTATTGCTTAGATGTTCGGGTCGGATGTCAATAGTATGATCGCTAAGCCGTGTTTCGAACTTTTGACACCATTTGACAAATTAGTACATCGGATATGTTATGTGATTAACTCTACTGAACCTACCAATATAATGATACCAAAACCACCCAAAAATCCCACAGCTACAATAAACCTTTAACCCTAAACCGTCCATAACAGTCTCTTAACTTTAAAATAATCACTCTGACAACTCCCGATAGCGCCAACTAAGTTAAGTTATTACTTGCAACTACTTACTAAGTTTAAGTTAATAACTAAGCGCTTAAAACGCCCTTCTAAAGATGTTGACACTTTAAGATGAAGCTGAAACTTTTACTCAAGTGTTTAAAGTTTAATATTTGTGTTGAGATATGCCTATAGTTTTTAGGTAATCGTGGAACAAGGTTTTGGGGATTTTGATTACAGGCAGGCTCAAGCTTTCTTCTTTTTTGAGATAAACGAAGACGATATTGATATGAAGTAGATTTGTGATTTTGTAGAAGTAGATACTGTAAGGTCAGATGAAATAAGAATATATATTACAAAAACTAATTTAGAAGTCGAATAAATATATTTTGGATCCCTCCTAGATGTGGAAAAACTGTTGTGAAAAAAGTTGTACTACGTACAGAATATTTGCCGTCGTATATTATCAAGGCCCATTTGAATATAAATATTTACAATTCGATATCGAATTTATCAGTCTGGAATATACAAATAACAAATGTAAGGTAAGCAATCAATACCCACAACGACGACAAATCAAATAGGAACCATTTTGAAATGATGATAACATCGATTCAAATCAATCGGCTAGTCATAAAAACGTCGGCCACTTCGAGACATAAGTGACAATTGTTGAACTGATGCTCCGTAGAATGCGTCGACAATTGGGTGTCCCGGCAGTGGATGTCAAACTTTTAAAATAATCACGTAAATAGTATGATCTATAATCTACACAAATAAATAAAATTGAAGTGTCTGTTTGTAATGTCCACATAACAGATTTTTACTAAATGCATATGAAAGTATATACGGCATATACAACAAGTTTTTTTTGTCTGTCTGTTTGTTCCGGGTAATCTCCGAAACGACTCGACCGATTTTGACGGGACTTTCACTGGCAGATAGCTGATGTTATAAGGAATAACTAAGGCTGCTTTTATTTTAGAAAAATAATTAGAGTTCCTCGCAATAAATATTAAACCCTTGAAATCCAATATACATATTCTATGTCAAGTGTCTGTGTCGAAGTACTCTAAATTTCTTTTAAATTTAACGCGGGTGAATCCGCAAGTCCCAGCTTGTTATATAATATAAAAGTTCAGTAGCAAAACGTCCACTGAAGATTGGAAGGATGGCTTAAGGACCAACAAGTCTTTGAAACGAACAAGTCCTTGAGTCGAGGCTGCGAATCGGTATAGGCTGCTTAGGATGCACTCCAGTCGGCCAGACTGACGACCTGAAGTTAGTTGGGATGGGTCGAAAGCGGAAGCAGGAGGATCGAGTATTGTCATGAAACATGAAGAAGCGTATATTTTGCACCACAATAAAATCATTAACGGAAAGATAGACAATTCATAGGCAAACTTTACTTGCGCCATACAAATACATGAACTGCTCAAAGGAGTGATTAATGACATGGTTATTTATTTAGGTCATGTTAACTGAGGTTTACAAGTGAGTGGAAATATAGAAAATATTCTTGTTTTGAGTACAATGGATAGTATCGAACGACCTTGTACTACATTTGGAATTATGAAATGAGGCGTTATATTTGATGAAAAATTTATTGCCAAGTGACTAGAGTACCCTGCTTGTTAACATAATCTGATTTGTATGTATTAAAATTTATATTACAATAGAACTTTCAGCCACCATTGATAGGTTTAATGTTAACACAGCTAGCATCATATCTGCTAAGCCAGAAAAGGTCGTGGGAAGCTGTTGAACATATTCATGTTCCATCCCATGGCCCGAACAGCGAACAATCATCTGGGATAATTTAAAATCATTTTGCAGTTTGCATAGAAAGTGTGGAACCGGAAAACTTCTTATGCAGCTTGGTAAGTCTTTGCTGGACCAACTGTGGATTGGGATAGGGTTATGTTGTTGTTATGATAATGATGTGAACAATTATTTGAAAAACATTTTATCTTTAACAATCTTGGTCTTCCAAGTCTGATCTTTTGTGATTTGGCTATCTGTTTTTTAGCAAAGAATGGACCATGAGCCGACTACCCATGCATGTCCTAAAAAGCGGCTAAGATAAGCAGTATTTCCTTTGGGGAACCATATTAACGGTCATTAAGCCCATTGGCCCATTAATTATTAACTCGACTGACTGATAAAGAGCGACACGAGGTGCTTCACAAGAGTACAAGGGAGTCATGTTCATCAGCAGTGAGGGAATGAGGATTAGAACTTAGCAAAGTTACCAAGCTGTAGAGCTATGAAACGGGGTTATGCTTGGCGTCGTTCTGAAAGATTGAATCCGGAACGAGGTGATCCGACAGAGAACCAAAGTCACCGACAATACCCATCGGAATAGCAAGCTGAAATGGCAATGGGCGGGCCATATCAGCCGTAGAACCGACCGCCATTGAGGCAAACGTGTGCTTGAGCGGAGACCACGGCTCCGCAAATTCAGCGTAGAACGCCCTCAGGCTCGGTAGAGTAACGATCTTCGCAGGCTAGCTGGCAGGAGTTGGATGAGAAAAGCCACTTGAGGTTGGAGAGTCCTATGTCCGGTAGTGTCTATGGGTTGATTATGACGATTAATTAAAGTAACCAAGTACTGTAGTGAGTACAAAACTAAAAAAAAAAAATTTTAGAATCTTTGAGCACCACACATTGTCTCCAAACGTGTAAGCGCCGTGATTGGACGGAATTGACGCGATGTCTCGTCACAACTAATCGACGAGTTCGTCAGCCTTTTGTGAGTCTATTGATGAATACCACTCATGTGTACATGCCATACGATTGTTATACAAATGTTTTTGTGAAAGTCTTGGCACCAAATTTGTATCCAGTGATTCCACTTCGATCGTTTCGTTCGAATATACGGGGTATTTAAGATCTTAGTGCATTTAAGTTTGCAGGTAAAGCTAGATTTAGGCTGATTTACAAGGTTTAGCTAAATATTATACTGATATGAAGTTCGATTTCTCGAAGAAGCCGTGTAAGACGTAGTGCAATCAATTAACGGCAACATCTAGGATACACCGTTCCACGTTTAACTAGTTCTAACCTCTTTATAATTAGTTGACGCTCTATATTATTTGATAATTTTCGTGCGGGAAGTATTAAATAAATAAAAAACCTTAAGGTTACAGACCCAGCGTTTCGATGAAACCACAAACAAAGCCGTGGGCGAAAGTCTGTTCAGAACTTATGTTCTAAAATTGGTTCGACCAGATAAGACCAGAGGATAAGAACTAGTTATTTAGGTTGAACAAAAATGTTTTTTTTATACCGAATAGGAATGCGTTTTAACATTTTAAGTTGGATTTCAATAAAACTCCTCCACAAGAACAACCTTTTAAAGGAGTAGTATTAACTCCTCTCCATCCACTTCGAGTCATACTAAAGAATTGTTGAGCGCATCTTATATTCGGCTAAAAGTGAACTACCTGTAAAGAATATGTCACCTGTCTCGTTTTCTGGGTACCACACCCTTTACTCCGCCTTAAAGACGTTTTTCATTTTTGGAATTCACAAGTCTACCTATTTATTACTCGCGAAAAACATGACAAACACGACAAATGCCCTATTGCAAACAAATTAACTGCAGACTGTGTGTGAAACCCTGAGCAGGCGCTGTTCGGTGGCTGCGCATTTGCGGCATGAAGACGTAGTCTACGCAGTTGCAGTGTGTGCGCGGTTTGTAAGCGTAGCCTAAATACGCCATATTTAGTTAGGACGATTGTACCAAATATGAATATCATCTAGGGTTGTAAGGCAGTACTTGGATTATATCGATATCGACGACTTTTTCTGTTTTAATGTCTTTTGAAAATGCCTATAAACATTTTCATTCCTTGCTATTTCTTGCTGTTCTGGTCCCACTTACTATAAAAAAAACCTACAAATATCGTGACCAAAGTATAACTTTATGTCGACTTAATATTCAAACTATAATTATCCAAGGTGCTTCTACTCGAGCCAACACAGTACATCAAATCAATTCCCCGTATTGTTATTTTTCTAATGACATGCCATTAATACGAAGTACTGTAATTAATATCAGGCGCATAGTTTATGGGACATTAAAAGCTATGGATTATGGCTTTCTACTGCGTGGGAGGGGTCGGCGACCGACAGCTATTATTATGGTATTTGTTATTGATAACCTTTAGAATTTCGGTTAAGTGATTTTGTTGGAACAGTGTTTTTGACAATGGAAAAGAAAGTAGAAAGAAAGTATTGTTTGTATTTTGACAGATTTTTGGTACTCGTCGTTTTTGTTAATTGATCTGTGTCTTTTTTTTACTGATAGCTATCTAGTGAAGCTTCGACCTAGAAAACATCAGCAGGTTATAATATCACCCCCGAGAAGACGGTAGCGCGCACGTAGTCACGTGACGAGACTTTCAAGGTAGTTCATGAAGGATTTCCACTGGGCACCAATAAAAAAAAAGAAAAAAATAAGGAATCCGGCATACCCCTTCGCCCTTCCCCGGGGCGAAAGAAGTTCAAAAAGAATTACGGCATGCCCCTTCGCCCTTTCCAGGTGCAAAGGTAGTCCATGACGTAGGACCAATAAAAAAAACAGCCTGTGACCGTCCTACTGAAGGACAAAGGCCGCTTCTCTGTAGAAGGAAGAAGGAGTATTAATCGCTTTCTTTGCTGACTGCGTGTGGGCGATTTCAGACTATTGCATCCACCGGTCAAGCGTCTTAGATTAACTAAGAAACTACTTATGACTTTGAAAATATCATACCTATATAATCCAGAGTTTGAACCCGCAACCCATTATATTGACATTATTTGAATAATGGTAATCATTTCGGCCGAATAAAGTCCACTGCTGGACACAGGCCTCCCTCAAAGATCACCACAACAGCCAACATCGGTGTGTTGTGCGCTCATTGGAGGGTTTTGCCATAAACGCCATGCTTGGTAGGCGGGTTGGCGATCGCAGTTGACTTGTTAATGTACTCGAAGGACGCTGCTGCCCATCCTCCGGCTAATCCCTTAGTCGCCTTTTACGACACGCACGGGATGGGTTGGTGCTATACGTAGCCGGCACCACACGGTATAGCCGGCACCACACGGCATATTGGTAAACTAAATTTAAAATAATATAACTTGCACCTGAATTTAATAGTTTGTATTAAATTCTTCTTATATATTATTCTTGTTATATGATTAACACAACAATTTGCCTGCCATTTTATGATGGATTCTACAATAAAATGTATTAGAATTAAGTCTATTTATCTACCGGTCACCATGTTCATGTTTATTTCCACCTTTTTCTTGTCATCCTGTCTTGTCCAAAGGCTGTTTGTAACAAATCGTTAAGAGTGATAAGACTGCCCATTGTACAATAACTGTTCTTAAAACTATTCCTAAACTAGCTGCACTGAATGATAGCGTCAGCCAGCAATAGTATATTTATAGATTTTAAATTATAGTCCCAGCAATACGTCACTATTGCGGCGCCTACAACAATGAATTAGGGAATTTGTTCCGTCACAATTAGCCGTCAATATTCACGGAATTTTATGATAAGTGCAAACGCATAGCACCGTCATGCAATGCCTCTACTGCAGTAGTTCTTATTCATATAATGTACTATAAATTCTATTACAGTCTGAAAGTAGTTTCAATAATCCAAGTAAAGCCTATAATTCATTCGTTCATCTTGAGATCAACGAATTTTAAATAACCTTGAAGATGGCATGTCTTATGCTAGAACAAAATTGATTTTCTGATGGGTCATAATAGGTTGGCCTGTAATAATTTAGCACTAAAAATATCAATTGGCACATTCAAATCTGTCAATAAAATTTACTGCTATCAATTCAATACTAAAATGTCACAAAGGAAAAACCACTTTTTAAAAAACTCAATAAATTTCGTTAAAATAAAAAAGGCAATGAAATATGAGAGCTCGGTTGACTTCTTATTTATTGAGCTGGGATATATCTATATTATAATATGAATAACTCGTTATACATTTATAAGTATAGGTATTTTTATCGATATCGATATTTTTCTAGTTAACAGAGGAACTTAAAGACGATTTAGGATAACAATCACTTGCTTTTTTAATCTTATTAAAACGTTGCCCCAACCTAGGATATTTCCTGTGCCATGGGTCCAGTTTACAGACATAAATCTCACATGCCCAGACCTGAAACAGTTATCTGTAGATCATACAAATATTTGTAACGTGCGGAGATCGAACACGCGACACATCTCAGAAAGCAAGCCTTTGTCAATGTTGTATGAAATAATTATCATCATCATTATCATATCAGCCATATAACGCCCACTGATGAACAAAGGCCTTCCCCATAGACGACCGGTTCATCATATCGGCCATACAACGTCCACTACTGAACAAAGGCCTCCCCCATAGATTTCCACAACTGTGTCATCATATTGGGGGGAATTTGCCAGTACTCACCACGCTTGGCAGGCGGGTTGTGAGCGCAGAATGGCTACTGTTCCACAGAAAGGACGCTGCTGCCAATCCCTCTGATTTAGAGTCCCTCAGTCACCTTTTACGACCTCTGCGGGAGGAGATGGAGTGGTGCTATTTTATTCATCCGGACACCACACGGATCATATATCACTGTATTACGTACCTTTATAATTTATTTAAAGTGCCACAATATTAACTAAGGATTCCTACAATCATTTTCAGATTTTTCCTTACTTAAACTAATTGAAGACTAGTTATTTTTAAATATTATTTAGTTTATGTAATAAATAAATAATAAATGTTTTATTTAGAACTTATACAAGTTTATGTAATGGTAAATAGTGTGTATGTATTTAATTAGTTTTATATATTTGTGTATAAAGTGAGGCGCTCATAGCCAGTTGCACTCGTTGATTGGTAAATGATCAGCGAGGTTAAGCAACGCTTGGTGCGGTCAGTCTATGGATGGGTGACCACATAGTGGTATTGAACTGAGCATATCCGTGCTTCGGAGGCCACGTAAAATCGTCGGTCCCGGTTCCTGTCATTAGATAGCTGTAAGCCAAGTCGGAAGCATTTAGGCGGCTTGAAAAGCTCCGACAAAAAGTTGGCTACTAACCACACGAAAGAAGAAAGAACGTGTATATAAATATTATTGTGAATTATAATAATAAACAAAACACTGCTCGGCTTCCTCCATTATTGAAGACCCCAATTAAATAACTAAGAATTTTTTATTTGGTTCGGAACCACCGAAACAATTGTTTAATTAAAATCATTTATTTAAAAAATATAAACAAAATGTGTAAAAACGTGTTAAGTCGAGAGGTCCAGTATGTTTTATTTAATTAAAACCGAAAAGGTTTTGTAAATGCGGAACAAAAAATTCCGTTTTTGGGATACGCGTTACGCATACGAAAATATGCAAATTTTGAAGCAGTTTTAAAATTATACGAGAATTTGGCATTCAAATTAAAGTGGGGTGTCAACATGAAAACGGCCTCAGGTCCCGTCAAAATATAATTATTCGTCTATTCAAAGTGAAATAAAAAATTTAGCACTAAAAAGATTCCCAAGTTTTCCATTATGACGCTTAGGTAATCTCTCTCGACCGATTTAGACTTTGATGGAAAAAATAAGATGGAACATGTAAAGATATTTTCAAATGTCGTAGTAATATTATTCTATTTATATATTATAATTCCTTTGGAAAATAAACTATAATGTGATGTTATGCTAATGTAAATGTTTTGTTACTTACGATTCGATGATCATGTAAACCATTCACTTGCCAAGCTAACACAACCAACAAATCATCTACATACCGCAGAAGATACATAAGTAAGAAATTGGTTTTTATTTGTTGGGCTTCTCGCATACATTTCTAGGAAACTTAACCGGTCATTTCTGGCGAAGCCAAAAGAGGCCTCCAGCCAGAAAGAACTACGTGGAAAAGGCTCCGCTTAAAAGACGACTGCGTGGCGAAATAACAAAAACTAGATCTCACCAGAGTCAACCTCATTGAAGTTCTTACTTATTATTCAATCAAATCTAATTTAATTAATGAGTGATTGATCATAATCTGCAAAACGTTGGCTTTGCTACATGCAGTAATTAATCGGTCAAGATTCATTAATTTTAATAACAAATTAATTTAGTTAATTATACATGTCAACTGCTCATGGTTGATTTAATTGCTGAATTGTTAATTAATAGCATTTATGTAATTGGTATAACATATGGCTGCAGTCACACTGACATGCGACAAGTCATGGCCTTCGCCTTCACGATCTTATGTATTACTAATCGTACTCTGGTTACCCTTTAAGAGATAAGTGATACCAAACACTTGAAACTTTGTACTGGTGATTAATCAACGACCACTTACTTTTGATGATAACTGTGTGTAACAAGTTGTTATATTTTATCGACAGCTAATATCGATAACGGCCCATCACTACTGGTCCCTCCAAGTCCACTATGCTAATGACGCCCGATTGATTTGCATGAAACAAATCTACTGTCAGCCAATTATTGTTATTGTAAATTAATTAAAATAAATCACTTTGCGTGAGGTCTTGTTTCTCAGTTTTGTTTTAAAATATTTATTGATTAGCTTTCCGTGATAAACATATATTACGTTATATTACAAAAATAGCTGAATTATTAAACTCATAAGTTTACATAAAACGCCGAATTAAATCCTACTTATGGAAACTGTCCAAATAATATACCGACATAAGGACAATGACAAACGGGATCGGGAGAGGGGCTATCCTGCCCGAAGAAGGAGGAGACAGCCGGGGTAATAACCACCCTGGCGCATTATTCCTATACGCCTGATGCCATCGCTATATGTCGGGGTCCTCTTTAGTTGGCGGGTGCGTAGACTGGGGAATCTGCGTACTGTGGGTACGAATGACCCACGAGGAGACGGTGGCGCGAATGTGGTCACGCGCCGCCGTGTGCACAGTGCACAGGGACGCTTCAGGGGATCCTTTACAAACCACCCAGGACGACGACCGCTTTACTGTCACCCTCTCCGAGATGTGCCTATAGGCGTGGCACCAGTGGGCGGCTCTAGTGTGCTAGGTCCTGGAGAACCCTTAGGTGCCGAAAATGACCGCCCCAGTGGTTTTTGCCGGTAGCAGTCCGGTTCATGAAGAATTCCACTGGGTGCAATAAAAAAGAAATGATAATGACAAAGGCTATCGGTAAGTCGTGTGGCGACACCTACATCATCACCGTGGCTGAAGGTAACACGTCGGGGCACCAGTATGGGGAACAAGGTGTGATGTTCCTCCATAGAAAGGGGGGGATTCCCCATCCAGAAATATGGCGGCCGAAGTCCAACGATTGATTTTAGGCGTTGTGTGAATACTTTACATGAGCGATTCAAGATTCTTTGACGTCATGAGAGGGAGATGCACTTAATGTTCAAGTAGATGTCGTTGTAAGTTGTAGTTATATGGTTGTTATGTAGGTGTCACCACAGTCGTGTCATCACAGTCGTGTCGCCACAGTCATGTCGCCACGGTCGTGTCGCTACTGTCGTGTCGCCACAGTCCTATCGCCACAGTCGTGTCGTTAGCTATGTCAATGGTAGACTTTCCATTAGGGATAACGCTTCTAGATCGTGATAGTGACAGGTTAGTTCTAGATTACTCACCTAGAAACGCACTATTTCAAAAAAATTGCTATGCGATGTGTGTAAAAATCTTTAACAAACTGCCATCAACCATTAAAGGGCTTCCAATGGTTCAATTAAAAAAAAAAAAAAAATATGGCTTCTTGATAAAACTATATATTCGGTAAATGAATTGCTAAGTTATAAATAATGAATTTAAACATGCGTAAACAATAATCGGATATACATTAATAATGCTAAGTTATACCCTATAGTTATTAATGAATTAGACACCTGGACAATTATTACTGTATACTTTGACATTTTGGTTCTGATTGACATTTTATCTATTTTATTACCATCAAATTGTAATGTAATATATGTTCATCATATCGGCCAAATGAAGTCCACTGCTGGACACAGGCCTCCCGCAAAGATCACCACAACCACCGATATGGATGTGTTGTGGGTTCTATATAAATTAATTATAAAACAATTGTAATTAAATTTAAATAACTTTAATCTAATGCATACAATTCACCTGCCTAATGGCAAAATAGACGGACTTTGAATAATGTAAGACCTTATAGATCTACTCTATTTTATGTGAATAAATTTTCATTTTCATTTTTCATTTTCATTTTCATTAGAGTTTTTGTACAGTTTTGTGTTATCGACGCATAATGGATATAAGAACGAATCGCGCTTTTTTGGCCGGGGCGTTATGGTGAAGGAATACCGTGGTGAGCCGGGCACACCCCTCCGCTTTCCGCAGGGCGGGGATTCGTAGATTTACAATAATATTTATATTTGTTACTATGTATACAAATGTTAATTAAAGGCTGATGTTACTTTAGGTAAAGATAAACATAGTTTGATAAAAGGATGAAGATTGTTTATAACCACAGTAGCAAAAAAAATTGTGTTGTATGATAAAAGGAACGGAACTCAACAATTTTGGCAGTTTGCAGTGATTAACGACCACAATTAATAAACAATACAATCCAAAATCTTTAGATATGCATATTTCGGACTTGATCTGTCTTTGCGTTTGATCTTTGTATACTATGTCGTTCTATACAAAGCATAGATCATGAAAAGGTCGTCGTTCCGCGCGATAAAGCCAGTGTAAAATAGGCCTATATTGAGCAGACATAAAGACTCATTATTTATACTCTCTTTTGGTTTGATCTCAAAGATAAAGGCTTTTAATATTTAAGTTTATTCTTTCAAGATATCGCAACAATACATTGAGATAATCGCATCGCAAGGAACAAAGAGTGCGTTATCTCAGTCTTATCGCTTTCGCTGAACAAGGTTTAAGCATTAAACAGATAACATGGAATTTGCATTTATCTTAGTAAATTGTATTGTTTATATATGTTTTTTACTATAAACGTTAGCGCGTTTGGCGCAGTGGCTTTTCGCTTGGCTTTTTGAGCAACATATCGCGGGTTCAATCGACAAATATTTGTATGGCAAATAGATGTTGTCATGTCTGTAAACTGTTCCCACCATACGGGAGAAATCGTAGGGCTTCGATTACAATTTTTTTATTCTATATGCAACTATAGCTTCATCATCATCAGCATAGTATCAATCAAAGAACGTCCACTGCTGAAAAAAATGCTAAATGATGCTCACACATTTACAAGTATGGGGAACAAGGTGTGATGTTCCTCCATAGAAAGGGGGGGATTCCCCATCCAGAAATATGGCGGCCGAAGTCCAACGATTGATTTTAGGCGTTGTGTGAATACTTTACATGAGCGATTCAAGATTCTTTGACGTCATGAGAGGGAGATGCACTTAATGTTCAAGTAGATGTCGTTGTAAGTTGTAGTTATATGGTTGTTATGTAGGTGTCACCACAGTCGTGTCATCACAGTCGTGTCGCCACAGTCATGTCGCCACGGTCGTGTCGCTACTGTCGTGTCGCCACAGTCCTATCGCCACAGTCGTGTCGTTAGCTATGTCAATGGTAGACTTTCCATTAGGGATAACGCTTCTAGATCGTGATAGTGACAGGTTAGTTCTAGATTACTCACCTAGAAACGCACTATTTCAAAAAAATTGCTATGCGATGTGTGTAAAAATCTTTAACAAACTGCCATCAACCATTAAAGGGCTTCCAATGGTTCAATTAAAAAAAAAAAAAAAAATATGGCTTCTTGATAAAACTATATATTCGGTAAATGAATTGCTAAGTTATAAATAATGAATTTAAACATGCGTAAACAATAATCGGATATACATTAATAATGCTAAGTTATACCCTATAGTTATTAATGAATTAGACACCTGGACAATTATTACTGTATACTTTGACATGTTGGTTCTGATTGACATTTTATCTATTTTATTACCATCAAATTGTAATGTAATATATGTTCATCATATCGGCCAAATGAAGTCCACTGCTGGACACAGGCCTCCCGCAAAGATCACCACAACCACCGATATGGATGTGTTGTGGGTTCTATATAAATTAATTATAAAACAATTGTAATTAAATTTAAATAACTTTAATCTAATGCATACAATTCACCTGCCTAATGGCAAAATAGACGGACTTTGAATAATGTAAGACCTTATAGATCTACTCTATTTTATGTGAATAAATTTTCATTTTCATTTTTCATTTTCATTTTCATTAGAGTTTTTGTACAGTTTTGTGTTATCGACGCATAATGGATATAAGAACGAATCGCGCTTTTTTGGCCGGGGCGTTATGGTGAAGGAATACCGTGGTGAGCCGGGCACACCCCTCCGCTTTCCGCAGGGCGGGGAATCGTAGATTTACAATAATATTTATATTTGTTACTATGTATACAAATGTTAATTAAAGGCTGATGTTACTTTAGGTAAAGATAAACATAGTTTGATAAAAGGATGAAGATTGTTTATAACCACAGTAGCAAAAAAAATTGTGTTGTATGATAAAAGGAACGGAACTCAACAATTTTGGCAGTTTGCAGTGATTAACGACCACAATTAATAAACAATACAATCCAAAATCTTTAGATATGCATATTTCGGACTTGATCTGTCTTTGCGTTTGATCTTTGTATACTATGTCGTTCTATACAAAGCATAGATCATGAAAAGGTCGTCGTTCCGCGCGATAAAGCCAGTGTAAAATAGGCCTATATTGAGCAGACATAAAGACTCATTATTTATACTCTCTTTTGGTTTGATCTCAAAGATAAAGGCTTTTAATATTTAAGTTTATTCTTTCAAGATATCGCAACAATACATTGAGATAATCGCATCGCAAGGAACAAAGAGTGCGTTATCTCAGTCTTATCGCTTTCGCTGAACAAGGTTTAAGCATTAAACAGATAACATGGAATTTGCATTTATCTTAGTAAATTGTATTGTTTATATATGTTTTTTACTATAAACGTTAGCGCGTTTGGCGCAGTGGCTTTTCGCTTGGCTTTTTGAGCAACATATCGCGGGTTCAATCGACAAATATTTGTATGGCAAATAGATGTTGTCATGTCTGTAAACTGTTCCCACCATACGGGAGAAATCGTAGGGCTTCGATTACAATTTTTTTATTCTATATGCAACTATAGCTTCATCATCATCAGCATAGTATCAATCAAAGAACGTCCACTGCTGAAAAAAATGCTAAATGATGCTCACACATTTACAATTTTATGTTTTTTTTTTAACTATTTTTTATAACTAGCCGGAGGATGGGCAGTAGCGTCCTTCGAGTACATTTATAACCTAACTGCGATCGCCAACCCGTCTGCCAAGCGTGGCGATTATGGCAAAACCCTCCAATGAGCACACAACATAAACCCATACCGGTCGTGGTAGCAATATTTGGGGAAGGCTTCTGTCCAGCAGTGGACGTTTTTCGGCTAAAATTATTAAAACTAATTCCGCCCTGCGGATAGCACAGTGGAGTGACGTGCTCACCAAGGTGGTCGCTGTTCCTAAATAAAACTTGCTTCAAACTCTACAACAATACAAATTTGTGCAAATTTTACTTCCGATCCATTCAAAACACACAATCTCAAGCATTACACCTCAATTCCAAACGTAAACGTCTTCCTAATTGTTACAGTTTAGACCTTGAGGCCCAAAATGGATCCCAATCCCAACAATGGCACACGGACTCCCTTTGAACCGCATAAATCATAGAATTAATTATTATTGGCCTACAATTGTACCTACGTTTGTAAGAGTAACGTGGAGTTATGAATTATGTATACCGAAATAGAGTAAGCATTTTATATCTTGGAGAATGATAAGCTTTTATCGGAATATCTATGAAGAGCTATAAACACGTGTACACAATATTTAATTGAGAGACGAAGCTATGTACTGAACGAGTATAGAGATTGGGTCCGTGGCGGATTAGCTTAAACATGCGTATTATTATTTAAACCTATGATGTGACGTGGCTCGACTCGATTTAAGATTAGATAAGATTTTCACATAACGTAACGTCAGGAGAAAGAGTGAAGATCGAATCAGTGCCGAAGGAGAGCCGACATTGAGTCGAATAGGACTACAAACTTTAAGTCCTGCATCCTCCTAATCCGTGTGGTGTCCGAATTAAGAATATAGCACCACTCCATGTCTTCGCGTGGGTGTCGTAAAAGGCGACTAACAGACTACACTAAGAAACTAAACCAGAGGGATGGGCAACAGCATCCCTTCTGTGAAACATAAGCCATACTGAGCTCACCAACCCGCCTGCCAAGCTCGGTGAGTACTGGCAAATTGCCCCCAAAATGACGACAGAATTGTGGAAATTTAAAGGGAAGGCCTTGGCCTTCCAAATTCCTGGGATGCATATAATTCTATGCTCATTTTCATATTTTATGTTATTTCTGCCAGATTTAATCACAATATCTGTCAGTTGTCATGATGACCAAAAATTCATATTTTGACATTCATGGATGAATGATCATATCAAATGTTAATTTAGATTTAAGAGTTATAATGCCTAAGCAGTCTGCGATCATATTATATAATGTTTATATTTATATAAGTAGAAATACAATTTACAACTAGACCACACAAGGATATATAAATTAACCAAAGACCGATTGAACGAATGAATGAAGTGAACATAAATCCGATTGACATTACATTGCGGTACGCGCGTTTCTTACATCGACGTAGCGAAGAGTGATTACGAACTAAATAGCCTATATGAATATGTAGCCGACTGTGCCGGGAGGTCTAATTGTACATTAATATTTACAGTTGACTGTGTGGGTAGTTGATGATATAAATTGTAGTGATACATTAAAGTCTATATTTATTCGAGTTTGACGCTTTTTAGAGTGGTATCACCTGAGCATCAGTAAATAATGTACATCGTTATTAAAATATTGTTCTGCAGTTGACATGAAGGTAATTAAGGTGTTTTATAAAATTAAGGAAATCACCATATATCTCTTTACAACTACTGGGGATTATCATCAGCCAAAAGACATTCACATAGATCATTTGTGCCGTAATTTCGGGGATTTTTACCAGTATTCACCCCGCTTTGACGCCGTGAGGTGCCAAGAATGCCACCACACCATCTCATCCCGTGGGTGTTGTAAAAGGGGACTATGGGATTAGCCGAAGGATGGGCAGCAGCGTCCTTCGAGTACAATTATAACACAACTGCGATTTGTTTATGGCAAAACCCCCCAATGAGCACATAATGTTAAGGGGAGGCTTCTGTCCAGTAGTGGACATTTTTGGGCTGAATTGATGACCCCGCTTTGCAAGTGGGTTGGTGAGCGTAAAATGGCTGCTCTTCCATAACACTGTACCCATCATCCTTCTGGATTTCCTTTTCCCTATTTCCTGTTTTTTATAGATTAGTGTACCCTATCATCATCCCTTAGTCGACTTTTACGACACCCATGGGAGGAGAAGGGGTGGTGGCATTCTGAGCCGGCACCACACGGCAAAGCCGGCACCACACGGCAAGCCGTGTTCCCTATACCTAGCTGGAATTCTTCATATATAATACGCTACCAAAAATAATTTGACAGATAGTTGATATGACCAATAATCATAATAAGTTAATGAATGCTTAGAAACAATGTTTACCCCGGATATTTTATTGTGGGACAATATGATACGACTTACACAATATATCTCAAAATCATTGAAGTAATTTTACTTTAAATGAACGTGAAAGTTGAATTTGTTGCATCATTTCGGCAGAATGGAGCCCACTGCTGGACACACGCCTCCCCCAAAGATCACCACAACGACCGATATGGATGTGGTGTGTGCTCATTGGGGGGTCTTGCCATAATAGCCACGCTTGGCAGGCAGGTTGGCGATCGCAGTACAGTTGTTAATGTACTCGAAGGACGCTGCTGCCGATCCTCCGGTTAATCCCTTAGTCGACTTGTACGACACCCACGTGATGAAATGGGGTGGTGGCATTCTAAGCCGGCACCGCACGGCTAATTTTTTGCATTTCCATTATTTTAAACTCAAACGAAAAATGACGGGCTAAGTCAAAAATCTAATTGTCTTTTGTTTTTAAGCAGTTGATAAAGCTTAGTCTCAGAAGCATCCTAGCTTCGATATCGTTAAATTAAATCCTTGCGATAAGAACACATGTGCTGCCAGTAAAGTCCTGCTCACATTATGAAGGCGTAAAAATGTAGTGCAAAATATTCATCACAATGCTGCAGCATCCTTCGGCATGCCGCGAAGTGCCGCAGCCGGGCAGCTTTTTGGGTGGCATTATGAGCTGAACGATGACGACATCATCACTGTTATATCGCTAAATCATACAGTAAGGCTCAGGATGACGCGGTATGTTAAAGCCGCAAAATACTTTATAATTCGATTAAGGTTTTTTTTTATATGACGGCACGGTTGGTGCTGTGGCTGGTACAATCGGCTGCTGCGCTCCGCGCCGTGGGTTCGATTTCCGCACGGAACAAATATTTGTATGATCTACAGGTAGTTGTTCCGGGTCTGGGTGTATTGTATGTGGAGTTCATGTCTGTAAGCGCACCCACGACACAGGAGAAATCCTAGTATGGGCCAACGTTTAAAAAATATATATATATATATATCCTCGTTACTCTATGAGCAATTCTTTTGCCTGGTGGAAAGCCCATAACGAATGTAATGATACCGAACTTGTACTGGGAGGCACCACACTGCGCTCGCATCCTCGAGACATTAGCCAATCTAAATAAGCTAAAATAAAAATTATGGCATATTATTGTTGGACAAACATTGGAATTGGAAACATTGGACTTTGGAGTCTTAGTAGGTTCCTTTATAGTGTCTACAATTGGTGATATCACTTTTATCATAGTGTAAATTTGTCGAATTTTATTTGGTTTAAGTATTGTTTGTATTTATTTCAAATTCATGTTGTAAAACAGTACGTTTCCCTCAAAAACTGTCTCTAATGGACAGTAATTTCACTAGCTTCAATGAATGGCCTTTAAACCGTAACACAGTACATAGTGTCAAGGAAGGTGGAGGTGAAGGTGAAGATGTGGAAGAAAATGAACGTTCGCACAGTACGTTACACTATATATTTATTCGCGTACATATAAAATTCTGTCTTGCACTCGTATGTCCGTGTGCTCGCATGTTTAGTCAACATGGACTCTACGACGGCAGCCCCGGGTCCCCACACCTACGCTCTATCGCTGACTCTGCGTAAACACAATTGAATGTATGTGTGTATCCACACATTAGTCGGACTGTTCTAATAAGAGACTTGCCACCAGTAGAAATTAATATTATTAATAATAGTTTACTTCTTCTTCTTGAAAAAACGTTGCCCCACACTAGGATTTCTCCTGTGTCGTGGGTACGTTTACAAACACAAACCCAGACCCGGAACAACTACCTGCAGCTCGTACAAATATTTGTTCCGTGCGGGAATCGAACCCCCGACCCGCCGGTGCGCAGCAGCCGACTGTATCAGCCACTGCACCAACCGTGCCGCAAGTGCCATTCTGTCTTGCTATTAAACGACCAGACTCAATCATTTTTACGACTCTCACTCATAGAAAGAAGTGGTCAATTGAGATCCGGGATTATACGGCAAACTCACATAATAATCCATAAAGTCAACCAAACAACAACAACTCTTAAATTTAACGCCAGTGTGAACACAGCGCTAAGGGTTACTGATTTCTTTGCCTCGCACAGTTCACACCCTCTTTACAGAATTTCTAATAAATCTTCCACCAGTCTGGCGTATGTTATCTTATACTTGTATAAGTATTGTGTAGGTATCTGTTATATTAGACTTTTGTGTATTGAATGACAGTGTAAAAAGTGACCGTTGCAGAAAGTTTAGAAGCGGTTATAAAGTGAAATTAATTTTAAAAAATCAGTAGAGAAGAGAAAATATGTATACATAACAAATAATGATAATATCATCATTTCGGCCGAATGAAGTCCACTGCTGGACACATGCCTCTCCCAAAGATCACCACAACGACCGATATGGATGTGTTGTGGGCTCATTGGGGGGTTTTGCCATAATCGCCACGCTTGGCAGACGGGTTGGCGATCGCAGTTGATTTGTTAATGTAATCGAAGGAAGCTGCTGCCCATCCTCCGGCTAATCCCATAGTCGACTTTTACGACACCCACGGGAGGAAATGGGGTGGTGGTATTCTGAACCGGCACCACACGGCTATCACATCACATCAAAAGACTGCTGATACAGATACAAGACAAAATATTTTTATTCACATAAAACCATTTACAGGCACTTGGGTATAGTCAGACTTAGATGCCGCGTTCCAAGATGTAGATTTCCTATGGAGAAGAACAGGCAAGAAACTCTATCGTATTTATTTTTAAATGATAATAATTATGTTGACCATATTTAGGTCGAAATTGTTCTAAAAATTAAGGTTATGTGAGGACAACGGAGGAGATTGTCTTCTTAAAAAGTCAACTAAACAAGCTTGATTGAACTATTTATGAACATTTGTGATTAAATTGTCGTAGCAGCATTAAGCTGACCAGACGGCACTCGTTCACGAGCACCTGAATATGGGTCTCCCAATGATTACTACGATGAGCGGGAACATTACTATAATCACTAGGCTTGGCAGACAGCTTGGTGATTGCAGTATGGAGTTAATTAGCACGGAGAAAGATGCTGCTGCCCAACCCAACCCCTTGACATAAACCCCTTTTTTTCTTATTTTATTGGTGTCCAGTGGAAATTCTACATGAACTTCCTTCGCCCCTAGTCGCCTTTTATAATACTGATACGTAGAAAGTAGTCTTTCCTGTACCAGGTATCACACACACTCACAGATCATGATGTTGATGAGGATGTTCAGAAGCGGAAGATTACGACCCGATGTGATGAACTTAAGAAGTCAAGAAGCTAATGAACCAGGTGTGCAAATTTTTATCATCGGCATAATAGCCATAAGTCGTCCACTGCTAAACGAAATCTATGGAGGAGCACATAGATCTAACTAAGAACTAAGACTAACCACGCTTGGTAAGCGGGTTGGTGAGCGCAGTATGGCTACTATTTAACAGAAGGGACGCTGCTGCCCATCCCTGTGGCTTAGAGTCATTTAATCGCCTTTACGACATCCACGGGGGTGACTGAGTAATGCTATATTCTTAATCTGAACATCACTTAGTTTACCAATTCTTGTAGCTATTCATTATCGCCGTGTGGTGCCGGCTCAAAATACCAGCACCCCATCTCATCCTATGGGTGTCGTAAAAGTCGACTAAAGGATTAGCCGGAGGATAGGCAGCAGCGTCCTTCGAGTACATTAACAACTCAACTGCGATCGCCAACCCGCCTGCCAAGCGTGGCGATTATGGCAACACCCCCCAATGAGCACACAACGCACCCATATCGGTAATTGTGGTGATCTTTGGGGGAGGCCTGTGTCCAGCAGTGGACTTCATTTGGCCGAAATGATGATTCATTATTCTGTAGATTCTTCATTATGAAGGAAGCTTAAACCAATTTCTTCCTAAATCCATTTCACAAACCAAATTGGACCATCTCTGTCGTTCGGACCAGACATTACTTGTTGACGTTTTATTGTAATGGACTTTCAGACAATGTCATTAAGTTTGTAAATTAAATCACCTCCCCAAGACGAAAAATATGGTCCATTTACAATTCTAATACAGTGAGAATCCACTGTGTAATTGAGTAATTGCCCAATTAATTTACTTAATTGGTGATTATAGGCCCCTTGTGGGGAGGGTTTAGGATAATCACCGTCTTGAAGCGAATTCAGTTTGAGAAAAAGTGTAAAATGATTATCGAGGTAAAATTATGCTAAAAGTGGTCAGCTAAAATCCCTTCATTACTTCATGGGGGTCATAATAATGAATGAGTGAATTGTTTGCCAGAATATAGGTAGGTACGTAATACATGGTAAAATTATTGGATTATAGTCGTGCAACTTTTTAATTACATTCAAACAATAATAAAATTAAAAATCATTTCATTACAAAATTCAAAATTAAATTATTAATTTAAAAAATATTACAGTGTATACCATATAAAGAATGACAATAATTAAATGAGAAATTCAGCCCACAAATATTAGTTTATAAGAGTCTAAAAGGAGTCGTAACAGTTAAAGCTTCGCTTACAGGTATCAAATTGTCAACCATCTAACTGTGTGACGCCGGCTATGTACAGCACCACCCTACCTCTTCCCGTAGGTGTCCTAAAAGGCCCTCGTCCCCCGAGTCAAGAGGGTAGTGGGTGCACTACACCGGCTGCTGCCCAATCTCGGGGGACCTTGTGAGGAAGTTCGCCGTCTCTACGGAGGGGTTGTGCGGTCCATGGCCCTCTACGGGGCGTCTGTATAGTCAGCTCGACTGTCAGGTGCCCAGCGCTGCAGAACCAAAATTCACGGTCTGCAGCGCAGAGTGGCTATCCGGATCGCACGAGGATACCGAACGGTGTCCTACGAGGCGGCAACTCTCCCGGCGCGTTTTCCGCCTTTCGACATCCTGGCGGAGATGGATGCGTGGGTCTACGATCAGACACGCTCCCTCCGCCAGAGGGGCGAAAACGCGCCTCCAGGGGCGTTGGACAGGCTGCGGCGGCTGGCTCGGCGACGCGCAATTGTAAAGTGGCGTCACCGCCTGCGGATGCAATTTGCGACCAAGCGCGTCGTCGAGGCCGTCCTGCCGCTCTTCGGAGCCTGGCTCAGAAGGAGCGAGCGCGTCACCTATCGCCTGACGCAGGTTCTCACCGGGCATGGTTGTTTCGGTGCGTACCTGCACAGTATAGGACGCGAGGCCATGGCACAATGCCACCATTGTGATAGCGACCAGGACACCGCACAGCACAAGCTCGAGACGTGCCCTGCGTGGGTCGCCGAGCGGCGGATCCTGGTCGATCAGATTGGGCAAGGTCTCTCTCTGCCAGCAGTAGTGTCGGCTATGTTGGCAGAGCACGAAAACTGGAATGCAGTGGTCTCCTTCTGTGAGAGCGTCATGCTCCAGAAGGAGACTGCAGAGCGGGATCGGGAGAGGGCCGATTCCGCTCGAAGAAGGAGACGGCGCCGGGGTAACAACCACCCTGGCGCCTAATTCCGATACGCCTGAAAACCCCTGCCGTTGTTATAAGGTGGAGGACCTCTGGGTTCGCGGGTGCGTAGATTGGGGAATCTGGGTGCCCACACCAAGCGACCCAAGAGAAGACGGTAACACGCATGTGGTCACGCGCTGCCGTGGGACGCTTTGGGGGATCCTTTACAATCCCCCTGGGGGGGTGACCGCTTTACAGTCACCCTCTCCGAGATGTGCCAATAGGTGTGGCATGAAAAGTTTGAACAGCTGTAAGTCTGTAACTATTGACTTTCTGGGGAAAGTCGTAGAATAAAAGTTGCTCATTACAACCCATAATATTACACTCTTTAGGCTTAGTTCACCCTTTCCGACTAACCCGGTATATTTATTTATCTTATTTATTATACTCTTTATTGTACATAATAATAATGTACATGGTAATAAAAACAGTAGTGCTTATAAGTATATTTTAGAGTACAATGGGCGGCCTTATCGCGCTCGGCGATTTCTTCCAGGCAACCTTAGGATGGAGAAATACTTAACTGGATAATATATGCGGCAGTTGATGGTGCACACAGATACAAAATGAAATAACTAAATTACGTATACTATACTATATATAAATAATGGAAGATTATAGACAATATTGATATATAAATACACAAACATTTATATATACACATATACAAATACTTTTTAATTTATTCGACAAAATATCGAAAAGCAGTTACTTTAGATGTAATACTTAGTAAATTTTAGGCAAAAATAATCACAGTGACAAGTAATGTTCCCTCACTAGTCTTTTATAGCACATGTGATAAAGAATACTAGATTACGACAGAACGATTTTCTGAGTTAATTGGATCGTTTCTTCTCATCGCTCCGCCCTGTATGTGACTGTAAAGCGGTTACCTGTTGCGAAGAGGAGGCGAATTTACAGTCGCCGCCCCGCAGGCACATCTCGGAGGTGATTATAAAGGATCCCCCGAAGCCGTGGCACATGACCACGAGAGCGCCACTTTCTTCCCGCATGGTATGAGCACGCAGATCCCCCTTCACGGGGCCGCAAGCCCCGAGCCGATACCACACATATACCAAACGAGCCTCTCCCAACTCTGCGCTGTGGTATTCTTCTGGTGCATAACCCTCTCATAGATGGAGAACACTGACTCCAGTCAGCCAGTAAATTCTAAGCTTCATACATCGGTGGGAACTTTGTTTTTCATGGTTAAAGCATAAGTAAGCTATATACAGGCTGTCCAGTAAATAGCACGACATACTGCAGAGATTGAGAGCTTGGGTCTACCGCTGCTGGATTTACTGTAGGTTAAAGTTAAGCGATAAGAAAATTGTACTGTGAAAATTTAAATAAAAATTGTATTTCCTAAAAACATTTTAGTTTTTAATAGAACAAAGACTTATCAATGAGTAAAGTAACTATTCACAAATAATTTGAGGTAAAAAAAGAAACTAGAAAAGGATTTTTTCATTACGAGATGCTTAAAAATTTGTGTCAAGGTAGAGATTTTTCGATATTTCGGAAAATGTTGTACTACTGTAAATCCGTAAGATTTTGCTGAACATATATTGTGTTTTTTTGGTAGGTATTGACCCAAGCCCTCACCCCCTGCAGTATGTCGTGCTATTTACTGGACACCCTGCATGAAAGCATTTTGTCCTAAATATAGAACACAGAACAGCTAATCGTTGCTATTCCATAATAAACCAGCAAATTTTCCTAATATCGTCCATCCATCGCACAGCTGGACGTCCCACGCGCCTTTTACCGTCCATTGAAGTCTACTGGGCCAAGGGCATTATTAGTATATCCGAAGCACGCTTTATGTTGTAACAACGCTTAGTAATTAAAATCAACTCGTTTTAGCTGATGGCCTCGCCCGCCTGATCTATAGAAGTTCTGCTGAGAAATAAGCTGTCTGAGCTGGTATGTTTTGTACATTTCTATGACACTACTTCAATGTTCACAAAAAAGTTTAAGTGTAAAAAAGCCGCTTGAAATATAGATTATCAAAGAGTAGTGGTAGGTTTCTTACTAGAGGTAGATCTCTTACAGCTAAGATGCGTGCCGTGGGACGCTTTGGGGGATCCTTTACAATCCTCTCGGGGGGTGACCGCTTTACAATCACCGTCTCCGAGATGTGCCTATAGGCGTAGCACCAGTGGGCATATAGTAGTAGTGTTAACTTTAAACATTTTTGTATTTTCAAGAGCACTGTAGCTAGTGAAATTGCTGGGCATAAGAGACTAAATAACTAACATCTCGAGGTGACGAGCGCAGTGTGGTGCCTCGCAGGACAAGTCCTGGGTAGCATTACAATTGTTGTGGGCGGGCGCGACACTCACCAGCAGGCGAAAGACATGCATGTCTCGTCACCAGTATGAACATAAAAAAGAAGATGTGAATGACAAAAACGATAGCACTAAAGAAACAAACGGCGCAAAAACTATAACACGGAGGACATGCATATTTTTTTTATCATATAGTTTATTGAAAAGTGTATGTAAATATATACACTACATAATTTTCATTTTCGCAGTTGCTGCCGATCGTAAATATATTTATTTTATTTGTTTATTGTACTCTTTATTGTACACCAATCGGTAAAATATATAAAAACAGTAGTGCTTATAAGTATATTTTAGAGTACAATGGGCGGCCTTATCGCGCTCGGCGATTTCTTCCAGGCAACCTTAGGATGGAGAAATACTTAACTGGATAATATATGCGGCAGTTGATGGTGCACACAGATACATAATTAAATAACAAAATTACGTATACTATAAATTTATATATAAATACATAAACGTTTATAGATACATATATACAAATACTCTTTAATTAATTCGACAAAACATCGAAAAGTAGTTATTTCAGATGTAATACTTAGTAAACTCTAAGCAAAAATAATCACAGTGACAAGTAATGTTCCCTCACTAGTCTTTTGAACACTGATATTGACTGAGCTCGTCTTATTAAAACTGGTAATGCATTCCACAAACGAGCGGCCTATAATGTGATAAGTGATAAGACATGATGTATTGTATTGATTTGGTAGATAACTTTTTAATTATATATATTTAAAAAACCACTTTATATAATATACCCAGAAAACATCGTTAGTATGTATATTAACTTTGTCTAGTACCTATAACGAGTTAACAACCCTTTTCCATTCCGCTTAATTTTATTACACGTAGTTCGTTAACTTCGCTTCGAGTTAATCTTTTCCAGCGCTTTATAGCGATTTAGAAGTGAAGTAAAACCAAAAGATCTATGAGCGATTAATATTTATATTTTGAGATTGTTAAGGTGGGTACTGGTCGGGGCATTCGCGTGTAATGTAATAGCTCGAATTCGAGCATTACATCAGCCAAGGGCAGTGCATTACTTTTCAAAAGCCTCCTACATAGATTTCCACAAATGTCGAAAAATGTCGTGATTTTGGGTGAATTTGTCGGTACCTACTCATTACGCTTAGCAGTCAGTTTCGTCAGCGCAATATGGCTACTGTTTCACAGAAAAGACTGCCCATCCCTCTGATTTAGTCCCTTACTCGCCTTTTACAATACTCACGGGAAGAGACGGGGGCTCCTCCCGCTTCAGTTATACCAACATAAAAAATGTGCTATTGGAAAGTAAGTGGACTATTTCTTAGTATCGTAACATTATTATACCAGACAGAAAATACGAGTATCTCAAATTTAATTAACGAATAATATTATTTTTCGCTAAACGCAACAATTAAAATCAAACAGCAAAAACATATTGAAACTAAAAACCTGTGCACTTACTTCATCTTATGTTATGCTTTCGATGCAAAAAATAACTGTTATGTTACACACAACAAATTCAGTAAAGACCATTCAACTATATTCACACGGACACCACCAAAATAGTGAATAAAACTATCAATTGGCCAAATGAGAGGTTCGTATCTAACAAATTTATAGGGGAGGTCGGGTCAGAACGGAACACATGATAAATAGCGCGCTTAACAACAATATTGGGTTACAAACGCGACCCTTTGTCGCCGTATTAGGGCGGGAAGTTCTCAATAGAGCCAAATTTTCTCACCTTTTCACGAAGATCGCCGAACTGAGATTACGTATATTGGTTCTATTATTTAAAATCGCGTGCCAATTTTGTTTGTTGACTGAAAATGGTTGGTAAACGTGTATATCGATTCGTCAACATGTTTATCCATGTCAGCATGGAATATTGTGGGTATATATTGTTAAAATATTTGAGTATTTCGTCGTGTTTACCTTTTTGAGTAATGTTTACTTTACTGTGAAACAACGTATGAATAATAAGTATGGAAATGTTTCTTATTTCTTCTAATATATATCATCCAATAAAAATAGTGAACACTATTTCGAGGGGACAATAGGTAGGTTATAGGGATCGCCTATTATAAAAAAAGTTGCAATTTCCTCTTACTTGAAATTATTAATTTAATGTACAAATATAAGGTCTTATTTTAATGATCTAAGATATTTTGCAAAGCGCCTTGGAAAATGCTAAAGATGATGTACCTTTTTTTATTGGGCCCCAATGGAAATTCTTCATGAACTTCCTCCGCCCCGTGGAAGGGCGAAGGGGGACTCTTACTGGCTAAAACTACTAGAGCGATCATCTTCGGCACGGGCTCCAGGTCCTTGTACGATCACACTAGAAAAGGTGTACCAACCTAACAACCACGCGAGGCTAAACAGCTGGAAACTCAATCGCGCTCAGTGACGTTTCCAGCCATTTCTTATATTTGGGGTAAATATATTCTACTAAAAAAAAAATGTGATGCCGGCTCCTGTTTCGTTTAACGTTGCCGACTACCTAAATCAGTCAGCCAGCTGCGTCCGTAATTTACATCCTAGATACACGAGGATAATATAATAAATAAGAGAACCGGTAAACAATAGAGTGTTTATTTTTAAATAGGATTTTTTTGTGACACCGACATTATATTCAACTTTCACAAAGGCGCCCCGCAAAATATCGTGTACTATTAAAGTAAGACCTTGTATATTTACTATTTGAGCAGTAACCATTTTATCACAGCGGCGGGTGATTTTTTACTTGTTGCGTTTTCATAACAAAGTTATATTTTTTTTTGCTTTCCTTTTCAGTGGTTTTAATATTTCTATATCGTATAGGGATTTTCAAGTCGGTATATTTTTTGTTAAAAAGATTTATTTGTTTCTTTTTAGTGAAAATAAATGTAAGAACTTTTTCCAATTCAGTCTCAGTATTTAACACTAAAAATGAGAATGACTCAAATCGGTTCTCTGATCTCAGGGAATCGAAACTATTAAGACATCATCTTGATAAGCGCAGTCAATTAACCTGTTTATTGAAGCTGGCTCAAAAACCACTCAATCAAATGTAATGAAATTTACATGGGACCAACTCAAAAGCAGTCTGCACCTGTTAAAAATAATAGCTCAAATCGGTCTACAAATCTCGCAGTAATCGGTGTACATACATAAAAAAATAAAAACGAATTAAGAATCCTTTTTGAAGTCGGTTAATAAAGATTCACTATGTTTGTAGGACCCTTTATTATATACATACAATGTAAGTTTTCGCGTGGTTCCTGGCAAAGTCACCTATAAGCCCTAAAAGGCGACTACGGGTTGATATCAAAAAGATAGGCAGCAGTATTCTCCCGTGTGCTGGTAACGACATACTGCGATCACTCATTCGCCTGCCAAGCGTGTTGAGTATGGCAATATCCTCAATAACGGCTCATTGTAGTGATTCATGGGAGCCCCATGTTCAGCAGCGGACGTTTACGGGATTATACGTGAAATAAATATTTTCATGATTAAATAAGGTTTTCCTCGCTATCGATACTTGCTTTTCTGATATCGAGTGTTTTTTTTTCATTCATCTCGTCATGAAGCGTAACTAAATACATCTAATACTATCAAACCAATAAATAACCGTTCTAAATCGTTTACAATCGACTCCTAATAAGGGCAATAAGTTCCCGCATGAAATAAGCGTTACCCGCCTTTGACAGATGACTCGTCCAACATCCACAGACCTTTATAGCCACTGACTTTCACACCACATTTTTCCGGCCTACTTAGAATAGACGTGGCAAGACAAAATGGTCGTTTTTGTACACAATGCGAACACCCTATGATATACGGTAGAGAATTTTATTTAATATTGCTTTATTGATTTATTACTTACGTCGAGTGAGTGTTGTGTCCCATATTGGCCCAGTTTCCCCCTAAATTATGTTTAGCGACGTGTGTTCGTATGAATGCCGCCATTTTTCATTTTTGCTTATTATTATTTTTATACACATGTATGTGCAATGGACTGGATTTTTGAGAAATTATATCGTCTTGTAATGAAAGCTCAAATACAGGATGGAAGTGACAACGTACCGAAAACGATGGGAAGAGGTTACACTGACGCTTATAATTCATTTCGGCCGAATGAAGTCCACTGCTGGACACAGGCCTCCCCCAAAGATGTCCACAACGACCGATACGGATGTGTTGTGGGCTCATAGGGGGGTTTTGCCATAATCGCCACGCTTGGCAGGCGGGTTGGCGATCGCAGTTGAGTTGTTAATGTACTCGAAGGATGCTGCTGCCCATCCTCCGGCTAATCCCTTAGTCGACTTTTACGACACCCATGGGAGGAGATGGGGTGGTGGCATTCTGAACCGACAATATGTAATTAAAAAGTAGGAAAACCATTTATCTCGGAAATAATAGGTTACAGTTTTTGTCATTTTTGAGCACGCATTGTACAATTATTTAATACTGAAATCAGTTAAACAAACCGGAAAAATATCAGAAAATTCAGTTAAGACCTTCCTTCGGCTCATGTGATGATGATGAAGTTCTGAAAAGAGTTCATCATTTCGGCCGAATGAAGTCCACTGCTGGACACAGGCCTCCCCCAAAGATCATAACAATGACCGATATGTGTGTGTTGTGGGCTCATAATAGCCACGCTTGGCAGACGGGTTGGCGATCGCAGTTGAGCTGTTAATGTACCTGAAGGACGCTGCTGCCCATCCTCCGGCTAATCCCTTAGTCGACTTTTACGACACCCACGGGAGGAGATGGGGTGGTGGTATTCTGAGCACCGGCACCTTCTTCCGGCACCAAGAGTTATTCTATTATTTCTTGAGAATTTTGCAAACTTGCGAGCTAGTAAGTTCGTTCTCACCAACAACGCCCTCTGTTCCCTTTGCACGTCATCATCGTTCTTGACTACGGGGGTTTAGATATGCTCTAGATTTATAATTGATATATTAAAAATATAGAGATTTGATATTATCATGCATCCAAAGTAAATATAAAAGAAACTTACCGAAACATAGAGCCAAGTTTAAAAATAATTTTACGGAAAAAAGTTTTTATTACCTGAAACAAATATGAAATACATTATTAGTATACTTATACAAAACATACATATATGGTGGATTGGCGCAATGTCTAGTCGCTTGGCTGTCTGCGCTATATGTCGCTTCGATCCCCGCACAGAATATTTGTATGACCTGCACATATATTGCACATATTATTCAGCCAGTAATTTGGCTATACAAAATTACATGGAAAATAATTTAAATTAGAAAGTAAGACAATGGAGGGAACCTCCTGCATAAAGCAATTTAATTCAAATGAAAGCCCAAGATTTAATAATTTATGTAAGAATTTAGACACTATCAACCTGGTGCATCAAAATATTCAAGGTATTATGGGCAAAGATTTAGAAATTGAATTGTTCATGAACTGCAATAACATAGATATTTTATGTATTACAGAGCATTGGCTAAAAAGTCACCAGTTTATGTTCAATTTCAATCATCATCAGCAAAAACTAAAACAAATCTGAAACAAACATAGGCAGATGTCATATAACTAACTAAAACATATTCTACTAACTCACACAACCCAAACAAATAACGAACGTCTCAATCAGTCTGTATCAGTGGCACAAAAACACGTAGTGTCGCGGATGCAGCGGGTAAAAAAGGTGTAAAACCTCATGTGTGTTCAGCAAACACTGGATATGGAGCAAGAAAGTGAGCAGCGTCGAAGAATGAACTGCCCGCGGCGTGGAAGGGTTGTGTTGGGCTAAGAAAAATGCGAATGGATGGTGAGAATATGGGAAATTACTTGTCAAGCTTATATTATGATAGTGATTTAATAAGGCTGGATAATATTCGGAAGCTTAAGTTTTCCTAACTAGATTTGAATGAAGATCTAATTACCAGCTTCTCACGTCAGGTAGGTAATATTTATTTATTTATTTATTCCTTCTACATTAAAGGGACACAAGGCGGATTTAATTCCATGAGGGATTCTCTACCACTCAACCTCTGAGGTGAAGAAAAAGACACTTCGAAAGAGGTACAAAAAACCATACTCTTCATATACATGATATGACAAAATAGTAAAATGACTACAAGAAATTATACGAAACAAAGTCGATAAAATAATATTAATAATAGAAAAATACATAGACATTTATTTTATTCTAAATAAAATACACAATTATATAAATATATTATCGGACAGGATTGCAGCGATTTTTAATAGTGTTCAGGCATTTTACGTTTGAACGTGAATTTACTCGGAACTTTCTTTATATCAAGGGGAATTGTGTTTATTGTTGAGACAGCGGAGGAATTGAATATATATCTTGAATGATGGGAAGGAATGAGGGTCAGATTCAGAAACGAGTCTAAGCGTGAACGTGAAGCGTAACTTCCATCTTTCAAAATTATGAGCGTTAAGTAGTGCATTTTGACAGATGGAAGCGTAAGTTCACGCTTAGACTCGTTTCTGAATCTCACCCTGAGAATTAAATAAGAATTAAATTTACAGAAGCACGAAAGTTGTGACTGTGAGAACCACCCAAAAGTTGAAATCCGTTGACAAGCTGAAGAGTTAACAGGTTATTGAAAAATCCGCCGACAGCATTCCTAATTTTGTGAGGCGGGTGAATTTATCCTCGTTCACTGGGAATCCTAGTCTAGGGCGAATGGGAAAAGTTTATGATTCATTCTTATAGAAATGGCAGGTATTGAACCGACTGATTCAAATAATGTTTATGTAAACGACTTTTAGGTGACCTGTCACCATAACTTTCAAGTCACGTGATCGGTAACAGTTGAAACCTTATTGCTTTTCTAAACGAAAAGTTGCAGTGACAGCTCCTATTATTAATTAACATTATGAACGGCTCACTGATTTGTTTCACAAATAACTATCAAGTGGCACTTCTTTACTTTCGATCGATATGGGTGTGTTGTGGGCTCATTAGAGGGTTTTGTGATAATCACCACTCTTGGCACGGGTTGGCGATCGCAATTGCGTTGTTAATGTACTCGAAGGACGCTGCTGCCCATCCTCCGGCTAATCCCTTAGTCGACTTTTATAACACCCTCGGGAGGAAATGGAGTGGTGGTATTCTGAGCCGGCACCACAGGCAGCTCTACTGCTGAACAAAGACTACCCTCTTAGATTTCCACAACGAGCGGTTACATGCCACTCTTATCCAACGACTCCCAGCGACCTTCACCAGGTCGTCTGTCCACCTCGTTGGAGGTCGTCCCACACTACGTTTTCCGGTGCGCGGTCTCCATTCGAGAACCTTTTTGCTCAACGGCCATCAGTTCTACAAGCAATGTGTCCCACCCATTGCCGCTTCAATTTACTAATCCTTTTAGCTATATCGACAACTTTAGTTCTTCTACGGATCTCCTTATTTCTGATTCGATCTCGTAGAGAAATACCAAGCATAGCACTCTCCATAACTCGCTGAGTGACCTTGAGCTTTGTTATGAGGCTCATTGTGAGTGACCACGTCTCTGTTCCATATGTCATCACTGGTAACTTTTTTACTTCAAATTGATGGCATTGTAGTCATTGAACACTACAAGCCTTTAAGAGAAACTGCATTAAGTCTGACATGAGTCTTTCGTTTGTAATTGAGAAACTGTTGAGTAAGCACTGGTCGTAATAAAATGGTAGAATTAAACTCGTGGGAAGGTTGAGTGGGGCCATAAAATACGCGATCAGCAAACAAGACAGGAAATTCCTCTCGCTTGTAATAACTACGGTGGAAAACAGCCGTTTACCTTTTGATACTAAACAAATTAAAGCCGTGTCGGCTACGAATACCACCAACCCATCTCATCCCGTGGGTGTTAATAAAGACGACTGTGGGATTAGCCGGAGGATGGGCAGGAGCGTCCTTAGAGTTTAACATCTCAACTGTAATAGCCAATCCACCTGTCAAGCCTGGCGACCTGTCGTTGTGGTGTTCTTGGGGGAGGCCTGTGTCCAGCTGTGGACTTAGCACGTTTATTTGGCAGAAATGACGATAATGATGATGATGAACATGCAGCCTAAATTAAGTGACAGATGTACCGTGTAGAACCACAATTATGTAATCCAGCCAGATTAGTAACATCAGATTTTACCCAGACAGTTCAGTCAACAGGAAAGGCACCTTTTGCATTGTGCATTCATCATCTTTTTTTCTTTTGCGTTCGATAAGTGGCCAACCTTGACTCATGCCCAAAATGCCTCCGACTACTCTACGGCTGGCCGCTTATGACAATAACCAAGACCGAAAATTATACGTGCCCTCCGAAGCCGGTGGCGACGCGCAGTTCAAATACCACTATGTGGTCAACCATCCATAGAGTGACCGCGCTAAGCGTTACTTAACCTCACACATCGTTTACCAATTGGTAAGCGCAACTAGCAATGGGTGCCATGCCATGCGGCATTACAGCTTCCTAGTCGGAGACATGTTTGCATAAGTGGTGACATCGATAGACTCTGATATAGATATCAATAAGCAGTCCAGATATTCATTCGAGTAAATAAACAATTTCCTGTATTCGAAATTCAAACAAATTGCAACTCATGAGTATGAATGCAAGGAGCACTCAGTAGTCGGCACATAAGCAATTTAGCCGTTTGCCTTTTGATAAAAAAAACCAAATTGAATCCAATACCTGACAGATCTTCAATAACTTTCAGATATTGATTTTGAAATTCGCGTCTCGTACTTCCCTTTTACCAGCCACTCTAAAACTAATCTTATTGCTGATGCTGTAAGGTCTATTTTGATTGATGTGCGTCGTAAGGTCAAGGTAGAAAAAGTCAAAAGGTCGGAAATATTAAATGGAAATATCGGGCTCATGTGGATATAGCTTCGGTGAATGTGTGTCACTGTAAATGTATGATAATCCAACTCGTTTCTCTAAATTTTGCGGGCACGAGAAGGGGATCGTGATTTTAATCAGACTCATGTTTTATTGTAATCGCTCTGGAGTTTCGTATTAGGTAAGCCCTTTTTTCAAGGTAATGTGAACTCATACCATGGCTAATGCTGGCTTATAAATGACTAGCTGAGACCCACGGTTTCAACTGCCGTTTAATTTAAAAGAAAGATGATTATTTATGTATAATTTAGAGTACTTCGGCATAGACACTTGACATAGACTGTATATTGGATTTCATAGATTTAATTTTTTTGCACGGAACCCTAATTATTTTTCTAAAAGTAGTCAAGTTATTCCTTATAACATCACCTATCTTCCAGTGAAAGTCCCGTAGAAATTGATCCAGCCGTTTCGGAGATTAGCGGGGAAAAACAGACAGACAGACAAAAAAAATACCAACAGGCTTTTTGTTGTAGGTACTTTAATAGAGTTCAAACTCTTTGGGAGAAAAATCCTAACCACATAGAATAAAAAAACAAAATTACGAATAATTATATGAGAATATTTTGACGGAGAAAATAAAAGAAGAGAGAGAATTCGGGCTGCCGTCAGCGAGCTTGTCGGTTATGAAAAAATCGAATTATATTATCTTCTGAGAAATAAATTTATCTAGAAGTAACTAGAGTTTTATAACTATAATTCCAGTCATATATAGGTTATTTCCCGCGTTCCAGTACCCAATTAGTCGTTACAGTACCGTATATACTCGTACATTCATATGCATTTAGTAAAAACCTGTTATTTTGACATTACAAACAGACACTTTTTTTATTTGTATAGGTAATCTATTGATGTATTTAAACTACTTTTACTATCTACATCTCTACAAAAAACCATGTAGTAGTAAGTGAAACCGCCGCTGTCGTGTGGTGGGCTAAGAATATTATACGGTCTAGCTGGAGGATAGGCAGCAGCGTCTTGGGGAGTACATTACAGCTCAACTGCGATCGCCACCTACCAGCACACAACATAAACCCAGATCGGTCGTTGTGGTGATTTTCGGGGCGGCCTATTTACAACAGTGGAGTTTATTCGGCTGAAATGATGGTGAAGATGGTGATAATAATAGAATCAGATTTTTTAAAATGAGCGACATTAATACAATCAATTGAACACTTTAAAGATTGTATAAAAAAATCTCCTAAAATGGCCCATAATAGAATAAAGGCGCAATCACAAATTATTCTCTAATGCACTAACGGCAATGGTTTCCACCGAACAGCCACCCTTTACCCCAGACTACTGCGGTTAGCACGCACATTTATTTTTAATCGCAATAAACGTGCGACAAATCGTCGCTTAATACAAACGTAAAAACCGACGCGCAGGCCACTTCGTCCTTCCCCGGGGTGGAGGAAGTTCATTTAGAATTTCTACTGCGTCCAGTAAAAAATGATCAAAGATCTTTATTCGGAAAGTAACTTTCAAGGAACGCGTTAAAAACAAATCTAGATGAAGCAGTCGTTTCCTACTGCTTGAGAGAACCTCAAAGGTTTTGAAGCAGACAATTAATATAGAGCAATATAGTGTCGACTGCACCTTCTCGGCCAATTCTTATAACTTGAAAGTCAGTATAGTGATAATTGTTTTTTTTTTTTTTTTTACTTTACAATACGTTGCCCCAACCTAGGATTTCTCCTGTGTCGTGGGTGCGGTAACAGACAGAAATTCCACACTCAATACATCCAGACCTGGAACAACTACCTGAACATCGTATAAATATTTGTTCCGTGCGGGAATCGAACCCGCGACCCGAAATAAATGGCCAATATGACCCGATGCGCAGCAGTCGACTGTTTCAACCACTGCACCAACCGTGCCGTCAACATTATTTATAAAACAAACCAAATAGGGTCGTATACATAACAAATATCACTGTCATATAGAAGGTTAAGATGCGGCTGGGGTGGTCCTTGGGCAATCCAGTACCGCGAACATGTATACACACAAACTTCTTGGTGAATAATAGAACTGACCTAAAATACTTATTAATTGTATTGCCCGAATCGCGTTCTCAGTAATCCTCGACGACGCGCTTTTGCGCGTACTGTGGCAACATGAGCCGCTCGCGCCACAGCTCGAGTGCACGCCGCCGAGCCTGCCGCCTCAAACTTTCGAGCGCCCCTGGAGGCACGCCTTCACCGCTCTGGCGGAGGGAGCGTGTTTGGTGATACACCCACGCATCCATCTCCGCCAAGATATCAAAAGGCGGAAAGCACGCCAACAGAGTTGCCGCCTCAAAGGACACCGTTCGGTATCCTCGTGCGATCCGTATAGCCGCTCTACGCTGCAGACCGTGGATCTTGGTTCTGCAGCGCTGGATGCCCGAAAGTCGAGATGACCAAACAGGCGCCCCGTAGAGTGCCACGGACCGCACGACTCCCCCGTAGAGGCGGCGAACTTCTTCCCTCGGTCCCCCGAGATTGGGTAGCAGCCGGTGTAAGGCACCCACTACCCTTTCGACCCGGGGGACAAGACGCTCGAAGTGCTCCTCGAAGCCCCAACGACTGTCCAGGGTGAGCCCCAGATACTTCATGTACCGGCCCACCCTGACTTGCGCGTCATCAACGCGTATCCACGAACTGGGGGGCTCCCTGCTCCGCGGCAGTTTGTGGAACCATAGCGCCTCGGTTTTGTGAGGCGCTATCCGCAAACCCAGAGCGTGGATACTGCCTGGGCATTATAAATAATGGCCTATATGACATATCTCTATCGATAACATATATACTATGTTGCTGTTAACTGCGCCTTCGTCCGAAGGGGAACTAGTTCAAACCTTAAAGATAGCTTGATAACGCCATACGGTTAGGCCTTAAAGACATCTATCTCTCTGCTAAATTTCACACAAGTCCGTTTAGCCATTCTTTGTGATTCAGGGACAAACATACAAACTTTCATCATCATCATCATCATTTCAGCTGAAAAAGTCAACTGCTGAACACAGGCCTCCCCCAAAATCAAGGACCAGCCTGTCCTTGTGTGCTCATTGGGGGATTTTGCTACAATCGCCACGCTTATCAGACGGTTTGCGACCCCAGTTGAGTTCTCATCCTCCGGCTATAATTCCTTAGTTACATTTTACGACACCCACGGGACGAGACGGAGTGGTGTTATTCTTAGCCGGCACCATACGGTCAATATTTTCATATTCATACTTATTTAATAAGTAAGATAAACATGAATACCAATCACGTCTATTCGTTTCGTTTTCTATATCGTAACAAATAACGTCTTCCTGTTACATTTCCCGCCGATAAGTCCCAGGCGATTAGCACCACATTGCGAGGTACAATTTGCACGAACAAGAGATAAGTCCCGGACATGTTGACACCGTGTTCTCCGTCAGTTTCGTTCACGAATCAAGATAAAGAAACTTGAATTTGTAATGTTTAGACAAACTAAATTCCGGTCTATGCTCACTGCATTATTGTTCGACAGTGGGCGTTTGCAGGCTGGTTGTTAGGTCTACAGATATTTAACCTGCACCCTGATTAACTAAAAACTGTGACAGCAGCTATCGCGCAGCCAAAGACCCACCAGTGGCAAATCGCCTGAAATTGAAAGGCGAGTATGCAATGTTTAGTTCATTGATCGCCGAACAATGTGTGCGTCACAGATCTTCGCCTATTTAATCACTATTGGCAAATACGTAATACCAAAACGACGTTTGACAGCGGCGTCTGCGCGATTTACGCCTGTTGCAAACCGTCTGCGACATACGTAATCAGCCCGCCGGTCTAGGTGTTTGTGCAAGTGCATTTATGTCTGTTAAATGTACCAACTATACATAAGAAATCTTAGTGATGAGAATCGTAAATATATAGTTACACATGAAATGGTGCGGCTTCCTTTGTGTTTAAGATGTCTGGCCCCCATGAGGTGTGGCCTGCGGGCGACGAAATAGGTCAAATGGTGGTCCGTCGCCCGAACAGAAACCGGTGCGTGTGTTCCACGCACGCCTCTCAGTAGTGCAGTCGCCACTCAGATAGGTGAGGCCACAAGGTCACACAGAGAAGGGGCCCGTCAAACAGTGACGGGCTGATACCTGCAAGGGCGCGTTCTAATGCAGACTAAGCGTACACTTCACCCCCGGCTAGAGGTAAGAGGAAGGACACCGTGAAGTTTTAGCCGGTTTGAGTTCGGCATGCTCTGTTCTGCCCTTCTCAAGTCGGAGGAAGTACATAAGTATTTCCCCACGATAAAAACAAGGGGCAACACTATCAGAATTCCTCTAAAATATTCTACCAGAGGCAACTGCTATCCATAATCCATAAGTCTCGGCGAGTCAATAATTCTGAATTTCCTCTATTGATTTATCCCGAGCTTTTTCATCAACGTTTCATTTTCAGTAACTGTTGTAGACTTAGTTACTTGTAACCACAAGAGTTGTTACGGACTACGGCAGAGAAAATAAAAATGTACATTTATATAAAATATTTTAATTAAAAAATAACGTTATTGTTAATAGCGAAACTCGTTACAAATTCATAGAGCCTTATTATTGTAACGATATGTGCATATTTTTATATAAACTGGAGTAAAAATGGTTGTATTATTATTGTTACCGGCCAAAAGTAAGCTGTTACTTTGTATGTAAAATTACAGCATACGACTGAAAATTGACCTTACATTAGGCCCCTGTTAACTTAACTAAGCGGAAACATTTTACTCGAAAAAGAAAGAAGAAAGAAAACATATTTATTCACATCAACGCGCATCGGTACATTTACATTAAACAGATCAAAAACTTATAATAAAATTGTATAACAGTATAAGAAATCTATACAAATAAATAAAATTGAAGTGTCTGTTTGTAATGTCAAAATAACAGCTTTTTACTGAATGCATATGAAAGTATATACGGTACATATATCAAAAACACATTTTTAATTTTTTTTTGTCTGTCTGTCTGTTTGTTCCGTGTAATCTCCTAAACGGCTGGATCGATTTTGACGGGATTTTCACTGGCAGATAGCGGATGTTATAAGGAATAACTTAGGACACGTTTATTTTAGAAAAATAATTAGGGTTCCGCGTAAAAAAATAAAACCCTTGATCAAATATATATATTCTATGTCAATGTCAATTCTAAATTTCTTTTAAATTAAACGCGGGTGAAACCGCGGGTCCCAGCTAGTTTAAAATAAAAATGGATGAATACGGGCGGCATGTGACCGCTCGTTGTGGAAATCTATAGGGGAGGCCTTCATTCAGCAGTAGACGTCCTTTGGCTATTATCATGATGATAATGATTATAATAGGAGTTCCAGCATCAATGACAGAAAACGAGGTTAATAAGTGTATTTTCGAACAAAACTTGGCTGAAAAACTACCAACAATGTCTCAAGATACTTTTTTGACCTCAATAAAACTAAGTCACAAATCTGGCAAGAAAGATTCTGAGAACTGTAATTACATTTTAGAAGTTCCAGCCGTGATTCGTAAGGTGCTCATAACACAGGACAGAGTGTTTATAAACTGGTCGTCTTGTCCTGTACGAGACTTCACGATGGTAACTAGATGTTACAAATGCCAGCTGTACGGTCATGCGGCCAAGACATGCAAAACCGAGGCCCCTACATGTGGACATTGCGGTGAAGAAGGGCACTCAATCCAAGAGTGCTCAAAGAAAGCCGATACGGCAACATGTGCAACATGCTTGCGCTTCAAAAAACAAGCCAACCATAAAACGGGAGACCCCGAATGTCCTGCTAAAAAAGCTGCCGAATACAGGTACATTAACTCAATTGACTATGGAGGCGCCTAAGAGCGCCACATACTTATTTATATTTTAGACTTAATTTATTATTATTTCTGATAGTATGGATATTAACTTAATCGAGGAAATAGATAATACATTTTTAACCAAGTCAAAATCATGTGAGGTAGAGGAATGCAGAAAATATCTAACCGATTATCGAAATTCACTAACTATAATTACCCAAAACATTCGTAGCATTTATAAGAATAAAGACAGCTTTAACATTATTCTAAATAGACTTAACTTTAAATGTGATATAATAGTACTAACCGAGTGCTGGCTGACTAATCGTCACAATAACCTCCCAGTAATGCCGGGGTATAACTTATTCTATAGCACAATAAACCACAATCAAAATGATGGTGTGGTAATCTATGCTAAGAAATCATTAAAGATCACAGTCGAGGAACCATCTCCACAAGACTGCACGATTAATTGTTTAGTTATAAAAATTGGCACAACCACAGCAATAATCGCTATGTATAGATCCCCCTCCGTTAGAAACTTAGATTCTTTTCACAATTCCCTGAACCAGATTTTTCAAACCCTAAGCACTTTTAAAAATGTAATACTAACAGGTGATATAAATATAAACATTAATTCCGAAAATTGCGATGCAGGAACCCAAGATTACCTTAATTTGTGTTCATATCATGGGCTCTTGCCCGCACATACACTGCCCACCCATCAAAGCGGTTCCTGCCTCGATCACATGATGATAAAATCTAATTTACCACGTATTTCCCTTATTACAAACTCAACAATTACTGACCATCACGCTGTCCTACTAAACGTAAATTTAATTCTGCCTAAGCAAAATCGTCCCCAGACAAAGTCCAAACTAAACATAAACAAACTCGGATATGACTTACACAACATTGATTTTAGCCCAGTTTACAATACTGCTGACGCTAATATATCTTTATCGTACTTAATAAAACATGTCCAACAAGCTATGTTACGTAACACGACTACTATTACAGTGAATAAGAAGCTATTTAATATTAAACCTTGGATTACTCCTGGACTTATTCGATGCATAAGGCACAGAGATAAACTTCACCAGAGAACTAAGAGATACCCTGATAATCTTATACTTCAAACAACTTACAAAAGATACAGGAATTTCTGCAATAATCTCCTAAAGAAGCTTAAGATTAATTACGATAAAAATAAATTAATTTCAGCAGGTAACAATAGCAAGCAACTTTGGAAACATATTAAAAACGTTACATATATTACAAAACAGCGTGAATCAAATTCGAGTTTACTACTTACTAATACCTCACCGCTTTTGTCCGCTAACAACGTCAATAACTATTTTGCAACCTACCAACTACACCTTTCCAAAAACCGAAAAATACCTGTAGTCTGAACTCCTTTGCTATGCTGGACACTGACGAGTTCGAAATAGCTCGAATAATCTCAGCACTAAAGGATGATTGTGCAGTTGGATGGGATAATATAAGCAATAAGATACTTAAACTTTTCAAGCATATTTTGGTACCCCCCTTAACGTATATATTTCGACTTTGTCTCTCTAAAGGGATCTTTCCTAAATGTCTTAAAAAAGCAGTGGTTATCCCTATCTTTAAATCTGGAAGCAAAGATCTAGTTAATAATTACAGACCTATATCATTACTTCCCTCGATATCAAAAATACTTGAAAAAATTATTAATAATAGACTAGTTAACTATCTGGAAAAAAACAATTTCCTTTCTTCCGCGCAATTTGGTTTTAGAGCTAAATTATCCACAGCCGATGCGGTATTTAGCCTAACCGATTATATCACACAAGAACTTGGTAAAGGGAACCAGTCTTTGGGCATTTTCCTTGATATAGCCAAAGCTTTTGATACCGTGTCTATTTCTATACTTTTAAACAAACTAGAGGCTATAGGTATTAGAGGAATGCCGCTGAAACTCCTTGTTGACTACTTAGGCAATCGATACCAATGTGTTAGAATAGATAAAATTACGAGCGATGATCAGAAAAATGCTGGATTTGGTGTTCCACAAAGAAGCATCCTGGGCCCTACCCTATTCCTAATTTATATTAACGACTTGTATAATCTAAATATTGAACACGGCAAAATTATATCGTACGCTGATGACACGGCGTTAATATTTACCGCAAAAACCAGCATCGAACTCTACAAGAACGCTCAACTAGGTTTTAATAATGTGAATAATTGGCTTCAAAGGAATTTACTAACATTAAATGCTGACAAGACAAAACATATTCATTTCTCCATGCGCAAGCCTCAACCTAACAATACTAACCTTCGTCTATTCGCGCATCAATGTAAAAATCAAGCAGTCAACATGTGTAACTGTCCTAGTATCATCAAAACTTGCAACATAAAATATCTCGGGGTTATAATAGATGAAACACTCTCCTTTAGACAACATATCGATTGCCTGGTTAAAAGAGTGCGTAAATTGATATATGTCTTTAAAAAACTACGGAATATTGCTGATTCAAAATTAATTACACAAGTTTATATGACCTTAGGTCAATCTATAATTAATTATTGTATTACTTCATGGGGTGGAGCACTTAAAACTAATATACTTCCCCTTGAACGAGCACAGAGAGCAATCTTAAAAGTAGCCAACTTCCATCCATTTATCTTTCCTACACATCTATTATATAAATCCTGCAGCGTGCTGACTGTTCGTCAACTTTTCATTATGCACTTAATATTAAAACAGCACACGATGCTTCCTTACAATGCCGATATTGCTAACAAGAGGCGGAATGATATAGTCTGCACTTCAAACTCAACCTCAAAACATGTGTTTATAAATAGATTTTTTACATTCCTAGGGCCTTTTTTGTACAATAGATTAAATAGAGAACTAAGTATTTATAAATTAGATTATTTTAGCTGTAAAAAAATAATATGTCAATATTTACAAAGCATTACTTACGAACAGACAGAAGGTTTACTCGTGGTATGCAAATAAATCGCTGACTTACTGTAGCGTTGAGCCATAATTACTACATACTACAATATGCTACTTCATACTAATTTATGTTTATTGTATTGTTAATTTATAAAACTGCAAGTATGCACTTCATAGCCTGAAGCACAGGTTCAACCTAGTTCAGGTAAATATATATCTGTACTTTATTTTAATTGTAAGACACTTATTGTAAATGTATTGAACATATATTATTCTACAAATAATCTTGAAATTCTGTCAGTCACGCATCCAATAACCGGTATGATATGAAACAATACATTTGTGGATAACGTTTCCTCAAACACCCCCCACCCCTATTCCCTTATTCACCTATTCCCTAAGGTTATGCGGAAAAACCCGACGGTGTACGCATACGAATTCACATACTTTTTCGCCAACTGTTTTCCTATATTTGATTTTTGCGTTATGGAGTTGCGAATAATATATTAGATGGTTGGATCGCGAGTTGTTTTCTTAGTTCTAAGTTTATGCTGATATAAACGTCTAATACGTTCATATACTTACCCCTTAACATAATTGATAACATAATAAAAAGTATCCTTTGTCCCTTGTCCCTATTCCATGATTTGAAATGAAAGGTCTTTCTGCCGAATTTTACTTAAGTCCGGATTAAGAATATAGCATCACTCCATCTCCTCCTCCGGATGATGCAAAATACGACAGTGGGACTCTAAACCAGAGGGATGGGTAGCCGCGTCCTTCCGTAGAACAGTAGCCGTACTGGGCTCAAGCGTGCCCCTGCCAAGCGTGGTATCTACTGGCACATTCTCCACAAAATGAGGACACAATTGTGGAAATCTTCGAGGGAGCCCTTTGTTCAGCAGTGGACGTCCTTTGGCTGATATGATGATAATGAAGACCTAGGAGCGTGATTGAGACTGATTGAGACATATCCAAATATACAACCTACCACACAACTATACAAGGTGCAGATGTAATCACCCAGAACCTGTGAGGAGGTGAATCAGATCAAGATTCTCTACCCGAATCACTAAAAATAGTAGCTTAATCTTCGCCAAAATTTTACTATTGATATAACACAGAAGCAATCCAAAACAGCTGGGGGTCAATTATACGATCGCCCGGTAGGTACCAAACATCTGCGCAGTGCCGCCTAGCACCTCGCGCTTGGGCATTGTACGAAACTGGTGGATATGTAAGTGTATTGGATATATACTAATTACATTATCGTGTTTCTTTACTGGTATGAGTTTGAAAACGAATTTTTATTTACTATTGATGGGAACGCAGTGGAGTGTGCAAAAATCGGCTTCCTGTATAATATTAGAAAAATCCAATTTTTCGTTTGCCGTTACATTTCCCTGACCAAGTATTGCTATCAGCATAAATAAGAACTAACGGCACGGCTGGGGGAGTGGCTAAGCGATTGGCTTTCTGTGCTTCGTGTCGCGGATTCGATCTCCACAAAGAATAAATATTTGTATGATCTACAGATAGTTGTTTCAGCCATGAATATTTGTGCACGTGAGATTTATGTCTGTATACTGTACCCATCACACAGGAGAAATCCTAGTGTGGAACAAAGTAAGAAGCCGTGTGGTGCAGTATATGAATAGAAAGAAAGAAAAAGTTTAATTTTGGACTCGTACACAATGACAATGAAAACGTACTAATAATAAAATAAAAGTATATGGCTTAGTAGTGCTGTACGAGGCCAAAATCCTCATCTTATGCCGTGGGTGTCTTAAAAAGTGACTGTGGGATGAGCCAATACAAAACAATGAGGAGCAGCGAATGGTGCCGTATTTGTCACCGTTCAAATGGTTACGCATTGCGTGTACCGCTTAGGTTTTAGGTGTCATATCATTCAAAGGTTTTGCACCAAGATACTCTATAATTAACTAAAATAAACCGGTGTAATATGGTGTCCGCATTAAGAATATAGCACCATTCCATCTCCACCTGTGGATGTCGTAAAAGGCGACTAAAGGACTGGCGGATGGAGAACAGCGTTCCTTCAGTGGCGCAGCAGCTATACTGTGTTCACCAACCTGCCTGCCAAGTGTGGTGAGTACTGGCAATTTCCCCCTAAAATGACAACACAATCAAGGAAACTCCTAGCGAGGCCTTTGTTCAGCAGTGGACGTCCTTTGTCTGATATGGTGATGACTATCATTTCCTCAGTTTTTATCGCCCCGAGGTTTCTTTTTTAATTCATGAATATGTCCGCCCATGACTAGATCTCGGGGGATGGAAAGCGTTCAATGAGACCTACGATGGAACGAGCGGGCTCAGAAGATGCCTATTTATTCAGACTTAAAAGGCTAACGGGTTATAGCCAGCAGGTAAAGCAGACGCTTTCAAGGACTTCCACACTTTGGCCGTCCGCATAACCATAATGAAGGCTTAAGAACACCTCTGAGTACGACAAATCGGAATATGAACCAAAAGCGGATGGTAACCCGCAGTGTGCCTGGAAGTCCGAGGGTAGAAGGGAGAGGGTGGGATCAGTTCGTGTAGCTCCGACACATTCCGAAATACTATTTGTGGAAGACTGACCAAAATCTTCATATCAGCCATTTATACGTCCACTGCTGAACAAAGGCCTTCCCTATAGGTTTTTACAATTGTGCACACACACATTGTCACACATGGCAGGCGGGTCGGTGAGTGCAGTGTGGCTGCTGTTTCAAAAAAGAGACGCTGCTGCCCATCTCTCTGGTTTAGCGTCCCTTAGTCGGCTTTTAGTATCGAGACATCACACAGACAAAAACCAAAGTCATACACTAAAAGCAAAACAAAACATATGGCGGGGTCTTTTTAACTTCTTGTAGCAATCCGAAGCAAGCAAACACGAGGTCCCCGTCGGAACGCATTTTCGTGTATTGACACAAGGCTTTTAGCAATGTTTGTTTAGTTACAGACAAACACATTTCTAATGTATCTCTTCTTACTTTCAGGTAGATGGCTCGATGTAGGGTTCAATACCCCACACTGTTCGGGTTTTGTTTTGTACCCTAGCTATCCAGCCCGGCTTTGTTCGGGGTTTTTGAATTCTTATTCGTGTGTTTATTTTCTATAACTTACCCACGATGATTTTCATCATCATAATCATCAAAGTCAAAGTTAAAGTTTTTATTTATCACATAAATTACCATATCACATAAATATTTATTTATCACATATCACATAATATTGGTATACTGTTATTGTACAAATTTATTGTGGGAGACTGATGCCTAAACTAGGTTGAAGCCTGTATTTCAGGTCACCAGGCCTTCATTTTACATTTCATAGTCCTTTTATAAATTGTGCCAAGCGAAAATTTTCCATTTTCTTGTTCTTCGTGTATTTGATTCTATCAAGTTGTTTTCTCTTGTTAGGGTTCTCTTGATGAATACTCTCCAATACGTTGCTATAACTTTATCAGACCTCTTGATTTTGTCCTTTATACCCAGTTATTATCTTGCACCCCATGAATGGGCACTTTCACTGCAGACAACATCTTAATATAAAAAAATACTCGCTGTTTTAATAAAATGTATTTATTATGGCTTTGATACACCCATTATTGACGATTTCTCAAAATTACTTTTCAATTTTTCATATTTTCGTTGCACGCAGTAACCAACTATTGGAACTTGTGAAACGTCAAAAACTAAGTTGCACGGTTACAAATCGTTGATCCTATGGAAAAGACCCGGCAAGAAACTCCATGGATACTCTTTTAAAATAGTTGAGAATACAATGTTGATTGATACAAAATTATGGTAAAATATATGACGAGAAAAATGTAGGTTAATGTGTAAAAATTTAACAGACTACAATAATATAATAATAATATATTTGCCGTGGCAGTTAACGGCTAAAGCCTCCCAAAAGAAAACCGGTTACATGCCGTGTGTCGTCATTTTGGGGGGAATTCGTTCTGAACAGATTCGGCAGGTGGATTGTTGAGCGCAGAATAGCTGCTGTTGTACAGAAGGGACGCTGCTCCCTCTGGTTCGGCCTCTGAGCCGGAGTGGTGCTATATTCTTATCTGGACATCACACGGACTAGATGATATGCACGTTTAAAATACAGATCTTTATTTGGCTGAAAGCGCTTACCAACTCGCATACTAAGCGTGATGAAGATTGCAAATCCCCCGCAAGATGACAAAATTTATGGGTGAGGCTTTTGTTCAGCAGTGGACGTTATTTGGCTGGTATGATGATGATAACGATGATTCAGCTAAAAGGTTTACGAAAACACATTCCTTCGTCAATAAATTTAGGTGAAGCAGCTTCCGACCGTCTGCCTCTGAGAGGATACTAAGTTATAGACTTAGACAGGTTATTAATGAAATAACAGACCGAAACTTATTATTATTTACCTAAACACTCCTCGAAAATTACACTGTAATGTTGAAAACCCTACCCATAATCCATTCGGTTGGCATCGGATTAGAAGACGAGTATTAACGGTGTCAACTAATAATAGCACCATCCCGTCTCATCCCGTGGGTGTAGCAAGAGGTGACTTTGGGATTAACCGGATGATGGGCAATAGCATCCTTCGATTACATTTACAACTCAACTGCGACCGCCACTCCACCTGCCAAGCGAATTTAATAGGGCAAAATGGATGGAGTGGCCATATGCACACAACACACCCAGACTGATCGTTACGGCGATCTTTGGGGGAGGCCTATGTCCAACAATGGACATTAGAGGACATTTTACTAGAAAGAAAGAAAGAAGAAAGAAAGAAAGAAAGCAAGATTTATTTGATCACAACACAGAGCCACAAAATAAAACAGAGCAACAGGTATAGTATAAAAAATTAAAAAGAGCAAACCGTTAAAACTACAATAAACCTATGTAGGTAGGTGACATACCTTGAATACATATAAATGATATGTGTCTCACGGTTGGACCAAATAGGAGTCCAGATCAGCTTCATGCCAGGCACAAGTGCCAGACGCTGGTTTTCATCTGGAACCTAATGTACACCACGGATGTCAATGTCATGTTTGACTTATTTTGTGTGTTATTATGTGCAGTAATGGTGTGTGTAATGCTAATGAATGTTATAATGTGTAATGAGTACTACAATAATAAATAATTAATTAAGTAGAATTGTTAAAATTATCATATAAATACGCATCTCATAATATTTAGACCAATTTTTTTCAGATTATTTTTTATTTATTGTATACCCTCGCAAAAAATTCAGTCATACAATATTATTCCTGATATGACGCGCGCGTCGCCGACAGCGGGAAACAGTTTACCTACATAGTAGAACCTGTTCCATCGCCGCAAACACAAGCGAATAAAAATATATTAAAAATTTACATTACATTACTAGGTGTATAACATTACATTTACGGCAAACAAAACCATGCCTGTACCCCGAAAACTGGCCAAACAAAACTATTGAATAAGTAAAACAAATAAAAGCCCAATTGTTCAGGTTACAAAGCCAATAATAGACCGATTGGGTTCGGTTCCAAATTAACAACACAAATACGAACAAGTTAGTACATAACTAAGTTTGTGATGTGATATGATTTTGGGACTGAAGTTGGCATATTGTTTGTCTTATAATAGTATTGGTACTATTAATTTTAGCGGACAAGGAAACGCAAAGTTATTGTGATAACTATACCAAGTCAACTTTTCTCGTCCTGTATAGCAAGCTTTATCCCACACTAGGATTTATCCTCTATCGTACGATTACAGACATAAACGAACCGTGTGAAGCCGGCTAAGAACAGTACCTCACCATCTCCTCCCGTGGGTGTCGTAAAAGTCGACTAAGGGATTGGCCGGAGGATGGGCAGCAGCGTCCTTCGAGTACATTAACAACTCAACTGCGATCGCCAACCCGCCTGCCAAGCGTGGCGATTATGGCAAAACCCCCCAATGAGCCCACATCACATCCATATCGGTTGTTGTGGTGATCTTTGGGGGACGCCTGTGTCCAGCAGTGGACTTCATTCGGCCGTTAGATAGACTTTGGAGCAATTCTAAGACCATAGTGCCAATTCTCGTACTCATATGACTGAAAGTTGACCGAACCGAGATTCAATTGTGAATTGACTAGTAAAAATGGTAATCTGCCCCTCTTAAAGTTCAGTCCGGTTTCGGTATTATCTCAATCTAGTCTCAGTTTTGACATTTATTTAAGGACGAATACACCATTCTTAAAACCTTTTTTTTTCCAGTTTGAAATAATAACAGAATACCGTTTTGACTTCGATGGACTTTGAAGCAATTGCAAGATCATAGGGCCAATTCTCGTATTCAATTTTCACTATGACTGAAAGTTGACCGAACTGAGATTAAATTGAGAATTTACTGACAAGTCATCATTTCATCATTTCGGCCGAATAAAGTCCACTGCTGGACACAGGCCTCCCCCATAGATGTCCACAACGACCGATATGGATGTGTTGCGGGCTCATTGGGGGGTTTTGCCATAATCGCCACGCTTGGCAGGCGGGTTGGCGATCGCAGTTGAGTTGTTAATTTACTCGAAGGACGCTGCTGCCCATCCTCCGGCTAATCCCATAGTCGCCTTTTACGACACCCACGGGAAGAGATGGGTTGGTGCTATTCGTAGCCGGCACCACACAGCAAGTAAATATGGTTATTTCCTTCTCTTAAAGTTCAGTCCAGTTTCAGTATGTTCTCAATCTAGTCTCATTCCAATCTCAGTTTTGACATTTATTTAGGGACGAAAACACCATTAATTTTACCTGTGTCACTTCCAATTATCAGCAGAATACCGTTTTGACTTCGATCAACTTTCGATCCATTTTCGATCGTATCATAATATAAATTCATGTTTGACGTTGTTTGTTAGTTTAAGAAAAGAGCCATATGTGACATTGAGACTAGATCGGAAATAAATTTTGAACATCTATACAAATAAATAAAATTGAAGTGTCTGTTTGTAATGTCAAAATAACAGATTTTTACGTAATGCATATGAAAGTATATACGGTACCTACAGCAACAAAACAATTTTTAATTTTTTTGTCTGTCTGTCTGTCTGTCTGTTTGTTCCGGGTAATCTCCGAAACGGCTGGACCGATTTTGTCGGGACTTTCACTTGAAAATACCGGATGTTATAAGGAATAACTTAGGCTATTTTTATTTTAGAAAAATAATTAGGGTTCCGTGCAAAAACATCCAACATATATTATCTATGTCAAGTGTCTATGTCGAAGTACTCTAAATTTCTTTCAAATTAAACGCGAGTGAAACCGCGGGTCCAGCTAGTTATTAAATAATTACAAACGGATGTTTATTAGTTGATATCATATCATCATCTGAAAAATAGGATATCATGTTTAAAATGCCTGCTCTAGTGTGATCTTACGAGGACCTGGAACCCCCCTTCAGCGCCAGAAACATACCACCAGGCAAATGACTTTTGCTTGTCTCTTTATCGTTTCAGCCGAATAAAGTCTACTGCTGGACACAAGCCTCCCCAAAAGATCGCCACAACGACCGGCCTGGGTGTGTTGTGTGCTCATTGGAGGTTTGCCATAATCGCCATGCTTGCCAGGCGGATTGGCAATCGCAGTTGAGTTGTTAATGCACTCGAAGGACGCTGCTGCCCATCCTCCGGTTAATCCTATAGTCGTCTTTTACGACACCCATGAGATTAGTCGGGTTGGTGCTATTCATAGCCGACGCCACACGGCGTTGTCTCTTCATTAGGTTGTAAAAAAAAGCATTGATACTTCAAGCAGGCCATAAGCTACCCTGCTTAAAGCTGTCAAAGCTATTTATTGGCGGATAAATCCATGGTCATCCAGAAGGACCTTAGGACAGAGAAGAGAAGAGATGTAATACCATTATCACTGCCCGCAAAGATAACACAAGTAACAAAGAGGGGTAAAACATTGAAAATCATTAAACCACTTTTCAAAAGCTGAGATATTGGCGATATAACCTTACATATTAATTCCAATTTATTACCCAAAAATAAAATCAAAAAACCGCCTTTAAGGCTACGGAAATAAAGACCATTTTCTTTTGTAGCAAACAAGGTCGTTGAAGATCAAATTTACAACTACCTTCATAAGTAAAACGTCTTAAGGAATGAGATATGAGGTCTATCTTTATTCATGGTGACATACCGCATTGGATCGGCCGTAATATTTGTCAAAATGTGTTTTATGGACCTTACCGGGGCGGTTTTAAAGTTAGAGACGAATTTATTTCTAGTATTATTTCATCATCTCCAACAAATCATTCTTCTTGATAGTTATCGACATGACATCATCATCATCACATCAGCCGGTTAAAGTTCATTGCTGGATATAGGCATCCCAATGATTACTACCACAGAAATAGGAAATAACGAGAAGTGGTACGGAGGCGTAACCGCGCCACCGCGACATGCACAATCCGGGCCATTCGAAAAAATGGCGGTTTTGTAACATCCGTTGAGATTCGATCGCGTAAGTGAAACTTTGTCAAAGTGTCGTGTTGTTCGGGGATAACATGCAATCACCGAAGCGAAAATAATAACTTCATCAATGAAGGAATCATATACAATGTGCAAGTGAAAGAATTTTCTTGTATTTGTCTATAAAAATAATAAATTATTGTTTTCTTTATTATGTTACATTTCGATTATCAATCGGAGCAGAACGACATTATTATTTTTGTACAAAATACAATGCTTTTTCATCATCATCATCATATCAGCCACAGGACGTCCACTGCTGAACAAAGGCCTCCCCCTTAGATTTCCACAACGAGCGGTCACATGCCGCTCTCATCCAACGACTCCCAGCGACCTTCACCAGATCGTCTGTCCACCTCGTTGGAGGTCGTCCCACGCTGCGTTTTCCGGTGTGCGGTCTCCATTCGAGAACCTTTGTGCCCCAACGGCCATCAGTTCTACGAGCAATGTGCCCTGCCCATTGCCACTTCAGTTTACTAATCCTTTTTTTTGCTTATATAATTTGCTTTTTATCTACCACTTTTAACTAGCAATCGGTGAATAACAAACGCAGTGAATAGAACAGCGAATGGTACTCCCAGTAAACTTAAGCGTTGTGTGGTACGGCCACCGTGTGCAGTTCGTACGCCCGGCATGATTGGCTACCTATAAAGTCGTGGGTGTGTTTTAGTATGACTAGCCAATTATGATGTTGTGTTTATTCAGTTCATTGGATGAGAACTTGTAACTGTGTGCATTAGTGTGCTTTTATGAAGAATGGTAGGGTAAAACTGGATTTCTAGGCTCGCATACATTTTAAACTACATAGCATATCTCCTTTATTCCAATTTATTTGATTACTACAATAAGTAGTCATATTACCATAAAGACCACGTTTGACAGGTGGATTGGTGATCGCAGTATGTTGTTATTAGGCCCATAATCTTGATATTAACGCTTAATCACCACCCACGGTCAGAGAGGGGTGGTATTATCTTTGCCGGGAAACAAACGTATAATTGAAAGCCGTCTGTCAGTTTCGAAGAATTAAACTTTCCCTGACGTTATTTACGTAAGAATTTCCGATTTAAACCGTAAAATCTTGTAAAAAAACAGAAAAATATTTTTGCTGTATGTCGAAAGTCCATAAAAATGTTGAGTTAGTGAAGTAGCTCTTACCTTCACTCCAAACATTTTTAAACCCTTTCAATAGAAGACACTCAACAACCCATTATTTTCCCAAAAAAATGGCACTCCAAATTCTCATAACCGCTCGACAATTCCCTAACCAAAATTTGCGAGTACATGGCGCGTAAAATAATACAAGTGATTCCTAAACAAGAGTACGGTAATAAACCGTAAGTAATTACGTACCTACTATAATAATTATTACTAGTCGATCAGAGGAGCGTTACGTCGTCCCTCTGTCGCCTAATTGCAGTTCCCAACAACAATGGCCGGCAGAGCAAATGGTTCGAAAAATTACGCACTATTGTACAGGCGTGACTTTCTTGGGACTCTATTGAGGAGGGACTCGATAATGTATCCGGTGGTGTGCTACCGAATGGTATTTACGTTTTAAATTTTCCTACAAAAAAAAACTAGATTTTATATTAGCTAAGTTTGTGTTACAAATATAACTCTGGTTACTCGTATTGGTTTACTTGGTTAAGATTCGGTTTGCATTAAGTAAGAATATGAAGACGATAATTTCAGGTATTCTAAGCCTCTCTACATATTTAAATTAAATATAAATAGTTTCAGCAGATAAGGAATATCTCAACTTCAGTTTAAGTAAAAAACTATAACTTATGTAAAAAATTAAATCCATAACATAAAAATTCTTAAATATTTTGTATCTGATGAATTTTGTAATAAAGGAAATAAGTTATAATAAAAACTTTTAACAAAAATTTTTATTTTTTACTAAAGTGTTTTATTTGTTTCTTTTTAGTGTAACTATAAGAACCGTGCCGTGTGGTGCCGGCTCAGAATGCCACCACCCCATCTCCTCCCATGGGTGTAGTAAAAGTCGACTAAGGGATTAGCCGGAGGATGGGCAGCAGCGTCCTTCGAGTACATTAACAACTCAACTGCGATCGCCAACCCGTCTGCCAAGCGTGGCGATTATGGCAAAACCCCCCAATGAGCCCACAACACATCCATATCGGTCGTTGTGGACATCTTTGGGGGAGGCCTGTGTCTAGCAGTGGACTTCATTCGGCCGAAATGATGATAAGAACTTTTTCCAATGTTTTTCCATTTTAACACAAAAAATAACTCAAATGGGTTCTCTGATCTGAGAGGAATCGAAACTATTTAGACATCATCTAGATAAGCGCAGTCAAATTAACCTATTTATTGAAGCTGATTAAAAAACTACTCAATCGAATGTAATGAAATTTATATGGGTTGCTCTTATCGGTCTACACATCTCGGAGAAATTGGCGTACATACATAAAATTTTAAAAAATACGCATCGAATTGAGAACCTCTTCCTTTTTGATGTCGGTTAAAATACAGTACATTTCGGCTGGGATGCCGATCCCAACATACTTTTATAATTATTTCTTTCATAACGCTCATAACTTATTATTTTTGTTCTAATCTAATAATTACAAGAATAAGACCCACGACTTACCATTGTTAATTGCACGACACAGATGGGGCCAAGAATTCATCAATGGGGATTCACTCTAGACAAAGCAAAATATACTTTAAGCTTTCCTAAATAACGTGAATATTTCTTTGCAAAGATGAAATCAGTGTAAAATACTCGACGGATAAAATAGCAAACTCAAATGTTTACAGAAGCTTCGCAAAATTAGAGAAATGTCGAAAGATCAGTATGAATATATAAATAAAACTGAAATTGGGAAGATTGTTCTAAAATTGTGTGTAATTAATTTGTATCAAGCTATGTCCCTTTGGGAGGAAACAGATGTCCTTTAAACGAAAGTCAACTGTATTTATTAAATAGACCTTAGCAGAACCTGTGTATATCACAGCGCACTATGTAGGTATTATCTAATCTAATATATAAATATCTCGTGTCACGGCCTTCGTGGTCACACTCCTCGGAAACGGCACGACCGACTCCATTTTTTTGTATATTTTGTAGGTATGAGAATAGGTCGTAAAGTATTTTTCACCCTCCTACCTACACCATGTTTTTTCGATCCACCATCGATTTTTGTATTTTTATATGAACAATAAATGTAATGAACAATATCCATGATGTAGATTTCCAAATTCCACGCGTGCGAAGCCGCGGGCAAAAGCTAGTATTATAATACAATACTACCGATCCTAAGTTAGTTTAAAACAGTGGTGGCATTTCAATGTTCTTTTAAAAAAGGTCATCATATCAGCAAAAAACGCCCACTGCTTAACAAAGTCCTCCTCTATAGGACGACCAGTTACATACCGTGTGTCTCCATTTTGGGGGGAAATTGCTAGTACTCATCACGCTTGGCAGGCGGGTTGGTGAACGCAGAATGGGCACTGTTTCACAGAAGGGACGCTGCCCACTCCTCTTGTTAAGGGTGAGTGAGGATGAACGGATTTTAGAAAACAGGTTTATCGTATCCGGTAAATAGGCGGGAAATCTGCGGGACCCAGCAATTAAGACGTGACAGCCTAGTTCTTTAAACATTACACGGATAATCTCTCGGAAGTTGAACCTATCGTCTATACTTCTGAATACTATAGTCTTATATGTCTTATAGTGTACTGTATTATTAACACATTAGGTTATTATATATAAAAATATTGGGGCAAACGCCCCGGTGACCTCCAACCACCCCTTAAAGTCACCCCTGACCCATCAACACTCTGTACTAATCGTACACTTCTTGTATTCCTCGAATGAATTGGCGCCGGCCGCTACAGCTCCCTCGCTCGCTGTCACTCGAATGCCACGCCATGGCGGCAGTGTTGTCAGCCTAAATAGTGGGTTGCTAACAGTCGGCCATCCTGTCAGAGGAATGTCCCATTCCTCAAAGTCACTCGGTCAGTCGCATCATGTAACACATGAAAATACAGAAAATTAGCACAAATTATGAAAATTCGACCACATTACGTTTGCCGATTCGTGGTCTCCACTCAGACTCGTCTGCTCTAACGCCCCTCAGTCCGTCCACAGACATAGCCAGCCCACTGTCGAGTAAACCAATTGCAAAAATATATACAATCAAAACAATTGGCAAATAAATTTGGTAGTATTATTACATTTTGAGAGTGTGATCGTCACTTTTTTATCTCACTCATCAGTCATCAGCTGACCAAGTAGCCAACTGTTACGATATTGCACCTTATTTATAGCGCATACCAGTACCAGTAAACGATACAAAAACTGAAACTAATTATTTACATAACTTTGATCCTTGCAAATAATGTTGATATTTCGTTTCACAACTTAAACTGCAATTTTGGTGAACTCACTTTTAAACATATCAAATGGGTACTTAAAACCGTTTCCATTTTACTACTACCTTTGGAGTACCCACTAGTGTAAACAACATTAATAATAATAATTCTCATATAAGAACCAAAAATGTTTACTGTATTATATTAATGTATCTTTATCCATTTGCCATAAGTTTTACATTTAACCAACCAATTACCCTCTAGTTGATATTTACTTATTTATCATTACTCTTCACATCTCGCAACTTGTTTTACTCCACAACAACATTAAAAATGTGTTGATAAGTATACTTTTCATCCATATTACATTTTATTACTAAAACTCTTTGAAGTTCATCAGATAACAAAGTCAAATTGTATTTCTCACCCACTTCGGGTCTCAACCTTACTTCTTCAGGAATTGATACCATATATAGTCAAAAACCTTACCCTTCGTATATAAGTCCAGCGTGTACCGCTCATCCACTTCGGATCTCGGCCTCTCCTTCGCAGAACAAAATATTATAAGTCAAGCGTGTACCGGTTGCCCACTGCGGAGCCTCGGCCTCACCTTCGCAAGACATCATTTCATAAAAGTCAAGCGTGTACCGCTCATCCACTTCGGATGTCGGCCTCACCTCCGCAAGACATCATTTCATAAAAGTCAAGCGTGTACCGCTCATCCACTTCGGATGTCGGCCTCACCTCCGCAAGACATCATTTCATAAAAGTCAAGCGTGTACCGCTCATCCACTTCGGATGTCGGCCTCACCTTCGCAAGACATCATTTCATAAAAGTCAAGCGTGTACCGCTCATCCACTTCGGATCTCGGCCTCACCTTCGCAAGACTTCTGTCAAACAAAGAAAATAGTTTGCGCAGTAACTTGTTACACAGAGTGAACATACATCATTACATAAAAATCAAGTGTATACCTTTATCCACTTTGGCCTTCTTCGCAAGAAGTCATCGTTCATCCACTTGAAATCCTTAACCTTACCTTCGCAAGGCATAACATAAAAGTCGAACGTGTACTACATCCGCTTCGGATCCTTGACCTTACCTTCGTAAGGCATAACATAAAAGACGAGCGTGTACCGTTCATCCGCTTCGGATACTCGGCCACCTTCACATGATATAATATCTGCCAGACACAGAAAATAGATTACGCAATATCTTGTTGCATCTAGCATTATTAACTTAACATCTTAAATTTTATATAGTACTAGCAGCTGTCGCCCGCGGTTTCACCCGCATTACAAAAACACGGAAACAGGCATTTCACCATTTTCAACCAAAAAGCCAAATAACAATTTCCATGAATCTAACTTATAAAATGACGGAGCTCAATACCAACTTTCATCCACTATTTACTGCCTTAAGGACTCATTTTCCAAAACCCTGAGACAGGTATTTCCTTATCTTCTATCAAAAAGCCAAATATAATTTTTATATAGAACAAACTTCAAAACTGATGGATTCCGCATACAATCTTTCACCCTCTGTTCGTGGATGAATTTACACAAACACTGAAACACATATTTCTCAATTTTGAACCAAAAAGACAAATACCAATTATCTTAGTTATAAAATGGTGCAGCTGCATACAACCTTTCAATCCCCATTTCACCATCAACTGCTAAAATTTCAAGTTTATAGCTCCAGCGGTTTAGGCTCTGCGTTGATGAATCAGTCAGTCAGGACAAGCAATTACATTTGAATAGAGAATCATTAAACAATACAGGCTTACACCGTACTGATCACAAAGCCATGTACAGGTAGACTTTTTGATACTACTATATCAGAGACGAGCGAATCATTCACCTGGTGGCAAGCACTACACCCCATAATAATTGCAATGCCACCCAGGATTAGTGCTGCGTGGCACCACACTATGCCCGCCACATGATCATCATCATACCAGCCAAAGGACATCCACCATTTCCACCAGCTATAGTGGCCTTCCAACCGGAACAACAGAGTAATGTCCAAAACTGAAACACCACTTCCCAGCAGCGAACCCAGCCAGCCTCCTACAATAAGAGATCTACCACCATTGGGTGCCCATGGTGCTTGCAGCACAGAAATTCTTCTAGTTGCACTATTTTTGTATCTTACCACCAGTGTACATAACAAACGGCAGCTTTGATTGGATAAACATTGGTTCTTATTATTACTTATACTTTCGTTATTCATACAGAATTTCATAGTTATTCATACGATAGTGTCAAGATTTCACTTGCACGCTTAGAGACACCAAACCCACAGTAGTGTCTGGTTTTGTTTAAGTTGTAATATTGTAAGAAGCCAAGTTCAATGCACTGATGCTTACAATGTTATGTTTTTATTTTTGTAGGTATCTACATCTTTCCTTACTTTTCATTTTGATACGGAGCATACCACTCAATGAATTTTTATTTTTGTTCATCATTCAATTCTAATTGCATATAGTAATAATATCTCATAATTACTTTGATAATGAGCATATACCACCCAATTATTTTTTTTAGGCTTAGCTAAAATGCTAATTGAATATTATGGTAATAATACTCATAATTATGTTATTTAATTTCTAATACGGTTGTATTGTCTCTTGCAATAACCACCATTTGAAAGTGCTAGCACACCTAGTATGCCTATGTGTTTTCAAGACTTTCTAGTATGGCATAGGGCAGTATGCGGCCTAATTACAACCCAACCCATACGGTTACTCATAATAGCCCCAAGTCATACGGCCCACAGCCACCTAGCCTTAAATTACTCCAGCTTAGTTAACATATCTTCAAATAACCCAAGCTACATAGCTCACATAGCCTCAAGTTACTCAAGCTACATAATTCACATAGCCTCAAGTTACTCAAGTCATTTATCACACAAAGCCTCAAGTTACTCAAGCCATACAGCTCACATAGCCTCAAGTTGCTCAAGTAATTTATCACACATAGCCTCAGGTTACAAACAAAGTAAAGCAAAGCTTCTCATTAGTATAAAATTAAAGTTACTAAAGCAGGTATTCTTATGCAATATATCATACTCCAATTCAAACATTGTTGAAGGGTAGCCTCAACCAAGTATTTAAAACAGTATTGTAATGCTTAATAGAAAATAATGGCACTTTCAATACCACGAACAAATTTGATATCCAAGTAAAAGTAAAGTGTAGGGTACACTCCACAAAAATACTGACGGAGAGTGGCCTCGCCCAAGTATTCAAATAACATAATAAGACAGATAACACTGTCAGGGAGTACCCTGACCAGGTGTTCAGATCATTCCAAATAAAATACCATATTTGCACAATTGGACGGAAATCGTATGCAATATAAGTTACCCAGCACTTAGTAGATTCTCATTCTCAGATTGAGTTATAATAATCAAAGATTAATACATATACCTTTTGTAAACCTCAATCAGACGGCACTTTGGTTATCCCGCTTCTGATATATTAACACATTAGGTTATTATATATAAAAATATTGGGGCAAACGCCCCGGTGACCTCCAACCACCCCTTAAAGTCACCCCTGACCCATCAACACTCTGTACTAATCGTACACTTCTTGTATTCCTCGAATGAATTGGCGCCGGCCGCTACAGCTCCCTCGCTCGCTGTCACTCGAATGCCACGCCATGGCGGCAGTGTTGTCAGCCTAAATAGTGGGTTGCTAACAGTATGTAGAATTCATGTCTGTAAACGCACCCACGACCCAGGAGAAATCCTATTGTGGGACAATGATTAAAAAAAAAAACAGAGTAGTGATTTTTTACCGCACTGTAAGTGCTGAGTTTCTTCTGGGCTCTTAGCGGTATAAAACACCTGGGCGGTTAACTTCTTCACGGAAGGAGGCACTGAGATCTCGAAAATGAACGCTCCGGAGCCACGCCTGTAGGCACACCTCAGAGGGTGACTCTACTCCTCTAGCAGTGCATCCTGCCTGCCTTAATCTATAGCGTTGAGACGTGAGTAGGTACGGATAGTTAAGCTAGCTTATAAAAAATTGATGATCTATAGAAATGAGCTACGGACCGGGCTATGCTTGGAACTTCTGTAGAAGGATAAGATCTAAGATCCAGTGCGGTGAAAACCAAGTCGCTGACTTAGACTGCAGAGCCACAAGCTGACGTGGCAGAACTCTGGCCACGTCTGTTTGAGGACTGATGACCGTTGGAGCAAACGATTCCTTGAGTGGAGACCACGAATCTGAAAACGGATGAGACGCATCTCAGTCATCTGGCTCACGCTCTATCTGGAGCGGTGACCTGAAGAAGTAGCTGCAGTGGATGGAATGCAGAAGGTGGAAGACATAGTATTGTAGCGCAACTTTAGGGAGTTTGTCTAGGAGTCAACTGCGATAAGCTGAGATGACTGAGGGAATACTATCATTGTTACCATTTCAACCAAACCAAAAAAGACATTGGATTTAGTAGCGTTATATGCGACCTTTGGGTGTCCACTGTCTATCTATCCTGCCTATCCCTTAGTGCATTACAGCCGTGAATATGATTTTATGTTATGAGTTTTCTGTCACGGCTTATATAACTTGTTATTTATGTAGGCTTTCAGTTTCCCTTGTTTGAGCATTTTTTGCTGTTTCATGCTGAATTCTCAACGTATCGTCGTATATATGAAAAATATAATTCTGATTTCATGTTTGGGGACAATGGATTTTCTGATATAATATTAAGCGAAAAGTTTTGTATAGAACGTTTTTAATTTAATGAATATTAAGAGTACAATCAAGGCCTGATAATATAACTTGTGATAAAAAATTAAATATGCTTACATCATCATCATTATCATATATCAGCCAGGTCGTCCACTGCTGAACAAATGTCTCACCTTTAGATTTCCACAACGACCGCTCGCATGCATGTATACAGGCATGCCGCCCTCATCCAACCTTTCCCAGCAACCTTCACCAGGTCGTCTGTCCACCTTGTTGGAGGTCGTCCCACGCTGCGGTTTCCGGTGCGCGGTCTCCACTGAAGAACCTTTTGTCCCAACGACCATCAGTTCTACGAGCTCTGTGCCCCGCCCATTGCCACTTCAGTTTACTAATCCTTTCAGCCATGTCGGCAACTTTAGTTCTCTACGGATCTCCTCATTTCTAATTCGATGTCGTAGAGAAATACCAAGCATAGCTCTCATAATCTCAATGCTAACATAGTTTCCATTAACGAATATAATGTATTTATTTATTATACGTAATCATTCTATTATACGTAATCATTCTATTACGATGTTAAAATTGCGTATAATAAATAAATAAGTAATTAAATAAGTATTCACTTACAAGGCGATAATATAAGTAACATAACATTCAACATAAACTAATACAAAACAAAACAAACTTACCTACTATTTCTCTTTGAATGCAGAAATGTGTTATGGCTAAAGAATCTTTATATTCCGATATTATAATCAAACATGCAGCTCTTGACATAGATGAATCTAGCAAAGGTATAAAACGAAAATATATAAGCACTTTTTTTTATGTAAAGAAAGAAATCTCCCTCCCTCCCTTTAAAGAAATCACGAGCAGAGACTGATATATAGAAATGTGGAAGTCTTAAAAAAACGAAGTTCGTTGTATAGAATAGTTAAGTCGGGCATAACGACACACCACCAACGCAATGTATGACAAAGCAGTCATCTATACTACACTCATTGCATTCAATCGTGGCGAAATCCTCATGGATTTCCTCCACTTTGGGAAGGGTGGCATGCCGGACTCTTACCGGCTAATACCCCAGGGAGTCCTTCCACTTACTAAGTAACTGGGGGTGAGGTGCACGCTTTGTCAGCATTAGACCTCACCCATTTTGGTAGCACGCATGTGGTCACGCGCTGCCGTGGGACGCTTTGTGGGATCCTTTATAATCCTCCCGGGGGGGTGATCGCTTTACAGTCACCCTCTCCGAGATGTGCCTCTAGGCGTGGCACCAGTGGGCGGTTCTAGTGTGATCATACGAGGACCTGGAGCCTCACTTAGGTACTGAAGATGACCGCCCCAGTGGTTTTAGCCGGTAGGAGTCCGGCATACCCCTTCGCCCTACTCCGGGGCGAAGGAAGTTCGTGAAGAACTTACACTGGGCACCAACAAAAAAAAAAAAACCTCACCCATTGCATTGAAATCCTTGCAAACCATTTCCTATCAAAATAATCGTAAATATTCTACCAACATTTCTCTCAATACGCTTCCTCGAATACCAACGGTGAATGGCAAACATGAACAAACATATGCTTCGTATTCAAACCATTACTGCAAGTTATTTCGCAAGCGAGTCACAAGCTAAGCGATGCAGATTAATATTTAAGTTAAATATTTACTAGTAAGCCGCTCCTTGGTGATGTCACTATGGCGAATGTACTTATGATAGGCTACTGGGCTGTATGGTTCCCGGCAAAGGTTTATTTAAATACAAAAAAATAGTAATCTAATGACCTTATCATTAGATTACTGATGCCCATAGGTGCCCGCTCTGCCTTCTCCTTCTAGAGCATGTCTATATCAGTGTGGTAGAAAGGTTTTAAATGATTATTGAAAATCATAAATCTATAATATACTATATATATACAAATAAACAAAATTGAAGTATCTGTTTGTAATCTCAAAATAAGAGCTTTTTACTAAATGCATACAAACTAACAGTTTTCCGTTTTTTCCGGCTAATCTCCGAAACGGCTGGACCGATTTTGAAGGGTCTTTAACTGACAGATAGCTGATGTTATAAGTAAAATCTTAGGCTATTAGGGTTCCACGAAAAAAACCCATGTAATTCAATTAATCCAATTTCTTTAAAATTAAACGGCGGGTGAAACCGCGGGGCACAACTAGTACAAAATAATGTGTAATCCGTTTAAAGTGTTTTACTGTACTCTATGCTATATGCTAGTACATAACCTTTGTACAGGATAATAAAGGCCTACCCAGTACCAACATAATTAAAGATCATTCACCTTCCTGACATCATCTAGGTGCGGCTAACTAATTAATATTTATTACATTATTCTAGCATATAAATCTGCAACCCTGCGTTATCTCCGGTCGCTTCACGTTAACCCGTAGGTAGGCTGTAAGCGAGTACAGGTTTAGCCTGATCACAGACGACATGCAATCGGTGACCGATAATTTGTATGACACAACAGAATGTTTATAGTATTCCGTATTTTAACTCAAACGAACCACAGATTGCTGCGCTGGAAATCCAAAATAAACTGAAGCAAACTAAAAAAAAACAATTTTAGTAAAACGGTTATATTACAATGACATCAATCATGTGGTGTGTGTGTGGTGTGATGTGGTCAATGGGTTCACGTACTTATCCTTTTTTTCAAGAAGATCTCTTTTGTAGCCGGCTTCACATAAGGCTTCCCAAGATCTCCAGTGAAAGAAAGAAAGAAAGAAAGAATAAAGAAAGAAAGAACATTTATTAGGCAACAAAAATGAGAAAACACATTTAAAAAATATATAACAATAATTATTCAAACAAAATAAAACCACCCTATGAGTGTCTCACATTTGCGCCAAAAAGGTTCAGTTCAGCAATATGCTAGACATTTGGTGATTAGCGCTGGTTTTCAACTGAACCAGTTTGTGTAGGACCTACGGATGTCACTCAGACCAAATGTAATTAAAAGAACAATCAAAAATATCTTTTTTACTTATCATCATTTCGGCCGAATGAAGTCCACTGCTGGACACAAGCCTCCCCCAAATATCACCACAACGATCGAGTTGGGTGTTTTGTGGGCTCATTGGGGGGTTTTGCCATAATCGCCACGCTTAGCAGACGGGTTGGCGATCGCAGTTGAGTTGTAAATGTGAGTACATTAAGAAGGACGCTGCTGCCCATCCTCCAGCCAACCCCTTAGTCGACTTTTACGATACCCACGGGAGGAAATGGGGTGGTGGTATTCTGAGCCGGCATCACACGGCATTTTTACTTATACCTAAAACATAAAATGTTTGCAAATATAGAATAGAATAAAATATAATTATATGTTAAATGCATTATATAAGTATCGTTTATAATGATATATATTTATTTTTAAATTAATGTGATTCATTCACAGAATAACCCACACATATATGCTATGGCGCGTCCGCATTAACCCGCTGCAATATCATCAGATTAACACACAAAGTAAAAGCAAAAGTGGAAGCGAGTGTGCTGCTCCAGTACATAGCCGCAACATGTCTTGGCGATTCACTTCTACCATAACCGATATTTTTAGACAGCCCGGTTGGCACTGAAGTTAAGCAAATGGCTTTCTGTGCTACGTGTTGCGAGTTCGACTCCGGCACGGAACAAATATTTGTATGATCTACAGAGAGTTGTTTGGCGCCTAATAAAAACGCCTAAAACCTAATAAACAATAAAGGTTAGCATCAGATTTACAAATACAAGATATCATTATAAATCAGGTGAATACATAGTAGGGCAGCTTGTTAGTAGCCTTATGAGGAAAGCACTAAAACAGGTGGAGCTGACCTTTCCCGACAGCTATTGACAACCTACCGGTATTCTGCTAGACATAATAGGTAGGCGACACCCAAAACACCCATAGTCCCCTCTCTGGGTAAGCAGGTTTGTGACGGCAGAACCGAAATAAACAGGCATTCATTATAGACAATATATTCAAACATAATGGATGATAATAAAACCTATTATAGTCCAACAAATCATTCGAAGATAAAATAAACTGGTTCGGATGTTTTACAAAGTAGGTTGATAAAAAGCTCAGTATGAATAAATTTGTTTTCACTAATTTTTTCATCTGGTCACATAATGAATCTGTGACATAATTTATTTACTAGTTTATAGAGATTATTTAACAAATGAAATACCATTAAAACTCTTCAAATAGCCATCTCATCCTCTGGGTGTCGCAGAAGACTAAGGGAGTTTGGAACCCGGTACTACGCTGCTGCTACGCGCATTACGCACTTTGGGTTACCCGCAGGTGGCAGGTAAACCACCAACAATAGCATACCCAAGAAGGATCGGTGTCAGGCAGGCGGCTGACTGTAAAACCCTTTTGCTAAAACCTTTGCAATATTTCATATTGCGCAGAACCAATTAATTTAGGACTAGGGCAGGAAGAAGAAGAAGCAGAAGAAAAAACTGTTCAAATGAATTATAGGAAAACCATAACCTCGATTGAAACACAAACATACAAGGAGAGCACTCACAACATACACAAACAGAAAACATTAGCAGTTGAATCAATGGCCGCCCATATTCGTTACATAAGAGAAGTGAAAGGAACGGGTCGGGTCCCGACCCTGCGACCTCGCGCACTTCATCACTAACTGCTCAACACACAAGTGGTTTGTTAAGATGATTGAAGAATGGATGTGGCGATTTGTAACAAGAAATATGAATAGAACTTTTTTAAATGTTGTTTCGCTAATGCATTATACCGTCCACTGTATTCGGAGACGAGTGTTGCCGCCGAAAAAAACTAGGTTTATGCATTATAATGATGATGGTTTTAAATATGATGTCAAAGATACGGTTAGCGCAGTATCTTAGTAATTAGCTTTCTGCGCTACGTGTCTCGAGTTCGAGTCCTGCGCGGAACAAATGTTTGTATGATATGGAGATAGTTGTTTCGGGTCTGGGTGTTTGTGCATGTTAGATGTACTTATGTCTGTAAACGAAATTCACCATACAGAAGAAGTACCAAAATAGCCACATTAAAATATATTTTTTTTACTTTCAACTGCTTAAATCTCTTTTTGTACTGTACTGTAGTAATTGATTCGCAGCAGAAATATGCAGAGGTGATTATCTTAGACCTTGTTACTAAGCTTATTTTGATTCATAAATTCAATGTTTTCCAGGTATTTCAGTTTTCCGATCTGCCCACCCTATGTTGAACGCATCTAACAGTTTTAAGGCATATCTGGCTTTATTTACATCGTAGTCCCATTTTGTTAGGGTACAAATATATCACCCAATTGGTAGGATGGCCAGCAGGTTTAGCTAATACTATACGATTGAGCCATGAAGTTTCCGGAAAAGAATAGAGCTCCCTTCTCCACCCATGGACCGTGTTGTTAAATGCTGCTAAGGAATCATACTAAGAGGACTGGCAGGATCAGCCTCTCGTGTGCTAATAACCACATATTGCGATCACCATTCTGCCTGCTAACCATGATGGCTATGGCAATATAATCATGGCCCCATCATCAGGAGGAACGGTTACGGGCTGATATGTATACGACACTTCTGACTTTTCGGCGATTATTCCGTGTGGTGCCGGCTCAGAATCCACCACCCTATCTCCTCCCGTGGGCGTCGTAAAAGGCGACTAAGGGATTAGCCGGAGGATGGGCAGCAGCGTCCTTCGAGTACATTAACAACTCAACTGCGATCGCCAATCCGTCTGCCAAGCGTGGTGAGTATTGGCAAATACCCCCCAAAACGATGACACAGTTGTGAAAAACTATGGGGGAGGCCTTTGTTCAGTAGTAAACGTATAAATGGCCGATATGATGATGATGATGATGATGATGAGAGAGGCATATACCCAGTAGTGGTAGTCAGGCTTTGTTAGACGATAATGTGTGTGTGAAGCAAATAACCTTACATAATATGAGATTACTGTCTATTTACAATCACATATAACCTCCCTTCGCTTTTCTTAGAGCCTGTTTCTCAGTGAAAGGTGAAGCAAGTACAGCATAAATATAAAGTAAGTACATGTATGGGCGTTTATTATAGTAATTTCGCGCATTTTCTTCTGTAATACAGAATAATGGATGTTTGTATCATGTACATGTCCGACGTCTATTGCCAATTGACGTCAGACAGTAGAGATAGATAGTAGAGTTCTCTTCACTATTGCGAGATTGAAACAGGATTAATACAAATTTAACCATGGTTCTTGGTGTGGAACTTTTAGTGGGAATTTTTCTAGACCATCTTTTATATGGAATTATAACGATTTTAAGTGACATCGTAACGAAAACTAATACCATGGATTCAGTACCGATAGCAGTCTGGCATGCCCCTCCACCCTTCCCCGGGACGGAGGAAGTACACGATGCATTTCCACCGGATTAATAAATATAAGGTAGGCACACACCACCGCATTGCCAGATCTCGCCGCCAAGCAGTAGTGTTTAAACTTTAGACATTTTTTTTTGGATCTTCCTCCACCCCGGGGAAGGGCGAAGGATACCCCTTCCGAACTGCTACCGGCGAAATCCACTGGAGCGGTAATCTTCGGCACGAAAGGCTCCAGGTCCGCGTAAGATCACATTAGAGCCACCCATTGGTGCCACGCCTTTATGCACATCTCGGAGGGGAGGGCAAGCGGCTATAAAAAGGCCGCCCCCCAGGCACTTCTCGGGGAGGATTGTAAAGGATCCCCACGAGTCTCGCTGTGTGCTGTGCTGCGCACACGGCGTGACCACGTGCGTGCCACCGTCTTCCCGGGCGTCACTCGGTATGAGCACGCAGACTCCCCAATCTGCGCGCCCGTGACCCCGGAGAGTTTCTCTAAACATTACTGTGTCCCGGTTAGAAGAGCACTGTAATTAGTAAAGTTACTGGGCATAAAAGACTAGCTAACTAATATCTCGAGGTGACTAGTGCAGTGAGGTGCTACGCAGGTCTTGTCCTGGGTAGCATTACATTTGTTATGAGCAGGCTTGACGCTTACCACCAGGCGAATGATATATCCGTCTCAACACTATGTTGTATTAAAAAAACAACAACACTACACGAACATATCAAAACTATCAGGTACATAAATCTTCATAATGTATATATATCGATACATTCATTTCTAAATTACAGCCCATCGAAGCACATAAAGCTAACAATTACTATAATTACGACGTAGCTACATGCGACAAGGCGTTCTTCACGCTTGTCCAATTACGTACAATCACTGTCTGGCCGTCTGTACGAAAGATACTTTTTATTTTTGTAATCGAAAGCGAATGATTGCTAATGTAAATATTAAATATGCTGGTGTTGCAATCTGAATATAATATTGCATAATGCGGTTAAATTTTACAAGCGTAATATTTGTATACTTACATATGCCGAAACCTCTGAAAATATTTGACGGATAGGTCAGCATGGGGGTGAATTAATGGTAAACAATAACCAACAGTCTTCAAATCCACCACACAAAAAGGAGCTGCACTCATGCCGACCTTTTTTTTTTATTGATCCGGTGGAAATACCTCATGTACTTCCTTCGCCCCGGGAAAGGGCGAGGGGGCATGCCGGACTCCTACCGGCTAAAACCACCGGAGTGATCATCATCGGCACCGAAGGGAGGCTCCAGGAACTCGAATAATTTCCATCTAGAGCCACCCGTTGGTGCCACGCCTTTAGGCACATCTCAGAGGGGATGACTGTAAAGTGGTCATCCCCTCTAGTGGAGGGAAGGCGACTGTAAAGAGGCCACCCCCCCAGGCATCTCTCAAGGGGATTGTAAAAGATTCCCCCGAGGCCTCACTATGCGCTGTGCTGCGCACACAGCGGTACGTGACCACATGCGCACCGCTGTACTCATGCCGGCCTATTAGAGGGAAGTAGGGCAGGACTGGGCTACCAGTACTCGTCGATCACTGCACGCAACACAGCAACTTGTTGTTGTTGTATTCTAAGAAAGTGCGACTACTGTTAACTGTTAAGCTTTATGAAAAAAAAGACTTGCTTAGAACCTGTGAGTGATTTTAAAAGCCATATTGCATGCACTCGTTTATTTATGGGATTAGCCACAGAACAAAAAATGAAGAAATCATGCATATTCTGTGGGATATAAGTCGCGGTCTACCACGCGAACAAATCTACCGGTTTCACTCTAATAAGATTTTTGACTGTAAAACTCAGTTCCTGGCAGTGGGGTGGTCCAAGGGTCATAACGTACCATAAGATTTTTTTTATTGGTATCCAGTGAAAATTCTACATGAACTTCCTCCGCCCTGGGGAAAGGCGACGGGACATGCCAGTCTCCTTCCGGCTAAAATCACTGGAGCGGTCAGCTTCGAAGGGCCCCAGGTCCTCGTAAGATCACACTAGAACCCCCCATTGATGCTACGCTTGTAGGCGCATCGCGGAGGGGATGACTGTAAAGCGTCACCCCGTCTAGCGGAGGGAAGGCGACTGTAAAAAGGTCGCCCCACAGGCTCACGTGACCACGTGCACGCCACTGTCTACCCGGGGCACTCAGTATGAGCACGCAGACTCCTCAATCTGCGCGCCCGTGACTCCCGAGGCCCCTCACCATAGAACAACGGCAGGGGGCTCAGGCATGTTGGACCTAAGAGCCGGGGCGGTTGTTACCCCGGCGCCGTCTCGTCCTTCTCCGTACGGGATCGGCCCCCTCCCAATCCAGCTCTGCAGTCTCCTTCTAGAGCATGACGCACTTCGCAGAAGGAGACCACTGCCCTCCAATTTCCATGCTCTGCCAACATAGCCCACACTACTGCCGGCAGAGAGATCTTGCCCTATCCGATCAACCAGGATCCGCCGCTCCGCAGCCCATGCAGGGCACGCCTTGAGCGTATGCTGTGCGGTATCCTGGTCGCTTCTCGTGTCTGATCGTAGACCCACGCATCCTTCTCCGCCAGGAACGCACCTTATCCTACTGTGAAAGTGCCTGACCTATAAATATTAAAGTAAGACCGAATGATTTGTTCTTTAATCCTCGTTTTGGATCTTTGGGCCTACATACTGTATTATTTATGTGTTAGGCAATGAAGAAAAGGTAATGGCTTACAATTAATATGCTTACACAACGCGCTTAGATAACTAAACATAATTTAAATACTGATAATAAAAGTTATAACGGCAATAAAGCAAGATAATTAACTCGATCGACCGAGGAGTTTTTAATTACTTATAAAGTATGTTTATGTATATATTTTTAATAAACTTCAAAAATATTAAGTAGTTTTTCTTTCAGACAAAATGCAATCAGAAGTTAAATAAAACGTAGTTAAATTACCTTTTGATGGTAATTTAAAAAGTTTGTTAATTACCTCTGTACACTATTGGAATATAAAAAAGCTGTGTATTGCGACGTTAATCATATTTCATTCATATTTATTCAAGGTATGCTTTTGGGACTACAGTTCAGACGTGATAAAGATGATTAATAAAGTTCACCATCGTTAACTTTCATGTAGATCTAGAAGTAAAAGAAGAACATAAACAACTGCTTATGATCCTTTTAAGACATACAACATCAACATCAAGGGTTGTGGAATTATCACACACAAATCAGCCCGTGAACGTCAACCGCTGAACATGGGCTTTTCAATGATCACTGCAATGAGCAGTCATGGGAATATTGCCGTAATTACTACGCTTGGCAAGCGGATTGGTGATCGCAGTGCAGTTGTTATTGGCTCATACGGGGATAATGCTGCCCATCATCTTGATATATACCCTATGTCTCCTTTTACGACACCATGGGTGGAGAGTGGTCTATTCCTAGGCAGGAAACAAATAATCAGGCAAAAGATGCTCAATATTTCTGGAAGATTCGAAGAAAATAAATCGGTACAATAGAGAATTACTAATCTTTTATTAGACAAGGGCAACCAAAGCAACCACCATTCTTAAAAATTACAATGATTTAGCGTTGAAAAAACGTCTGCAAATTAAAAAGTTAAAGATCTTTTTTTACATATTTTTATAAAACTCTGCATTGATGAAGCTATAGGTCTTTTCGAGTTTAGGGTTCAGTTATAATTTATGTATGGATTATACGTACGACGGTACGAGGGAACGCTGCGCGTAAGGTACCACTGCAGTACCAAATATTTTGTTTAAACTTTAGACATTACTGTGTTTTGGTTTGAAGGGAACTGTAGCTAGTGGGACTACTGGGCATAAGACACAAAATAACTAATGAGGTACTTGAGGTGACGAGCGCAATGTGGTGCTACGCAGAAGCTAGTGCTGGGTAGCATCACAATTATAATGGGCAGGCTTGATGCTTACTATCAGGTAAATGACAAGTTCATTTCGTCACTTTTCCGTGTGGTGCCGGCTTAGAATGCCACCACCCCATCTCCTCCCATGGGTGTCGTAAATATCGACTAAGGGATTAGCCGGAGGATGGGCAGCAACGTCCTTCGAGTACATTAACAACTTAACTGCGATCGCCAACCCGTCTGCCAAGCATGGCAATTATGGCAACACCCCCCAATGAGCCCACAACACACCCATATCGGTCATTATGGTGATCTTTGGGGGAGGCCTGTGTCCAGCAGTGGACCTCATTCGGCCGAAATGATGATGATTTCGTCACCAAGTTGTCCTGTCTACACTCTTTGAGTTACTAAAATGTAGTAATCACAAATACACACTTCATTTACACCGGAAACGTGTAAATAGGCCTTATAAGACTTGGCACGTAACATTAAAGTACCATACATGAAGACAGTCGCAACTCGAAACAGTCTGACCGATCGATTCTCACGAAATGTTTCGTAATCGATACGTCGAGTTCAGCGGGTCAATCTCGCAACGAAGCTTAGCGATTTGTATCTGTTACTGTGAATGTATGAAATCATTGTCATCGCGAAATTACGAATAAGCAAAAACACATGGTAGTGACCATTAATAGAGAGATACCTATTTCGCTGCTAGAATATAATCATCATTTCAGGCGGACTAAGTCCACTGCCGGACACAAGCCTTCCCCGAAGATTCAACCGGTCGAGGTGTGTTGTGTGCTTTTTGGGTTGTTTTGCCATAATAGCCACGCTTGGCAGGCGGGTTCGCTATCGCAGTTAAGTTGTTAACGTGCTCGAAGGACGCTGCTGCCTATCCTCCGGTTAATCCTATAGTCACCTTTTACGATACCCACGGAATGAGATGGGTTGGTGCTGTTCGTAGCCGACACCGCACAGCACATGAAATGTAATATTCACAATTGTCTAGCTTGGCTAACCCAAGGTTTTCTTTTTTATATTTTATATGATATTTTGAACAAAGGTCATAACGGATCCTTCTTTACCCAATATTAAGCTACCCACATTAAAACTATAGCGATGGCACAATGCCGTTCGTCTGGTTATCCGATGATGGAATGGACTTGAGGGAATTAAATCGTGCAATTCCAATGCACACTCGCCGAAATGTATTCGATAAAAAACCGATAAGCTTGCGACTCTGTGTCTATATAGGCTCTGGAACCTTGCCTCGACAAGTGCATCGTAGTTAATGAGCCTCTTAGCGCGTTTCTCAATCATCTCAAGCGCTTCAAGCTGGTACCGTCCCAAAGATGAGAGTAGTATTCCATAGACGATAGAACTTGCGCTTGGTATAAGTTGAGCAGGTGTTTCGTTGTGAAATACAGTCTTACCTTCGATAGGATGCCAAACTGTCTTGCAGCTAGTAGAGCTTATGAATCGATGTAAGAACCAATGTTTCATGCAACAGATTCGATCCTGAGCCTTTTCTAAAAAAAATCATATCCTCCACTTTTCTATAAGCCTCGTAATGAGGCAAATTTTATTTTATCAGCGAAATATGCAAAAGCTTTCAAAAAGTTATTGGCAATATTCCGTTTGATTCCTTAATCATCGCAAAAAATCTTTTGATGGAAGCTCGGGGGGTTGTGGAGGATTGCCTACAAGCTTCAGTGTGCGCTGTGCTGCGCACATGCGTGCCGTCATCTTCCCGGAGGTCGCTTCCATTGAGCACACTGAGGCCCTCGCTGCGCGTCCGCGTTCACCGCTGAATAGCCTTGATTGGATAACTAGTTACTAAGAAAAATGGGTGTGCCTATTTTGATTCTAGATGTCTTAAGTAATATTTTGTATGTTTAAACGCTTCACTTACTATGACCACTCATAATAAGAATGAATAGATACTTAGTTTATTTGCCGATTTCAATTGACTACTACAACATATCAATACGCAATAGATTGCAATGTGCCATGTTCTCGACTTATTACCCGAGTGAATTCATTTCGACTGTATTAAGAGGTATTAAGAAAAGGTTATCTTGATTGATTAAATGATTTGTTTATTGCTAATAAAAAGCTTTTACAAACGCATTAATTTTTATCAGTGATCAGTTTGTGCATCTGATTTTGAGATTTGCATCGATTTTTTTAAATTAAATATTTGAGTCGATGTTTCTGCACTGTCCCTTGATAACTTAAGACAGCATTAACTTAATCATTCATCATCTATATCATCACTAAACGGCCTCAGTTTCCTTCCTCTTTCGAATCTAGGGGCGCCTTGCTTACCTTGGGCTAGTCTGTTACAATAACCAGTCGTTAGAGAATACATACATACATACATATAATCACGCCTCTCTCCCGTAGGGGTAGGCAGAGACCACTTCTTTCCACTTGCTACGATCCTTACATACTTGAGAGATTAGAGAATATTATCACAATAACCACTCATGGCGATTGGAGATCGCAGTATATACTAGCCCACACAAGAATACTGCTGCATCATCGTCATCTACACCTTCAATCTGTCCACTGCTGAGTCCTCAGAGACCTCCCTTTGTTTATGCCACTTTCCTCGGTTCTGTGCTAATCGCATCCACATTAACCCTGCGACTTTCCTTACATCGTTAACTCATCGCTGTGCGGGTCGCTGTATGCTCCTTTTTGCATTCCTTAGTCTCAACGCTGTCAGGGCCCGTCTCTAGCCGCCATCATGTCGTCTCGGCAAATATCCTGTCCAATTCAGCTATACCAGGAACCACAAGATTAATTCTAGAAAAGACCATTTTAGTTCACAAAGAATCAGTTTCTTATCCGGGATCATACAACTCATGGAAAAACAATATACTCTTCATTATCTTTATTTCTCATTGTTATATCTTTCATGACCGGCGATGCACCTATTATCGTGAACACAAAAGGTGCACCAATATGTCGGCTAAGAATTTTAATACACGTCAGTATGACAAAGCAGCACTGATGTGGGAATGGTAAGGTAAAGGATTTGTGTGGAGGTGGCAATTATATAAAGATTTTTTCGTCTCGGTTTTTTGCAGGAGCTTTATCCTACAAGGATATGACAATACCATCATAAAATAACTATACACACACAAACAATAAATTTGAGGATAAAGATTGAAATGCGAGAATGGGAGAACATCGCAGTGAAAACAGATTATCTGGATCAACCTTCTAATAGGCGTCCGGTTTTGCGCCCAAGATATAGCTGGAGCGACGCAGTTGTAGCGGATTTTCGTGAACTTTAACCATGCGACTGGCCAGAACCGAACCGAAATATCGAATTAAATGGTGGAATCTCGTATTGGATGCTGAGCTGTGAAATTTGTTTTATTTTTAATTATATAAAAATCGAACAACCTATGAAACCAAAACGAACTAAAGTAACCACATTTATGTCCAGAACTAAACGAAAATATAGACGATTGAATCGTGAAACTTGAAAACAGCCAAGAATTGAAAATATCAGCCAGGATACCGGCAGTTTCCAGGAAAGAATAGACTTCCCTTCTCCATTAACAAGCGACAAAGAAAGCCAATGAAGACGAGCAGTAGTGTCCTCCTGTAAGTGATAAAAGCAATCAAGTATGTCCACCAACCGTGATGATTATAGCAATGTAAATGATTGTTTATTGTGGTCAATGGATGACCCAGCTGTGGATTCTCACGAGCTAATATAATGACATGAAAAGAACAGCTAGCGTCCCTCAGACCATTGTGACGACGGACTGGAGGAAAGTTAGGCAACGCCTCAACGACCCCTCGTCCGCTCAGTTAGATAGAATTCCCGAATGCATAACGTCAGTCGCAGACACGCTAGGCGCGATCGACTCCCTCACCGGGCATGTACAGTCCGTCGTGGACGAGTGTTCACGGCGAGTTCCTGCGATGGAAGACCATCGCATGAAACTCCCTGACGATGTACGTGCACTGATGACGGAGAAGAACGCAGCCCTTAGAGCGTACTCATCTTTTCCCAGCGAACCCAATCGCCTCTTTATGCGCCACCTGCAGTGTGCTGTCAAGGAACGTATCAAGGAGTGCCGAGAGGCTAACTGGGATAAGATGTTGGGCGACTTAGAGCCAACCCACCTTGCGTTCTGGCATCTGCAACGGAAACTCAAATCCGAAACATCCAATGCTGTCCCCCCCCTCAACCGTCCCAACCAAAGGCCGGCCTTTGATGACGACGAAAAATCCGAATGCCTAGCTGACAGTCTAGAAGCGCAATGTTCCCCAAGCACTCTACCTGTAGACCAAGCTCACCTCAAAAAGGTTGACGCTGAAGTCGAACGTAGAGCAGCTATTCCGCCTGCCGAGGACCCTGACGACCCCCTCCCTCCGGTCACGGCAGACGAGGTCAGAAATCTCGTGAAAAAGATTCACCCTCGCAAAGCCCCCGGCTCTGACGGTATCACCAACAAGGTGATTAAACTCTTCCCCGAACGTCTTATCGCCTTAATGACCGTCATCTTCAATGCGGCATTAAACAATAACCTATTTCCGCATACGTGGAAACAGGCCACCGTTATCGGTATTCCCAAACCCGGTAAGCCCAAGTGCGAGCCTTCCAGCTATCGCCCCATAAGCCTTCTCAATTCTCTTGCGAAGATTTATGAGCGGATTATCTATTCCCGATTAAAGGATTATGCCGATTCCAAGAAACTCATTCCCGACGAACAGTTTGGTTTTAGAACCAAACACTCGTGTGTACAACAAGTCCACCGATTAGTTGAACACATCACGTTCGGATTCTCACGCGGCCTGATGACGGGAGTCCTCTTTTTCGATGTTGCGAAAGCATTTGACAAAGTCTGGCACAATGGCTTATTATATAAGTTGTACCAACTCGGAGTGCCTGACCGTCTCGTTCTCATCATACGAGACTTCTTGTCAAATCGCAGTTTCCGATATCGAATCACGGGCGCTCTCTCTTCCCCCCACCCCATTAGAGCCGGAGTCCCACAAGGATCCATGCTAGCCCCATTATTGTTCACACTGTACACCAGTGACCTCCCCAAAAGACCTGCTAATACGACCCAATTAGCACTGTTCGCAGATGACACGGCCATATTCTACTCTGGTAGCAGTCCCGATAGTATAACTAAGATCCTCCAAACCACAGCCAACGTCTACGGTAAATGGTTTAGGAAATGGCGGATCGAAGTTAACCCTATCAAAAGTAAAGCCGTCCTATTTTGCAAATTAGGCGACGACCACCCACGCTTCAGGGAGATCTCGATGCTGGGCCAATCGGTTCCTTGGGAACCGCACGCCAAGTATCTTGGAGTCACCCTAGACAAAAAACTGACCTTCATTCCCCACACAAAGATGGTGCGTGCCCGCGCTGCCTTTGTGCTCGGTCGCCTTCACTATATTCTGAACGCTCGTAGTAAATTATCCCTTAGAAATAAGGTGAGAATTTACACCACATGCATTCGACCCATCATGACCTATGCCAGCCCAGTGTTCGCACACGCCGAATCATACCCACTCCGTAGATTAGAAACCCTCCAAACCCGTTTCATGCGCAAGGCCACCGGAGCGCCTCTGTACATGCGAAACGACCAACTCCATTTCGACCTTAACTTGCCGACCATCAGGCAATTTATGAAACAAGCGTCCAAACGCTATCTCGATTCTGCCCTGTCCCACCCAAATCCCCTTGTGGTATCAGCCGCCGACTACGAACCCTCCCGTATCAGTAGAGTACGCCGCCCGAGGCACGTTCTGGTCGATCCAGACGATAAAATCACGTTAGATCACATGAAGAGACTCGCGTTGTCTCGTTCACTGAACACCCGACCGTTGTACCGCCCTCGCCGCCGAGGATGCCCGCCTCACCGACGTCGCGGAGGCCTATCGCCGCGTCACCTTCCCGTTCAAGTTAGCACTTCTCCCTCCCGTCTCTTGCTCGCGCCGGCCCGTGCCGAGCCTGTAGCTTTAAATGTCCCTTAATACATTAAATAATACCGATCCAGCTGTCCCCAAAACAATAGCTTGATATCCCCAGCAACGCCCTAAGCCGAGGTCCGTGTCCCGCAGGGGGCGCCCTTAGCGAAAGTTGCTTAGTTTTTAATAATTAATTTAAGCCTGGCTGGAGGCCTCTTTTGGCTTCGCCAGCAAATGACCGGTTAAGCAACCACATTTCCCAGAAATGTATGCGAGAAGCCCAACAAAAAAAAAAAAAAAAACAGCTAGCGTGTTGCAGGCAGTTGCGGTAATGATTTAGTCATTTTTCTTTACTACCAAAGACTTTAAAAGTGCTCGAGGGTCTTGATCCCGGCCCTTCTACGGTGACGTCCAAGGCTGAACAAAGGCTTCCGCATAGATTTCCACAACGACCGGTCACATGCCGCCCGCTCCCAACGACTTCCAGCGACCTTCACCAGGTCGTCTATACATTCCGTTGGAGGTTGTCTCACGCTGCGTTTTCTGGTCACGTCATTGGATGTCAGTGTCACTAGACAAATATTAGATTCCAAGTGTTTTTTGCCTTCGGAAAATATAACAATATATATAGGCACTTGATTTTGGTAACTACCTCATCCACAAAATTCCTACTTCTGAAATCGATCACAAGGTATTGTAAGACCTTCTCCTATCTGGATTAATCTCGGGGTAATCTCTATGTCCCTTGTAATTAAATTCATGTTCAACATTACATGTCGCATATTATCTTCCGGGATTACCCGCCTCTCGTGACATTGGCAGGATTTGTCTTTGGGTCTTACACGTCAAAAGAGATGGAAACTCAAATTTTGTATGAATTCTAAGGTCTTCTTGGAACTTATTTTGGACGATACAAAAAAGTCAGTTTCCAAAGCATATTATGATGATGATGATGAAAATAGTTACTTTTTAGTTAGCTAGTTTTGTTAGTCTGCATAATAATTATGGTACCTATTCGTCGATTCAGCCAAATAAAGTCCACTGCTGGACACAAGCCTCTCCCAAAGATTGCCATAACGACCGGTCTGGGTGTATTGTGTGCTCATTGGGGGATTTGGGTCGTGGGTTCGATTCCCGCACGGAACAAATATATGTACGATCTGCAGGTAGTTGTTCCGGGTCTGGGTGTATTGTGTGTGGGATTTGTGTCTGTAAACGCACCCACGATACAGGAGAAATCCTAGTGTGGGGCAATGTTTTAAAAAAAAACAAACAACAAAATAACATGACATAACATGATGCTACTACTTCCCAAACTTAAACACTAGGAAGCGGTGAAGGGTCATTTTTAGAGGCTGTTTTATATTATTAACATTTTCAATTTATTTATTTATATTAGGTATAATTTGTTCAATGGGCGGCTCTAGTGTGATGTTGCGAGGACCTGGAGCCCCCCTTCGGTGCCGAAGATGACCGCTCCAGTGGTTTTAGCCGGTAGGAGACCGGCACACCCCTTCGCCCTTCCCCGGGGTGAAGGAAGTTCCATGTAGAATTTCCACTGGACATCAATAAAAAAAAAGGTATAATTTTATAATAAAACACTTTTAAACGGATTCTATCGCGTATATTTTAGATTTTTGTTTTTCCTGACGTTTCGAACACTTTGCAGGGTTCGTGGTCGCAGGATGACTGAGGTGTTTTATTATAATGTGTAATACTCGCGAAAACCTAAGACATTATTAAGGTATAATTTGTTATTTACTTCAAATATAACAAGACTTTGCCTATAAACTGTACAGTCACATTGTTGAAATGAATTGACACTTAATCTACTGCGTTGATGACACCGTTCATTTTCCAATCTTCAGGATACGTGGCAGCTTCGGCATCATCAGATTGATTTATGGTTAGTTCCCATCGCTACCATTATTTCGAAATTTATGTCTGTACTTCATAAAGAAAGTGTGTCAAGCCCTTTTTAAACTATTCTGTTTTTGGTCTTTCATCATTTCGGCCGAATAAAGTCCACTGCTGGACACAGGCCTCCCCCAAATCACTACAACGACCGATATGGGTGTGTTGTGTGCTCATTGAGGGGTTTTGCCATAATCGCGACGCTTGGCAGGCGGGTGGGCGATCGCAGTTGAGTTGTTGTATTCGAAGGACGCTGCTGCCCATTCTCCGGCTAATCCTATAGTCGCCTTTTACGACACCAAAGGGATGAGATTGGTTGGTGCTATTCGTAGACACCACACAGCTAGCCGGTTTTGGTCTTTATGAGACTAAAATTTCAAGGTCAAATTTGGGTGCAACGTTTCGTGTGTAATGTTGAGTTTGGGCGCATACACGCGCATAAAAGGTGTGAACGTATGCGCGGGCGATTATTAAGCGGTTATTTCCATGCTATGGTTGGTGTCCTCAAACAAAGCCATTACACTTCTGTCACGTATAGTGAGATGCACGCACTCAAATTTTTCTAAATCCGACTTTTGTTTATTCTGTTCTCATAATGCTCCAAAACATAAATAAAAATGACGACACACCACGTCCATTGCTGTGGCTGCCATGATGATGATGACGATAAAATAAAAACAACAAATTTAAGAAAAATGTCTGTAAAGGCTTCTTTTGAAGTATATATATCTAGGTATAAATTGGATAATACAAAATATTGTCTTAGGGCCACCTTATTTTAACACTGGAATTAAAATAACAGTTGTTAAGTGAATAAGGACTTATAAAAATACAAACCCTTATATTACATTCTGTTTTATCTCACAACTAGCTGGGACCCGCGGTTTCACCCGCAGTTTAATTTTAAAGAAATGATTTACTATAAATTTAAAAGAGATTATTGATATGTAATTTAGAGTACTTCGCCATAGACACTTGATATAGAGTATGTATATATATATATATATATTGGATTTCATGGGACTGAATTTTTTGGCGCGGTACCCTAATTATTTTTCCAAAACAAAAGTAGCCTAAGTTATTCCTTTTAACATCAGCTATCTGCCTCTGAAAGTCCCGTAGAAATCAGTCCAGCCGTTTCGCAGATTAGCGGGAACAAACAGACAGACAGACAGACAAAAAAGTTAAAAATCGTATTTTTTGTCGTAGGTGTCGTATATACTTTCATATAAGCTGTTATTTTGTCATTATAAACAGACACTAAAATTTTATTTATTAGTATAGATTAAATAGCATAGTGATCGTTCGTAGCTCATTCTAAAAGTACGATAGAACCTCAAAACACATGTTCCACTGTCATCTGTCATAATTTCTACTTACGTATTTTCAATCAAACATAAACGTAACTTCAGATATTATTAAACAAGATATGTTTATTCAAATACTTAACAATTGAAAGTGAACACATGAGAATTCCATCGATAAGCTTGGGCGGAGACCTTGAGTCTCATTTGTACTACTTATACAAAATCAATCGTGCATTGTTTTGTGCTGTGAATATTACGTGTATTAGTTATGAACGTGTAAGCTATGGACTTGGTAATATTTTTGATCTTTGCGTGGGTGAGCCTAGCTTTAGTCATCGGTTGACATTAGCTCGCAGAAGCGCTGGCTCGTCCGGGCAAGTATCACCACGTCGCAAAATACTTGCGTGATGTAGCAACATTGCTGCTTTTCGTACGGAGAGTGATGAATATCGGAAGCCCAACCCCCATAAATGTGCCGTGTGGTGTAGGATAAGAATAACCCCACCTCATCTCATCCCGAGGGTGACGTAAATGGCGACTGTGAGATTAGCCGGATGATGGGCAGCAGCGTACTTCAACTTAATTAATTATCAATTGCAATCGCCAACCCGCCTGCCATGCGTAGCGATTATGGGAAAACCCCCGATGAGCAGACAACAAAAGCCCAGACCTGTCGTTGCGGCGATTTTAGGGGGAAGATTTGACGGCACGGTTGATGCAGTGGCTGATACAGTCGGCTGCTGCACACCGGGTCGTGGGTTCGATTCCCGCACGGAACAAATATTTATATGCAGATCATACTGCAGGTACAGCGATGGAAGTTTTCGGCTGAAATTATTATGATGATTATCCTCCAAAAATAAAGCAGACATACGATATGGGAAGATGATGAGAAGAAGCCCGTGGGCCCTAAATATCGGCAACACATCAGCAGCTCCTCTGGTGTAGCGGATGTTTGTAAGTGGTGGTGATCGCTCAGGTGACCCGTATACTCGTTTTCCCTCCTATTTTATCTATATCATACGCATTTTACAGTCTTAGGAGAGGGTGGAAAATAACATATTTGATCATCGGTTTTGAAACCTTCTCGGAAACATGTGTTTACCGGGACTAAAGTTAATTCATCATCATAATATCAGCCATGACGATGCTGCCCCTTGCTTGCTTGCTGAGACCTTTAGTCGATTTTACGCCATCCACGGGAGGAGATGGAGTGGTGTTATATTCTTAATCTGGTCACCACATGGATGTTAATAAGACATAAAGAACATTAAAATTACGGAGTAGAATTGTACGGTATACACAAAATAAATTGCGACCACGAACCCCGTAAAATGTTGGAAACGTCACGAAAAACAAAAATCTACAATACACGCGATGTAATACGCGCCGTTTAAAAGTATTTTAGTATAATTAGAACTGTAGACCTCTAGTAATCATTCTAATATCTTATAAGGTTAAAGGTAGGGTTAAGCAAGGGCTTTCATTTCTTTAGTGACACATGATAATGTAATGTGAAATTATTTATAATAACTCAATTTAATAATAATAATTTATTCGCACAACAAATTTTTACAAATGTCAACATATTATGGTACAAAAACTTCATGTCAAAACAAACAAATTTCACATGCCTTTTTTTACTGGACTCGGTAGAACGATACATGCATTTCGGGAAGGCCGAAGGGGCATATCGGACTCCTACCGGCTAAAACCACTGGTGCGGTCATCTTCGGCACCTACAGTGCCTACAGGTTCTCGTATGATCACACTAGAGCCACTCACTGGTGCCACGCCTATAGGCACATCTCGGAGTTTAATGGATCCCCCGAAGCGTCCCTGTGCGCTGTGCTATACTGCGCACACGGTGTCCCGTGACCACGTGCGCACCACCGACTTCTCGTGGGTCGCTCGGTGAGGGCTAAATTTCACATGCCTATCATAGGGACAACAGACTCAGCTTGTTAGTACAAGCTTAATATAACATTTAAAACGATATCATTATATGTTAAATAAATAAACTGGAAATCAATATTAATTTATTAACATTGAAGTTTTAACCACCGTAATTTAATTTACTTTAAAATACTTTCACATTAATCAAATAGTCCCAAGTCCGCACTCTTAGTACTCAATTTGTTAATGCATCTGACCTTTTAATAACGAAACTCGACTTCATAGTTTGAGGCCAGCGATAACATCGGCCAACAATACATGTCATTGATGGACTGGCCTCAGGGCAATGTAACTTGCATCAAAACATTTGTATTACGAAGTTGTAACTTTGTAATGCCGTGTCGTTCCCGACTATGAATAGGGCACATCGTCTCTTGATATCGGCGAAGGGGTATGCCGCCGGACTCCTACCGGCTAAAACCACTGGAGCGGTCATCTTCGGCACCTAAGGGAGGCTCCAGGTCCTCGTATGATAACACTAGAGCTGCCCATTGGTACCACGACTATAGGCACATTTCTGAGAGGGTGACTGTAAAGCGGTCACCCCCGCGGGGGGATTGTAAAGGATCCCCAAAGCGTCCCATGGCAGCGCGTGACCACATGCATGCTACCGTCTTCTCTTGGGTCGCTAGGCACGCAGATTGTGTACACAAACCAATACCAGTCGTTCTGGCGATCATTGAGGGAGGTTTGATGATGAACTAAAATAGATAACTTTAAGATAAGCATTGAGCCTCCGCCTTCTCCTGGATGGAGGAAGTAAGCGAAAATTTACCCACATACAAAAGAAAAATCTTGGCAGACTTCGGTCTCACCGACCGAACCGAACGCAGGAAGTCTCGAGAATGCGCTGACTGGAGGGTATTTTTTTATACCACTAAGTTGGTAAACAAGCATACGACCCGCCTGGTGGTTAGCGTTAACTTTAAAACCATTGGTGTCCAGTGGAAATTCTGCATGAACTTTCTTCGCCCCGGGGAAGGGCGAAGGGGTTTACCGGACTCCTACCGGCTAAAACCACTGGAGCAATCATCTTCGGCACCAAAGGGGGTCTCCAGGACCTCTTAAGATCACACTAGAGCAGCGGTTACCGTAACCTATGAACGCTTGCAACACCAGAGCTCTCACTCGCGCGTTGCCGATCCTGTAAAAATCTCTTCACGCCCTTTTTGTAGAGCCCCATGCTGTAGTCTCTTGGGAAAAGCTCTGTACTACTATCTTCGACAAAAAGGTGCTGTCATAACGTGCACGCATTACACTGTAAAGTAAAAACAATATACCTCTGTTCTTCAAAGACATACCTTTTGCTGTAGGCACTAGAAGTCTTCAATCACGTATGAATACGAGGGCGGCACTGAAAATTTCGGGAATTTAGGAAGTGACACAACATTACTATTTAAAAATGTATTTATTGCTTTTCGAAGTATTCTCCGCGAAATTTGACATATTTTTCCATACGATGGAACCAATCATTGAAGCAACCATTCCATTCGGAAGTTGGGGTCTCCAAAATGGCCGTTTTGTAGGCGTCCACAGCTTCTTTAGGTGATGAAAATCTCTGTCCACGCAATTTATTCTTTATTTTAGGGAAAGTATAGAAATCATTAGGGCTTAGGTCGGGGCTGTACGGCGGATGGTCTAATAATTCTATGTTTTCTTGCTCTAAAAACTCCTTTGTTCTGTGCTCGGTGTGAGAACTCGCATTGTCGTGATGGAGGATGATGCGGCGGTTGCAGTTCTCTCTACGGAGTTCAGAAACGACCTGTGGCAAACAAATGCTAGCATACCATTCTGCATTAACCGTTCTTTGTCCCTCAAGAGGAATAGTCGTAACATGGCCGGTTTTGGAGACAAACGTGGCCACCATTTTTTTTGCAACACTCCGTGAACGAACAATTTTTGTTGGCTTAACTCATTTTCGAACACCCAAACTCGTGACTGGTTTTTTGTTTCGGGTTCGTACGCATATATCCAGGATTCGTCACCTGATACGATGTTGTATACAGCATTTGAGGATCCTGCGTGGAATCTTTCGAGAGTTCTGACGCACCAAGTAACGCGAGCCGCTTTTTGCTCTTCACATAGCAAATGCGGTATCCATCGGGAAAACAACTTTTTTACACCTAATTGTTCATGCAAGATTATTTGTATTTGACTCATGCCAATGTCTAAAGTTGCCGGAATTTCGCGGTATGTCACATGTCGATCTTCCTCAATCAGCTTACGCACAGCATCAACGTTTTCTTGGGTGACTGCAGTTTTTGGACGACCTTGACGAGGATCATCACTGAGCTTGACACGTCCACGTTGAAATTCAGCAAACCAGCGATAAATTGTGGTTTTGGATGGGGCTTTATCACCAAATGCAGAAATCATCCGGTCAACACACTGTTTTTGTGTTAAACCACTTCGAAAGTCATAATAAATCATCGCTCTTGAATTTTCTCGAGTCAATTCCATTTTCTCAACGACTAAACAAGTTTGACAAAACCTTGTGACAAGACCGTGAATCTTTTTTTAAATAAATAAATGGTATTCGATTTGTAAAACCAAGGAATTTTCAATTAAAAAGATTTTAATATGACAGGAACAGTGGAAATATTCCATTCCCGATACTTTTAGTGCAGCCTATGTAGACTGAATATTCGTGAACCCCTAAACGTGGGGTGGTCAATTTTTGGCAGCAGATATTTACTGTTTGTTGATGATATCACCACTTCTGCAACCTTCTGAAGGTATGATTCACACATTTTATTATTCCATACAAATATAACCAGAACTAGATGTTAACTGCCTACGCCACTCCAGCGGCGCATACAAAGAGGTTTCGAGAAATTTTGACACGTACATGCTTATATACAGTTGTCTTGCGACATTAAATTCGTCCCACAAGTTTATCACTGAAGTGTACCGTTCTTCGTATGTAAGAGATCTTGGAGCAGATGTGCTTGCAGACGATAAAAAACAGGTTACATTAGAAAAGTATTGTATTTTTTATCTGTGGCAATATATCCAACACAACCGCCTCACCGTTAAAATATTTCATGGCCGTTTAAAGCAGTATTCTCGCAATACACAAGTGTATCAGGTTGAATAAAATGCTTACTTATTAAATAACCACATAAGTTGAGAACTTTATTTCAAGGGACAATCAGCAGGTTACAAGTATCGCGTTTATATGAACAAGGTGTCATCATTTCGGCCGAATGAAGTCCACTGCTGGACACAGGCCTCCCCCAAAGAATACCACAACGATCGATTTGGGTGTATTGTGGGCTCATTGGGGGGTTTTGCCATAATCGCCACGCTTGGCAGACGGGTTGGCGATCGCAGTTGAGTTGTTAATGTACTCGAAGGACGCTGCTGCCCATCCCCCGGCTAATCCCTTAGTCGACTTTTACGACACCCACGGGAGGAGATGGGGTGGTGGTGTTCTGAGCCGGCACCACAAGGTGTACTTACTTTAAATGTTTTATTTATAATAATTAATAAACAAAATTGCTATTCAAGCAATAATTATACACAGTTTTGTCACGATATCGCACATAAATAAAGAACACAAGACGCTGTAGTATAATGGTGAAAAAAGATTTTTTTTTCTGTAGTCAAATAGTATATTTAATTTCAAAATCAAATTATTACTTTCAAAAATAGAAATGGGATTTACAACCTGTTTTTTAACTAACACGATCTCTATACCCTATTGATTGAGCCCTTTAACTAGAGTTCACTATTAGTGTAGAGCTCTTATTCCTAATTCGTTACTATCCTCATCAATTCACCATTTATCACCACTACTAAAATAGTAGTATCAGTAATCACCAGGCTGGGCTAGAGGGTCAGTGACCGCAGAGTCAACCCTTTCGCGTCATTGACGCTGTTTACTCCCACCACCTGTCGCAGACAGTATTTGCAATTCATTAAACTGTAGATTATGTTCCTAAATTTAAACTTTACAATATCATAGGTAAATATCATTACGAATCACATTCAGCCTAAGGGAACAGAAATATTGGATTTTAAATAAGATTTAAAATTCCCGCTCGAATGAGCAACCCAATAAATCATGATGGCAAAAGGAATCGCACAGTTCAAATGTCAAATGTATAAAAAAGAACATGAAATGCGTTTAGCATAGGGTTGCAATAATGTAGGTATGTCAGGGATCCTTAAAAATACATTTTAATCGATTTTCTTCCAACCTGGAAATATGACTAGTTGGAATTTCAGAATGGATCGGAACTATTATTTTATTATGGCAAGAAATAATCAACATTTTCTTCTGTACTCATGTTCCGATAAGGGCATTATTTCATGTTGAGCTATTCAAAACATACATTAACAATACAACCTACATTTTATGGAAAAGGAACACAAGAAACCTTTTACAACTGATATAACGATTAAGTTTAAACATAATGTTGGTCAGGCTAGCCCATTATCTACAAGCACTATAATAAACCGCTTCCACTAGTTAACTTTAACTAAGCTATAGCAGCATATTCAAACCGACCATTGAAGATTATTTTCAGAACAGACACTTATAATTATTGACACACCAAAATCTGGTCGTCCGAAATGTCAGCGAAAAGGTACTAGCCCTATTTTCGATTGCCGTCGGGCAGCCTCGGCTCCACTCGTGGTTCGCGACGTGTCCTGAATACGTGTGTTCGTAATAAAAATCTGGCCAAGTGGTGTCGCGCCTCCGTACTGGTTCGCACGACGCGCGACGTTTCCAATTTTATGGTTCCTGATTTGAAAAATTATGGAAGTCTTGTTTTTTTTTTTTTCAATTGGTTCACTATTCTGTCTTATTTGCAACTGATACGAGAATATCGCATGAATATAATATAAACGAGTTGTGTCATTGATCTTTGATTATGCATTTTAAGCAGAACTTCATAATAATGCTGTCGTTAGTAATGTCGGAAGGCCACTTAAATGTTGAAATAGGTTAGCAGTTACGTTTAACATCAGGAAATATAGATAATTAAGGGAGTTGACCATGACGGCACGGTTGATGCAGTGGCTGATACAGTCGACTGCTGTGCCTCGGGTCGTGGGTTCGATTCCCGCACCGAACAAATATTTGTATGATCTGCAGATAGTTGTTCCGGGTCTGGGTGTACTGTGTGTGAAATTTGTGCCTGTTAACGCACATTTTTTTTAAATAATCATTTCCCCACATTAGGATTTCTCCTACGTCGTGGGTGCGTTTACAGAGATGAATTTCACGCACAATACACCCAGACCCGGAACACGGAATTCGGTGCGGAAATCGACCCCACGACCCGAAGCGCAGCAGCCAACTGTATCAGCCACTGCACCAACCGTGCCGTCAAATATTTATAGATTATCAGTAAAATGAAGCTATTTAGCACCAAGGAACTGTTTCTAGAAATTTAGAGACTTCTTTACGCTATATCTCATTAACTGTCACTATGCTAAGTATAATAAAAAAATGTGGCTCGCAGCCCACGGTTAGGGTATTTAAAATTGAATTGTACATAACACTTACGACAGGCATTATATCTATTTCTGAAGCATAAACAGTATTTCTTACTGAATTCCCAATTCGCCTCTTGGTTCTCACACTGCCCCGTTTTACGGCAGTTCTTAAATAAAGTTTTTTAGTCGTGTACATTTACATTCATATTCATAGCATTTTCTACGGTATTTCACGGAAGACAAAATTAATAACTCTTCAAAATCTGCAACAACGCTTATCACCTTAGTCATCCTGCAACCACGAATAGGTACTGCAGTGTTGGTAACGTCAGGAAAAACAAAAATCAATAATGTATTTATTTATACTTTTATGCACAATAATGGTACACAAGGCGGACTTAATGCCACATGGCATTCTCTACCAGTCAATCTTTGGGTTAAAAAGATCTGCATCGAAAAGAGATACAAAAAAGATATATTACAAAAAAATTATAATAAGATATACATACATAAAAATCTACATACTATCATCATTTCGGCCGAATGAAGTCCACTACTGGACACAGGCCTGCCCCAAATATCACCACAACGACCGAAATGGGTGTGTTGTGGGCTCATTGGGGGTTTTGCCATAATCACCACGCTTGGCAGACGGGTTGGCGATCGCAGTTGAGTTGTTAATGTACTCGAAGGACGCTGCTGCCCATCCTCCGGCTAATCCCTTAGTCGACTTTTACGACACCCACGGGAGGAGACGTGGTGGTGGTATTCTGAGCCGGCACCACACGGCACATACTATAGATACGGTCAAATACATAGGTTTGAAATAATAATATTAATAAAAAATTGAAAAATATACTACATACAATACGTACTATTTATCATTGTAACCATGCCCGTAATTGTCAATTAGGATATATACGCGATGTAATTAATTTAAAAGTGTTTTTATTATATACTATTCTATTTCTGTTCAGTCTGTTGGAAGTTCGTGATGATTACGATGACGAATTAAGATCAGAGGTTCAGAGAAAGTACATTCATAGCAGAGTTCACGTAATGAACACATTTGAATTACGCAAAAACTAACAAAATGAAAGTAAAACGACGCAGCTCACTCACGACTATGATGCGTGCATAATTCCAAAATACACAATTTCAACCTAAAACGTGAACATCATGCTAAAAGTCACGATTCAATGAATAATCTACCTACATGATGATATCATTGCGTTAGTACGAACGATGTATCTATCCGATGTTTTATGCAGGGATTGAGTACAATGCATATTTTTGCATAATTTGCCATAAACATTCTCGATAAATAGTCGACCGCAAAGTAGGGTGAATATGATGTGTAAAAAAGTTAATATATCTTAAAGTGTAGGTCGCCGGTACTCACTACGCATAGCGTGTTCTCCACATGAGCGTCTAATAAAGAATATCTTCTTCTGAACTTTCGTCGTCACCTCGCAAGCCTACGTTAAATGCCCTTCTATTTTTTTATTAGATTAATAGTTTCACTAACATAACATAACCGCCAAAACTTCAAACTGAAATGTCTTCAATTTCTGAATTTCTTTAAA